>ML677332.1:80719136-80730928 GCA_007922305.1 Dermatemys mawii
AGATAGATAGATAGATAGATAGATAGATAGATAGATAGATAGATAGATAGATAGATATAGTGATACAGCATGGTCAGAGGGCAGCAGGAGAGTGTTATAGGGAAGCCTTATTCCCTGTAGAAGGAAGCAAGTTTTCTAGAAGTTGGTTAGAGCACCTGGAGCCAATTAAGGCACCTGAAGCCAATTAGAGTAACTGAAGCCAGGCACATGATAAAAAAACCCCTGCTCCAATCAGATAGTGGGAAAGGAGTTGGAGCAGAGAGCAGTTTGAAGGAGTGGGAGCAGAGAGAAGTTTTGAGGAAAGCCGAGGAGAGTTTGAAGAAGTGCTGCAGTGAGCTAAGAAGACCCAGACAGTAGGTAAAGGGACACCTGGCTTGTGCAGAGAGAGGGCAGGAGGCCCCACAAGCTGAAGGGTAGGAGAGGGAAGTACCCCAGGGGAAGGAATAGCTAGTTCAAGTAGTTTACTGCTATCCTCAAGGCCCCTGGGCTGGGACCTGGAGTAGAGGGTGGGCCCAGATCCCTCCCTCTCCACTCCCCTACTCTAAGATACTATTGGGGCAGTTAATACCCTGTTCAGGGGCAAGAAATGGTGCCCTGAACCCCCCACAAGAAGAGAAAGTGCGGGACCCATCATAATAGTGCAGGCAAGTTTGCCACAATATATATATTATATATCTTCCTACCGTATTTTCCACCCCATGCATCTGATAAAGTGGGTTTTAGCCCACGAAACTTTATGCCCAAATAAATGTGTTAGTCTCTAAGGTGCCACAGTACTCCTCATTCATTTGGTAGTAGATCTCTGATTCATTCGTGCCATCCCTGGGATTTCTGCAGGAGAGAGAGCTCCTCTTATAGATCATTCCCCACACACGTGGCCCTGACAGATTAGTTCCAATGTTTCTCACTTTGTGGCCCACCAGTAAATGTTTTGCAGAGCTTCAGTGATCCAGGGACACAGGCTAAGAACTACCAAGCAGAGCTGTGTTAAGACAGCCATACCTAAGGCCTGACCCAAATCCTCTGGTTATATTTTAGCTGTCACTACAGCACACAAAAGGCCAACAACTGAGTCAGGCGGCCTTGGATGATCCTGTTAAAAAAGAATTATAGAGTTCACTTGCAGAGCTTGACCATTAACAGTCCTGCATCTGCTAAGTAGGTGTTATAAACAGCTAGAGTTCAAGACTCCATCCTTGATGTAATGCTTCCTTAATGTATATACATCTTCTGTAAAACTATAAAAAGCTAGAACGATAGAATGGATGGTTTGCAATATTAGGTGTATGTGATCCATTTAGAAGCTAACAGAGTGGGGAGACAATGCTTAAGACAAGTCTGTCATTCTTTAATACGCTTAGAGGGGGCTGGAGTGTTAAATTCTCCATTAACGGATTGTCTTCAATGTCTCCTCTCTGTAATATGCATTTAATCCATATGTATCATAGGTTCCCCCTTTGTCTCAATTGTTAAATTCTCTTGCAGTTCTTTCAAAGCCAATCTCTCTTTGAAGTCATACTCAAAGCACTTCTACTTCACATTTAATCAATAGCAGCACAATTACTTCTCTCCATTACCCTAGGAAAACTATCGAAGAAGGAGTGAGCGTTGCTCAAAGGAACAACTAATGCCAGTTTCTGGGGAAGTGGTTAGTTGTAGGAGTGTGTCAAGTAGCTTTCAATACTTTCCATTTCTATTCTGATTTACCTCATGTTTGCTACTGGGGAGTGACTTAATTGAAGCCACAAGAAAAAGCAGCACATGTAACCAAACTCTAAATGACTAATGAGAGGAAGTTTATAGGTAAGGCCACTGGGTGAGACTTATCTTTCTCCTTCTCTCCCTCTCCTTCACTAGGTGAGGTGAAATCAGCTGCTCTGGAGTCAGTTTCCACTGACTGATGTTTCCCAGTTTCTCGCTAAAATTCTATAGAGTACATTGAATGGTCTCTCAGGCCATTCTTACACTCTCTCTTCTCCTGGCCAGAATACCTGATAGCTCCCCTTTGATGCTGTTCCCCTATACCCAAAGCTCTCCAATGACTTTGTAAGCGGGAGGTGTGACACAAGAGCATCTCAGTGCCAGAGAGTAAGGGACTCCTTGGACCAGATAATGAGTTTCAGCTGGCCTGACCAATTCACTGTACCCCCAACTAACTATGGTTACAAGCGGGTATCTAACAGCGTCATGTAACATCATCGGAAAACTAATAACCCACTAATCATCAATATTCTTGTGTGATGTGTGTACGCATTGTGTGCTAAGAGTTATGAATATATGCTGGAATGATGACTAAAAGGTGTTTAAGCCAGGCACAGTCGTGGGAGTTGGTAGACAAAGGCATGTGTATTTGCTTCTCAGACCAGCCTGGGAGAGACAAAAAAGGCCCACTTACATATTAAGTAAGCAAAGCTATCAAGCTAGTAAGTGGGGGAGAATACAACTTTCAGTAGGAAGAGAAACTTTACCTGGGCTCTAAAGACAGCAGAGCTGAACTTCAAGTGATAAGCAATTGAGTCAACTGATTGTATACAAATTACAGTATTATAAGAGCGTATCGAGTGAGGTCTTTTCTGAAAAGCCTATGATACATTTTTATGATGATATTAATCACCAGTGTATGTACTAACTCTATATAAGGAATTATGGATGCTCATTGATATTAGCCTTTACAGTCTATGTCCAAACAAAGGGAGAACAGGTCCCTTCCTGACAGGAGAGAATGGCACAGCTACTTTCTGTCAATTAAGCCTGGTGGAATCAAAACAATCGAAGCCCCATTGATATACAGGGGCATGGGAAGCCCACTGGAAGGGAATTACAATCTGAGATCATCCTGTCTCTTGAAACAAGGTCATTGAACTTTGCAAGACATGAGCCAGGGCAGAAGCCATCTTTGGCATCCATCACTAGATAGACACTGGGGCCTGAGTTCGAGAAAGCTGAGTCCTTCAACAAGGGGAGGGCTTTAAAGACTCTGGAAATTGTCTGTGGGTGAGAAACCTAGTTAGGCAAAGATCTTTCACCTACAAAGATAAGAGAAGCCAGCCCCTTCTGCTTCTGTGGAAGGTCCTGACTGAGAGAAAGTCTCACAGCTGGGAAGAAGGAAGAATGGTGAGAGAAAGCATCTTGAACAAAGCCTGCAGCTTACTAGGTTAAGTTTTAGATGCATGTTTTCACTTGTATTTGCTTGTAACCATCTCTACTTTAATTCCTTTTACTTGGCACCATTACCCTATGTCCTTCTGTTCACAAATTTGTTTTAGTTCTCTCGATCCCAAAGGACCAAGCCCCAGACCCAGGTCAATATACAAGTCAGATCTGACTTGCATCCCAGGATGTGACAACCATGCATAGTGCTGAAAAACATGATGATCATTTATCAACTTCTAGCACTGTACACGAAGCCCATGCTGATAACTGGCTCAGCTATAAAGAGAAACACATCAAGAGTTTCTGCTAAAGTATGAATGATTGGCATTGGTATGGGTGGATTATAAAAACCATGTTTCCATCATCAAGAACTCAGAATAACCTGTGTGATTTGATAACATTTATTGCGTGCTATATGGGACTCTTTGGAAGGCAGACCACCTGAAGGCATGTGTCTAAACATGCTACAACTACCTTCTAAGGGCTGGAGTGAATGCCTGTCTCTCCATTGACTATAATGGTAATTGCATTGGGCCGTAACTCACTAACTTAGTTTTTCATACAGATCTGTTAATGACTGGACAACAAGGAGGACAAAATTCATCTCTCATTTCTGAAGGGTGGATCCCAGTTTCTGTCTTCCTTTCTCCCTGCAGCAGGTACCCCACGATCACACCCGTGCCAATGGAACATCTGCACTTGTGTAGAAAATAATGGTCAGATATTCTGCTGGATTCAGGAGGACTGACAGGAAGCCAGTTACAGAGCTGTGATTTTCTGCCTGGACACAGCCCTCGCAGCAGGTTAGAACAGCCTGGTGGTTGTGACTTTAAACTGTGCCTGCTGCCTATGCTTTGCAAGGGACCCTCCACCACCTGGTAATTCCCAAAATTCATTGCACTCTCTGTCCCTATCCTGCTATGTGGAGGGAGCATACGAGCCAGCTCTAAGCCTGCTGGGTATTTGCACATTCTGAGGCTGGATATTATAGGGAATCTCAGCTCCAGTAGCTTTCCACCTGCATTGTTTGAGAAGTAAAACTAGACCCAGATGCTCGTATTCTCAAGCTGCAAAATTTGGATAAATCTACAGTGCCTCTAATCCCTCATTAAAGAGAAACCTTCGTTAGATTACACAAAGCCTCTCGAATTAAGATGACTGCTTTACTAGTAAATTGGAAGCGTTTCATTCTGTCTTAGAGACACAAACCTCCATTACCATTGGCTACATTATATTGACATGTTCTATTCTGTAGATCTTGCACAGCTCTACTTTGGAATTTGAACAATGTATAAATCACCTTGATTCACATTTTAACATTTATATTAAATTGAGCCTCTACTGGAAGTCAGTGATTTTTAGGCAAGAGCTTTCAAACTAATGAGAAGTCTGAGTTCCCCTTATACTGCACACCAAAGACAGGAATAAATTATTACTGAATTGCAGCCAACAACCACTTAAATTAAAGAAGGATCTAATGTTTAGCCAACTTCCAAAAAGTCAGCACATCTGTCCGGGTTATGAATTGGAATCTTTTGCCATAAAGCTAATCTCAGCCAAGAGAAACAGACCTGGATCTTGACTTCTGGGACAGAGGCCTGAAATTGGATTGTCTTTTTTCTATATATATTAGGACAATGGCAGAAAGCTCTGTTTCTTAAGGATTAACAATAGCTTTAAGAAGAATAGGAGTACTTGTGGCACCTTAGAGACTAACAAATTTATTTCAGCATAAGCTTTCGTAGGCTATCTCCCACTTCATCAGACGCATAGAATGGAACACACAGTAGGTAAGATCTATATACACACAGAAAATGTAATATAAAGGTGGAAGTTGCCATATCGATTCTAAGAGGCTATTTAATTTAGATGGGCTATTATCAGCAGGAGAAAAAAACCTTTTGTAGTGATAATCAAGATAGTCCATATTTACAAAAGGTTTTTTTCTCCCATCTAAATTAAATAGCCTCTTAGAATTGACATGGCAACTTCCACCTTTACATATTTTCTGTGTGTATATAAGACCAAGGGAGCAGTCAGGAGCACGGGGTCAGGGTGATTGTAAGGAGGGATGATGCAAAGACACAGGCAGGGTTTGAACTGTGGATTGCTTTGGAAGTAAGGAGAAGTTTGAGCTTTAGACAAAAGAGAAGAAGCCACAGAGAGATTGAAGGCCTCATGCGAGTCCCTTTGACGCTAAAGGGCTAGATTCTCAGCTGGAGTAAATCAGCCCTTATTGTCAATAGCGCTACACTAATTTATGTGTGCTGAGGATCTGGCCCAGAGCTAGGTATGCATTTCACCTCGTTTTAAGCCAGACAGTCCTGTTTTTGCAAGGTTTGGCCCATGTCCGGTACAGATAGAAAACTGGATGTGGCTTTGTGCGATATCACGCGGCACGGGATGGAGGACCCCATTTTGAAGAACATGCCACCCCACCCCTGCATAGTGCATGTGAGGTCATGCTGGAAGTGGCAGGCACTTCATAATGGTATCTTCCATGTGACATGGCGTCCCGTGCATCATGTGTGCAAGGTCACCCTGGCTTGGGCGGAGCCACACAGGTGGGCCCCTGCCATTTCTGGAAGTACTAGAAAATCCAGTGTTCTGGGGCCATCACATTACCCTTTTCCCCCTGTCTTTAGGATGGGTCAGCATGTTCCTTATTATCTGTGTGGAATGTGCTAATATCAGAATGTTCTGGTACCACCCTGGCATATGTTTATATTTCTACTGTCCAGTACTCTTTAGGTAAGTGTCTTTTTGCAACATCAGCCCTCTCCTTGCCAGGCTCCGAGCAGGGCCTGCCTCTTGCTGACAGCTTAACTTTGCTTTATGTTAACAAGGTCTTGACCATTACTTTAGTTGGGGCCTCAGATGTCATACCAGGCTTCTGATACAAGGGTTTATGTTTCAGTGCCCTTAAGATGGGGGTGGATTTAGTCAGCAATAAAGATCTGAGACTGAGACCCACTGATCTAAGGTATCATAATTTAAGGCAACACTTCGGCGGCCCTTTGCCTTCCATGCCTTATCCAGGATTTAGGACCAACCACATCACTGGTCCTTTCCTGATCCAAAGCCCAGGGATGTAAATGGAAAGATTCCCATGGGTTTCACTGGACTTTGGACTGGGTTCATAGCCCCTGTGGGGCCCAATTTAAAATGCAGGAAGCTGAAAATCCTACTAGATTCTGAAGTGATACTTGCTTTGCAAAAAAATCAGTGTCTCCAACTTACCCCAAGGTGAAGATTTCAGGGGGGATGAAACCCTTTTCCACAGCTTGGCTCTTGCCTCTAACCTTCAGAAGTGTGATGCTCCAGCAGGGTTTTCCTTGCTGACTGCAATTTTTCCACTGATGAGTGAAGTTTCATTTCACTCATTTTTGCATCCCATCCCACCCGCAGGTCCCTAAATTTTCCATGGGCCAGTTCCACTGATATTGTTTTCACTGTGTGTTTTCACTCAACTGGAATAAATCAGCATAACTCTATTGGCTAGCGTGGAGCTACACTGATTTATACCTGCTGTGGCTCTGGCCCTAAATTTTCACAGTAAAAAGAATTTAACATGAAAATAACTCAATTTTTAATCTAAATGATCCACTGAGTGCAAACTATGTCAGGGTTAACTCTCTCCTGTGTACAGAAAAGACTAGAGCTGCGTGCAATATAGGGTAAATCTTGTTCACCTGCAGTTAACTTATAATAGGATATTGTACTTTGTTAGAATATTGGATAGTCTATTTCTAGCTAGTAACTTTGGAGATGTCTCCATGTCTCTTTGCTAACAGGAAACCTCTAGTTCTCACTCAGATTAATTCCAGCTGAATGTATATATTAGTTCCCACTACTTTTTTCCCTACTGTTGTCATATAAAAATGACTCAATGTACTGAAAAAAAATCCCAGAAGTGTTTATGTCCTCGGACAATTATTGTCATTATGTTTACCATCATAAATTGATCATTCATCAGAGACTTTCTCTACTGTAACCACTCAGTATTTCACAGCTAAGTCAAGAACTCGTATTTAATCTAGATGTTTGGCACACGCTACCTCAAGAGAGTAGTCTTTGAAAAGTTAGATGATGGCTTTGTAGCTTATTAACACAGGCTGAGTTTTTGGGGTGGAGGGGTTGTTGTTTTGGTTTCTGTAGGGATAAAAATGGAAAGCACAGTTTTGCAGTTGCTTACCACAGGCCAGTCTGTTTTCACTATTCTGAAACCGTGCAACTCACAAGGGTTCCTACAATTGCAGTTTGTCAAAAAAAATAGCAAGAATTTTCTGTGAACATTTTTGAAGGATATCAACAATTTTGTTTCATTCCATATTATTTCATTGAAATTTTAGAATTTTTGTCCAGATGAAACATTTCAATTTTCAGTGTTTATTATTTTGGGATTTCCCTTTCCTTTTTATCCATTGGAGAGGGCGAAGGGGTGGGGCAGAAAGACTATGTTAAAAACAACAGTTGGGTCAAAATGAAAATTTTTATTTTGACCAAAAAAAAAATCAGAAGATTGTGAACAAAAAAGTTGTGAACGTTTTGGGATTGTTCAACAAAATTTCAACCTGCTCTGCCTCTTATTATTGTCATTGCAATAGCATCTGGGTCGGGGGAAGGGAGGGCAAGACATGTATCAGGATCCCATACACATTTATGAGGGCCTCAAAGCCAGAGAGGCCTATGGAGCCAGGATGTCTTTTCAAATGTTACTATATTTGAAAACATCAACTGTTGAGTTACTAGTGAAAGATGAAGGAAGGGGCGAAGGGATCCAGCCACAGTCAAAGCAGGTAACTCCTTGTCAGCCTGTCAGTCTACAGCATGTTGTGTGCAGTGCTGTTGTAGCTGTTGTCAGTTCCAGGATATTAGAGAGACATGGTGGGTGAGGTAATATCTTGGTTTACCTCAGTTACCTTATCAGTTTGCAGCATGGCATGCTTAGGAGTATAACTCAAAGCAGGCCTGCACAACATGCGGCCCATACGGGCTCCCTGTGCGGCCCGCGACGGGTAAGTAGGGGTGGGGCGAGCCAAGGAGTGGGGTGAGGGGAAGCAGATGGGGGTGGGGCTTTTTGGCCCGCAGCTGGGTTTTTTGCAGTAACATGGCCCTCGCTGCTTTCTGAGTTGTGCAGGCCTGACTCAAAGGAACAAAAAATCCTTGTGATGAGCAGGGAGGCTCCTAGGGAAGATACCTGAGGCTGTAACCTAAACCCAGGTGGGGGAGGGAGAGAGAGGTGACACCTTCTGCCTGGGGAACGGAACAAAGGAAGAGAGGAAGAGATGGCTACAGGGATTTGGAGTGGGGAGTTGGCTGAGGAAAAGGAAGGAGACCTAAGCTTCCGGTTTAATCTCCTTGTCCCCCAGCAGGACCTGACTAAGGTGGCCTGTTTGTACCTGCAAGCTCTGGTTTGGACTATGTTCCTGACATCCCTAATAAACCTTCTAATCTACTGGCTGGCGGAGAGTCACTGTGAATCCCAGGAAGAGGGGTGCAGTGCCCTGACCCCCCCACACTCCATGACAATCCTTTTGACCTGTGTATATAGAAAATGAAATTGCACTCAGAAAGCAAGATGGTCAGCTGGCAAGGTGAGTTCAGAATGCCAGAAGGGTTGCGGTAAAGCAGGCTGCCCTTAGCAACACAGGTTAGTTAGAACAACGGGAAGTGTGTCAAGTCAATCTGAAGTAGGAGCACGATAACCAGCAGCCAATTATCTTTACCGACACACTGGAAAGAGGTTGGTAAGCAGCAAGACTTCTAGATTTGTCAGACTTTGGATTTGTCTGGAACGTTCATAGAATCACAGAATATCAGGGTTGGAAGGGACCTCAGGAGGTCATCTAGTCCAACCCCCTGTTCAAAGCAGGACCAATCCCCAACTAAGTCAGCCCAGCCAGGGCTTTGTCAAGCTTGACCTTAAAAACATCTAAGGAAGGAGGTAACCTATTCCAGTGCTTCACCACCCTCCTAGTGAAAAAGTTTTTCCTAGTATCCAGCCTAAACATCCCCCACTGCAACGTGAGACCATTACTCCTTGTTCTGTCATCTGCTACCACTGAGAAGAGTCTAGATCCATCCTCCTTGGAACCCCCTTTCAGGCTGTTGAAAGCATCTATCAAATCCCTCCTCATTCTTCGCTTCTGCAGATTAAACAATCCCAGTTCCCTCAACCTCTCCTCATAAGTTCTTCATTTCCAGTTTAAATAGTAACAAGGTTAGTTACTAGTCAGTGTTTCTCCTTGGAAAAAGAGAGTTTTACTAAGTCACTTTTGAAAATGGACAACCATCCGAGCCCCTTGGGTCTTGCAAAACTGAAGCAGAGCAACACCTAACTACTGCAGCTGGTCAGGAATTTCGCATTGGAATGATTTTCTGATAGAAAGGGCTCATTTCCTAACATCAGAATTTTCTGTGAGAAATTTTGTTCTATTTGACCAGAGGACACCACCCCACCTGGAAAACTCTTGGCAATTTCCCTTTGTCCCTGCAGGCCTAAAATGAAATTGACAAGAAGCTTTCAGAAGCTGAGCACCGCCTACTCTCCTCCTCATTGCCTGGCTACCTCTCCAGCTACTAGGCAGTAGAGAGAGGCAGAGAGCTGGGGCACTTAGACTTTTAGGCAGGCTGCTGGAGGCTCATGTCAATTTCACTTTCCACCTGACAGGAGAAAGTGAAATTGACAGGTTCCGGGAGACCATGAAATTGACAAAAATCTTCCGATGAACATCCAGGAAGATGCAAAATTTTTCTTGGGAAAGGATTTCACCCAAAATTCTGGGAGAACGAAAATGGAATTTTTCATTTTTGATTTTTTGCCCTGATTTGAGACATCTTTCAAAAATATCTCTTTTCTGAGGGAGGTACATCTTGTTTCTGAAGTGACAAAGAGTCCTGTGGCACCTTAAAGACTAACTAAAGTTTTAGAGCATAAGCTTTCATGGGCTAGTACCCACTTCGTCAGATGCATCTAGCCCACGAAAGCTTATGCTCTAAAACTTTAGTTAGTCTTTAAGGTGCCACAGGACTCTTTGTCACTTCTGCAATTCCAGACTAACACGGCTACCCCTCTGATCCTGTTTCTGGTCTGCTTTATTAAGTACCTTTAAAAATGGAGGCCTCAAAAATCTGTGTTTCAGCTCCCCATCAATACATTGGGTCTAATAGCATTTCCCTACCTCACAGAGGTGTCATGAGGCTAAATTCATTAAAAGATTATGTAGTGTTCAGATATGACAGAGATGGAGGCCATTTGTTTTTTTTTAAAAATGGAGCCAAACTCATTTTGGGTCTTGTCTTACCACTGAGCTGTTTTCAGCAGACACCTTTTGTCAACATGAGGTACATTTCCTAGTATAGATAAAGTTCTTATCTAATATTTACTATACACAATGGTATTGACAATAATTTTGACCCAGCCAAAACCAGCAGCTAAGATGTGTTGAGTACTGGTTTAGCACGACCCATCTATCAGCAATGGGTCAATCGGTAAGAGCGTCGATGGAGCTCACGTACAAATTGTCTGAGTCATGTCCATAAAAATCGCACACACTTTTTGTGCTCAGTTTGCCAGCTGCTCTGTGGTACAGTACGTCCTATTGCAAAGTGTGGACCTTTGACCATCAACATGTAATTTCCTTCCTCTCATCGAACAGTGAAATAAAATGTTGTAAATGCAAATCTTCACCTCCTGGGCACTCCTCATTTCTGGTCATAGCATCACAAGGGATCCTCATCTCTGGCACACCCTATTGGGCTCTTCCTGAGCCCTGCAATGGCCTTTCCCCAGCTTTCATCTCTTCCCTACTCAGCCTCTGGGTGTTCTGGGACTTGACCCTCCAGCCAAATCACATGACACTAACACAAACAAGATTTATGAAAGTCCAAAACAAATCTTCAGACTACTCCAGCAGAAGCTAACCTGATCCTGTAGCTTTTTGCCTCCATCGTTCCCTGTCTGTTAAATCCACTCCCCACCAAAAAGACCATCCTCTACCATCTCCCACAACTGATCTCCCTCAGTCTACTTATAAGGCCTAGCTCCACCTCCTCTAGCCAAGAGCCAATTAGCTCCACACCTGGGTGTTGAGTAACATGACTAATCAGGATTCTTTCTTTTTGCCTTGCAGGTGATGGGGGTTAAGTCCCCTCAAAGAGCCAGTCAGTAATCCAGAATGTTTACGCAAGTCCAAAGATGATGAGAACCTACCTAGTGGTGGGAATTGAACTCAATAGGCCTGATTCTGCTACCCATGGGCTGCATTTTCAAGTTTTGCCACTGACTTCAAGTGGAGCAGAATCAGGCCAGTCTTTTCATAATCTATCAAATCACCTTAGCCTTTTAAATCATCACCCAGCAAAACACTTTAATGCAAACCTCCCCTCCCCCAGCTTCTGATCATCTGACTTTAGCATAATGCAGTCCTCACAATACAAGCAGACGTGGTTTACTGGAAGAAGTCAGTTGTGCTGATTCATACTGTATAGCACCATATGTTATGATTAAATCTGAAGCAGAATGGTAATAGCAATGACTAGGACAATGTCAAGCTGCCTAGAAATGTATGTGCCTGCTTGGTCCAGAACACACACACACACACACACACACACACACACACACACACACACACACA
>ML677332.1:80730938-80890205 GCA_007922305.1 Dermatemys mawii
ACACACACACACACACACACACACACACACACACACACACACACACAGGCTTCCCTGAGATTAGGCAAAAAGACTGAAAGTTTGATTCTGCTCTCCCTGTAAAATGAATAAACAATTGGAAAGCAGGTGTGTCTCTGCTCATTGGAAGGCAGCACGGCTTATACTGTTCCGCCTAGTGTGGTAGCAGATCAGTCTGCATGGATGTGGTTGTAGATGGGTGGGTCTTTTTCAAGCTTCAGCCAAATTGTACTCGGCTGCTCTGTGGGGGCAGAGAGAAAGGGAGGTACAAGGACCCCTCCTTTCTGCAGTTTTGAGGCACAGTTGCAGTCCCTGCATTCCCAACCCCCGCCCTCCCCCCCAGAAGTATCACAAATCTACATGACATTGACATCCCGGGTGAGCGAGCCAGAAGAAATGCCGAATCCCAATGATTTATCATTCTCTTGCTGCTGTGGCTGGCAGAAAGCTCCTTGCCTAATGCAGTTCCGAGAAGTCACGCACACACACAGTTTGTGCTAGCAAGTTTGTGGGACACACTTCCCTAATGGAAGGTCAGTCCTGCAGTTGCTGACGCCACAAACTTGTGCCCCGAACTTGCTCCTAGGTTAATTTCCTATCGGACACTGGGGCCCAAACTTTTCCTGTCATGCCCCCTCCCCTCACCAGTAATGAAATCTGTCCCTGCGTCCCTCCTCATTTCTACAGAGTTGGCTCAGCAGAGTTGGGGCTGAATGGGGGATTGGGAGGAGCTGGGGCCTGAGAGGGAATGAGGGCAGAAGCAAGAGGTGGAGTGGAGCTGGGACTGGAGCCAGAGCAGGGTGGAGCAAGGCTGCGGCTGGGCCTGGAGCTGGGTTAAGATTGCCCAGTGTCCGGTTTTTGACCAGAACGCCCAGTCGAAAAGGGACCCTGGCAGCTTCGGTCAGCACTGCTGACCAGGCCGTTAAAAGTCTGGTTGGCTGCACAGCAGGGCTAAGGCAGGCTCCCTGCCTGCCATGCCTCTGCGCAGCTCCCGGAAGCAGAAGGATGTCCCCTCTCCAGCTCCTATGTGTAGGGGCAGCCAGGGGGCTCCACATGCTGCCCCCGCCCCAAGTGCCAGCTCCGCAGGGCCCATTGTCCAAGAACTGTGGCCACTGGGAGCTGTGGGGCTGGCGCCAGCGGCCAGGACAGTGACTGTGCGCCCCAGCTTAGGAGCACGCCACCTGAGGTAAGCGCTGCCCAGAGACTGCACCCCTGACCCAGCGCTGATCCCCTTCCTGCACCTCAAACCCCTTATCCCCAGCCCCACCTCAAAGCCTTCACCCCCAGCTGGAGCCCGCACCCCACCCCCGCATCTCAACCCACTGCCCCAGCCCGAAGCCCCCTCTTGCACCCTGAACCCCTCATTTCTGGCCCTGCCCCAGAACCCATACCCCCAGCCAGAGCCCGTACCCTCCTCCCATCCCTGCCTCAGTCCAGAATGTGCCTGAGGCGGCATTGGCTGCATTTAGATGAAATAAGTGCTCTCAGAGAAGATTTTAAAATAAACACCTTTGGGCCCTAGGCCTCAGCTGAACATGAGTGCTCAGTGCGTGGTCAAAGGAGCTAAAGTGATCCTGGCATGCGTAAATGGGAATCTCAAGTAGGAGAAAAGAGGTTATTTTCCTTCTGTGTTTGGCACTGGGAGGAGGTGGGGGGAGACCGTTGCCAGAATACTGTGCCCAGTTCTGGTGCTTGCAAATCAAGAAGGATGTTGATGAATTAAGAGGGTTCAGAGAAGAGCCATCAGAACGATTAAAGAATTCAAAAACCTGCCTTATAGTGAGAGACTTAAGGAGCTCAGTCTATTTAGCTTAACAATGGAAGGTTAAGGGCGGGGGTTAATTACAGTCTGGCAGTATCTACATGGGGAACAAATATTTAATAATGAGCTCTCCACTCTAACAGACAAAGGTAGAATGTGTTCCAATAGCTGGAAGATGAAGCTGGATAAAATCATGCTGGAAATAAGGTGTAATTGCTCTCACTGTTACAAAATTAACCATTGGAGCAACTTACCAAGGGTCGTGGCAGATTCTCCATCACTGACACGTTTTTAAATCAAGCTTGGATATCTTTCTAAAAGCTCTGCTCTAGGAATGATTTCGGGGCCGTTCTCTAGCTTGTGTTATACAGGAGGTCAGACTAGAAAATCCCTTCTGCCCTTGGAATCTCTGACATTTTCCACCAGCTCCGGCTAATCTCAGAGACAGCAGTGTGCTTTGTTCTTCAGCCGCCTGGTGCTGATAGCATGAGCTCTTCTCAGACAATGGAGGAAGGGCCCTCAGAGAGCAGTGAGTTGGCTACAGCGGAACGTGCAGCATGACTAGTGAGAGCGGTTTGGAGTGGATGAGATGGGGCTGCCAAAGAGAGCAAAAAGAAAGGGGGGAAGGTCTTATTTTGTGTGAAAATTCCAGGCCTTGTGAACTACATCTATATAGTGTATAGTATATAGATCTACATCTATATAGTGTATAGATATAGTGGCTACATCTCAGCATCCCATTCTAGCAACTAGCCCAGCACTGCAGAGTTAGCTGCCCCCTCTCTGCAGTCTTTCTGCGCTCTGAGCAGAGAGGGAGACTTCATTTATAGCTGCTGGGATGGCACCGCACAAGCAGCAGCAGAAATGCAGGCAGGAGCATTGTTCATAGCATCCCTCCCAGGCCCAACATCTCTTCACAGCCGTCATCTCCTGGACCTCTTCCTTGTTACTCTCTGACGTCGAATGCCTCCCCAGCCTGCACTCCGTAAGAGCAGGCAAAGAAGAAAAGTCCCGTAGCCTGGAAAGTCAGCAATAAAAGAGATCCGCTTTAGCACGGATACTATAACAAAGCAAACATCAGACGTTTGCCAGGGACTTCCCCCTCTCCCAGGCTGAAGTTAGCACAACAGCCTAGGGTGGACTAAACTTTTGTGGGGCCTGGGCCAGAACAAGTGGGGGCCTCTCCCCAACCCCTTCCACCTGCAGTGCCCCCCGCTTCCTGCCACCCTGCTCCCTGGGCAGACTCAGGCTTTGGTCCCCAGGATTAACCAATCCTGGGGTCATGTAATAATTTTTACTATCAGAAGGGGGCGCAGTGCAATGAAGTTTGAGAACCCCTGATATAAACTAAAACTTCATACAGACAATGACTGGTTTCTACTGCTCCTTATATTATGTTATTCAGAAACTATATTATTCAGTATATACGCTTTATATTTGACATGCGTTTTATGTCATTTACTGATGCATGCAAGCACATTAATGACGTTGAAGTGGTCATGGTGTGCATGCAGTTGTGATGTAAAAATGGCTAGATTTTTAAAATGAGGACCTAGAAGTGGCTGTAGTGGCAAGAGCAAAAATTGTAAGAAATTGAAAATGACTGGATAAAAATCATCGGCAGTTCTGCAAGGAACACATTGCGTTTGGATTCACATCTACAAATAGTGATCCACCTCAAGCTCGTTTCCTTTTTGGAGAAACTCTATCCAATAACAGGATGAAACCAACGCATTTGCAAAGACGTCTGAAGACAAAACACCCTGTGCACGCAGGAAAGCCAGTAGAATGTTTTTGAAGGAAGCTTTGTGTTCCAGAGTTGCCAGCTTAAAATGAAAAAAGCTTTTGTAGGCACTATATCATCTGCAAGTAGTTTTAAAGTGAGGTGAAAGTTGGGTACACGAGGCAAATCAGACTCCTGAAAGGGGTAGAGTTGTCTGGAAAGGTTGAGAACCACCATTCTGGAGAGTGATGTGGGTCACACTTGCACTGATGAACGTGAGGAGTGATATCACAGAAGCCTGTGAAGTTACAACAATAGAAGACTGCCATAAGCAAGATCAGAAACAGATTCCCTTGTACTTTACTCTGGCCTTGCTGCTGAACTCCAAGCAGACAGACCTTTGTGCAATCTCAGTCCGTCATTTCTGGATAATAAATTCCATTGTCAAACTGCAGACCCATGTATTTTGCTGTACCTCGCTGTCAGGATCACTAGATCTTTTTGTACTGTCTGGGCTTTACCACTGTTTTCATTCAGTTCATCTGTAAATGTAGTTTATTTTTTAGTATTTTGATTATTTTTTAAGGAAGACATCTATCTGAGTCTATGTAGCTGCAATGCCAACATGAAAGTAAAAAGACTTTATCAAAATGGCTGCAATATCATTCATAGATGCCATGTGGGGGAAATTCACAGTGGTGCAAAGGGCAACCCAAGATCTCTGCAGCACTTAAGTCCTACTTAAGTTCTAATTCAATTATTTTTATTCCCCCTACTTTGCAGGATAAGACCCTGGGTTCTAGTCATTCACCTGTGCACAAAGGGGTGAGATTCATCCCTTTGTGAAGGGTAGCACAAGGCCCATGAACAACTTAAATCTGCAAATTAAGACTTTGCGGGGTATAGTTATTATTTAATTTGCATTAGAAAGGCAATATGGTCTAGTAGCAGGCATACTAGGTAGGCCCTCCAAAGACCAGAGTTCTAGTCCTCGCAGGGCCACTCACTAAATGGGAGACTTTAGGCAAGTCATCTCACCTAGGTATCATTATTACGTGTTGCACTAGCCCCCTGAGCATTGCAAATTTCACCTCTGCATCATTATATCTGAAGTAAGCTGAATGCTCAGCGAGCCAATCACTAGAACAAAAGAAAATCAGCCCAACAGAAGGTCTAAAGCAAAATACTGTACTAGCCCCTCACGTTCTATCAGAATGGAAAAGCCTGCACAAACTCTTGTGTATTCACAGCCGTTTAATGTCACTCTTGACTTTGACACTCCTAATCACTCAGCCATTGATGAATCCCATCCCGGTCGCTTGGCGCTATTTTAGAGGGATGCTAGTGGGTTCCACTGACCCATTTGTGCATTGGTGTGTGCAATTCATCCCTGTGCCAAGGGTCAGCAAGAGTATGTCTACACCGCCTGGGACAGCCCACCTGGGGTGATACCCTTGGGCAAGCAGGGCTTATGGTAGTGCTCTAAAGATAGCTGTGAACAGTGCTTTGAAATTGCCGCTTGGGCTGGCGTTGGGCTCTGAAGTCTAGAGACAGGGGGTGGGTGAGTTACACAGCTATTTTAAGAGTTACTGCAAGCTCCACCAGACCACGTCTGTCGACCCAAGCAGGAGACTCAGGCCTGTGAGCTGAGTAGACATACGTCAGACAGGGCCTATTCCCCACTCAGATCTCCTTTAAACCTGAAATAAACCGGAGTGGTGGTGCCTAAACCCTGTGCTCCACCTTTGCAGGATGGAAGCTCCCCTGGGTATTAAAGAGTGATACACATATAATTCTCTCGCTCCTCATGATGCGAGCACAGATACGTTCTCTGTTGCACTTTGATTGGATCTCTTCAGTATGATCCCATCTCATAAACACAAAAGGGCCAGTCCCATGACTCCCACTCGCTAGCAGCTGTATTGCCAAACTGAAAAACGTGTGTCATCGCTCAGCAAGGCAGTCATGAGATCTATGCAAACATGGCATGTACTCACTTGTTCTTGTAAGGAAGTTCTCTTTTTGTATAGGATAAATTATTTAATTCTGTTTAGTGCTAAACAACTTCTGGCACTGTCTGAACACTACTCTCATCTCAGTGTAAACAGACAGCTGCAGGACACTTCTGTAATATCGTGGGACACACAACAAACACCCACTTGTCTCTCACTTCAGTTTATAAACAGATATGGCGCCTGATCCCAATCAGACTTCCCCCAGTCTTACACTGATGTAACCAAATGAGTGGTTCCTGGTTTGTATGTGTCAATTAGCTCAGGATCCTTTGAATTTGAATTTGGTTAAACTGGGCCTCAAGAGTAACTAATGCAGGAGATCAATAGTGAACAGAGAAAAGATAAGGCAGCTGTTTTTAATCTGGTGATTTACACAGATTGTAAATTTTCTGGGGGTGGCAGCTGTCTCTTTTTGTGCCTATACAGCGCCTCACACAGCAAGGTCCTGACCCATGAGTGGGGCTCCCAGGTGCTATAGTAATACAATTAATTAATTAAGCTTGATAATGTCTTGAGCCAGATCCCCAGCTACATCAGGCTAGCTCTGCCCTGCTCCCAAGGCATAAAGCTTCCATACCAGTCCTAGATGATCTGCCCTGCACAGTAGGATCCTCAGCTGGCATAGACCATCCATATCAAGTCTACACCTGCTCCCTCTCTGCAGCAGGCTGAGTGGTTGTGACTAGAGAAAGGGGGTGTGGCTGAGTCAACCTTGCGTTCTGGTGGTACCCAGTTGCGGTACCTGGCTGTGTCTACACAGCAGCAGTGCAGTGTGGCTCCCAGCTCAGGCAGACATACACAGGAGCACAGTCCTGCCCACCCCCATGGATAGACAGTCAGGTGGCCAGCCCAAGTCGCTGCAGCACTTGGCAGGCAGGATCAAATCTAGGATCTCGTGAGCTAAATGCAGGAGCCTCTACTATTGCATGAGTTAAAAGCCACATGGCTCTTAGCTGAGGCTGTAGCAGACTCGTTAATCTCTAAATGGTCTCGGTGCTACTAGAGGGGACAGAGCACCACACCCACGAGGTGTGTGGGTTACACAGCCACTTGGTTTCTGTGGAGTGCTGGCTCGAGCGAAAAGGGGAGGTGTCCTGGGAATGACCCCTCCTCACTGCAATGCAGACGTACTCCCAGTCATAGCTCTCTGGTGCAATTTAGGACACCTTCCAGCCTTGCTTGGAGAGGGGACCAGCATTGTGTAGACAGACCCCCCAGGGGTGCACAAAGGGGGGGGATTAAGTCCACCTTTGCCCCCTTCCCTCTTAAGCCGCACTGAGTGCTTCTCGCCCACACCACAGGATCTGCCCTTCATTTCCAAACACGTCCCGAGGCAAAGAAGAGCCAGTGCCACACAACCTTATGTGTCAGCCCATGGCGACATCCCCACATACAGATTCCCTGCCACAGCCGTAATCATAAGTCCACAGCTGTGGCATCCCCTTCCCTGGTCCCTCCGGCGACAGCAGGGACAGTGGTACATATCGGCACGAAGTCATTCCCAAGGATTATCTCAGAGCCAGGCCTCTGTGTTTGCGCCTCATACACAAAAGCTCTGGAACTACATTCAAATACACTATCCTTTCCCAGGAAGATTTTATACTTCCTCTTTCTTGGTTTGCTTCTTTTTTAAATCTAAAATAGCAACAAGAATCCAGATGGGACATACATGTCTGTTCTTTCTTTATAGGAAAAAACCCAAGTTTATTAACCTTTTCTCTAAGTCAGGAGTCAGCAACCTTTCAGAAGTGGCGTGTCGAGTCTTCGTTTATTTACTCTAATTTAAGGTTTCGGGTGCCAATAATACATTTTAACGTTTTTAGAAGGTCTCTTTCTAGAAGTCTATAATATATAACTACACTATTGTTGTATATAAAGTAAATAAGGTTTTCAAAATGTTTAAGAAGCTTCATTTAAAATTAAATTAAAATGAGAGCCCCCATAACCAGTGACCAGGACCCAGGCAGTGTAAGCAGCTCGTATGCCGCCTTTGACACGTGTGCCATAGGTTGCCTATCCCTGCTCTAAGTCCATGTAATGTATTAGTGAACTGATATACCATACAAGTTTCACCATCCTGATGCTGATTGATTACTTCTCCAATTGATCATTGCTTCATCCACAGAAAAAATAAATTTTAAAGTAGATCTGAAGCATTAAAACTAATCTGAACCTTTTTTTTTTAATAACCTCATTGTTTTGGAATGTATTAACTGACTCCTAACTGGGATTAACTATAATACTAAACACATGCTACTATAACATTGGAAAAATAGAAACACTTCTACAGATTCATTTTAAAGTGGGTGCGGATATTTTCACTATGCATAGCTTTATACATAAAATGAGATTCATTTCCTTCTTACTCCGCCCAGAGATATATACATCTACATTAATATCCCCTCTATGAAGAGCTTCCCAAAACACTTTAAAGAAGCTTCTTCCTTTCTTGAGAACTTTTCCTTCCACCTCCCTTCTACTAAGAAGAATTTGTGCAGCCTCCCATCAGATGAAGGATGTGCAGGTGAGAACAGCAAGCCCTGTGACTTTCAACGCGCTGTGCCTAACACATACCCACTCACGTGGTAACTGAATCAAAAGGATTCCAGCCAAAAGTTATACAGCCAACAATGCTCCTCCTTTAGTAACAATCATATGATTGCAATGAATAGAAATTTAGAAATACTATTCAGAGGATCTGAAGCTCAGCTGCTTCTTTTCCAAGTCCTGGTGCATTGAAAAATTACTGTTTTAAAACATACTGGGCCAAATGTAGCCTGGTGCACAATGCCCATTGACTTCATTGCCATTGCACACAGTTATTAAAGTAATAAGATACATATTTTATTAAAGCTAATGATGGTAGGACAGATTTTAGCCAGTAAGTTGTAATTCCCTTGAGTTCCCATACAACCGCACTTACATCCCTGGCACTAGGTAGGGGTAAAAGAGGATAGGATTTGATCTGCTGCTTAGATTTCTTGGGTGTTCATTCTTCACAGGCTGACTGCCAAGCATGACAATTGCTATTCATTTGCTCTGAAACCTGCATTAGACAGAGGAATGCTGGCAGGTGCAAATCAGAGCACTAATAAGTAAACGTTTTGGTTCTTGATCAGTCCAAGAGGGATGGTTATTCTTTCACCTTCACAGGGATATCTCCTCTTATTATGGACTCAGGGGACCTTGTCTCATTGGCCTTTAGGCCACTGTGAGACTTAGTGAACAGCATTCACATGCAATGGTGGCAGTCAAGCTCTGGTGATGTCAAGCAGAAAGACACACGCACACACATACCTCTATAGAAGCCCTTTGAAATCTTTGGCTGGATGGCACCTGTATGCGTGCATCTCATGTCTACTGTATTGTAGTTCTCCCTTCTAATGGTCACAATACAACTCCATACCAGATCTGACCTATAGGGTCTTCAATTCCTTGAATTTCTCTCTCCTGCCTTGACACCCCTGAGAGTCAAACCCTGCAGAGTATAAGAAGTGAGGCAACTTGGCCCAGGAAAGTTGAACCTTTTCCACCTGGAAATTAGCATGGGGAAAGAAACCAAACACAGAACATGGACAATGGGCCCAACCAAGCAAGGATTTTAAGGCCTTCCTGCTAAAGAACTACAGAGAATTCCCACATTTTCTCTTCTTACCAGGATGGAATGAGGCTTAATTAGATAGTGAGCTAAGTCATCTTACTCGCTTTACTACTGAAGTTAGTGAGTCAAGCAAGCACAATTCGGCCCAGTGTTTCCAAATTGCTTTGAGATCCTCAGCTATTAAGTGCTACAGAAACTTGAGGTATTATTAATTATTATTACTGATACTGTACTTGCAAAGGCTACCTCTGCGTGGAATGCCTCCCCCTCCCCCTTTCAATGAGACGGTATTATCACATGGTCACGTCACTGTTTGCAATAACACGTTTGTCAGCCAGCACACCCATGCACTGCCAGTGAGCTGGGGCATGTTGTACAGCCGTTTGACTAGCATACCCAAGGTTTGTGTACCTTGGCTGAAGAACACACCTGCTTTAGTGTTCTATGTGCTAAAGGCAAGATTGTGATGGCCTGCTTAGTTATTTCCATCCAGAGTTCCATTGACTTCAAAGGGGCTACTCCTGGAGTAAGATACTACTTGATTGTCCAAAATGGTTGAAAATTTGGTTATTTTCTCAATAAACATGTTAACAGTCAGCTTAATAACTCCAGTTCATCAGAGAAACAGCCAGTTTGCAGCGTTTGCTCGGTCAACAATAACAATCCTTAGCACTTGTATAGCACTTGACAAGCAAACAAGTAACTAACCACAAATACTATAGGATTGTAAAACTTTGCTGTAGTTTTTACTGTCTGCCACATCTAGTTTTTTGCCCCCTTACCTCCAAACTCAGGAGTTGGTTCTAGTAAACGTGTGCACACACAACATGTTTCTGTACCCATTATGCCCCACAACCCCCACCCCTCCCTCGTCCTGCTTCCTCCTCCTTGTCCGTCCATTCCCTCAGCTGCATGGTAGCATGAGACTTCAAAAAGGGAAGCCACTGCTGCTGCCTGACTCCACTCATTAGTTCAACAGCAGCATCACTTCAAAGGAAAAGCATGAGGCGCAGGAAGTCCTGTGACTGCCCCCTATGAGGCCGGAAGGCTCAAAGTGCTTAACGTCAATGGAGCTAGGCACCTGCTTCAAGTTACACACCTGCTTATGTACCTTCCTGCAGGAGAGACGAAAGCTGGACTGGAAAGGGGCTGGACTTGATGACCTCTTGAAGTCCCTTGCAGCCCTGCATGTCTATGATCCTAAAAACAGGGGATGAAGTGGGAAGAGAGCAAAAGAAGGCAACCAAATTAAAGGCAAAACAAAGAAGGGGATAGGAATAAGGTTGATGCAGGTTAAGGGAGTAATACCCAGCAATCTTGCCTCGTCTCCACTAGGGATGTATGTAATTACAGTCACCAGTTATGTAGCTGCCCTGCTCCAAACCCCTAAATCAGATCATAAGGCAACCAGGGAGAAGTGGCTCCCTGCAAAGAGACAGGAAGGCTGGAAGAAGGAATTTGTTAGCCACTCAACTAACTGCCTGATTCAAAGGTGCAAGCAGCTAACTGTCTTTCTCCCTGTTCTGTTCAGGTTCTTATACTATACTATAGCAATGTATATAGCATCTTGGGCCCAAATCCTCAGGCCTTTTAGGCACCTAATTCCCATGCATTTCCATGGAAGTTAGGCACTTCAATAAGGATTTGGATCTTAATGTCTTTCTGTGATGTGCTAAGCAATGTGACTAGTGTAACTCCCCCAGTGCCTGATCCGCAGACGATGTGGGTCTGTAACAGCTCCCGCCTTGAGAGCCTGGCTCTTTGGTTCAAGCTGTAGCAACACATGCTTTTTAAGTCTGGAGGTTCCCCGTTCTTTCTCTCTGTGATGTTCCACTCCCCCTCCCCATGGGAAAATCTACCTGCAGGTTGATTAATTTTGAATATTTGCACCTGTAATTAATTGCAGGCATAAAAATGTAGGCACAGTCATTTGAGAGCACAAAATATCACACACACACCCAAAATTGAAGGCTAAAATATCAGGTTAAGAAGGTCTTTGATCACCAATAAGTAGCACTTATTAAAATAGTTGGAGGTAGGAAGGTACCCTATATACAGGCCACCAGTCTGAGCCATCTCCAACCAACAGCACTTTATTTTATCTCCTATCCCACCTCATAAATTAAGTATTTTGAGGGATTCATTCACATTTATCTCAGTGCTGGTTCTGCCTGTGTTCCCAAAATGTGGGTGGTTTCCACAGATCCTAGTTGTTTGAAATCCTGCTGGAACATGTCTGGCAAAAAACGCAGAGCAAGCCACTACTGATTTTCACAGCTGCCAGTAAGGACAGTCAATACCAGTTCTTGCATAGCACTTTGTGGGGGAAATACACCTTTAAAACTCCTCTCTGTCAGTCATGGGATGAGTATCTCTGAGAAAGATTTAAGCTTAATAACCCAGAGCTAGCTCAGATATTTCACTGTCTGGACTGGAAAATTGTATGTTATCAGTTTGCAACTAAGCATTTCATTCATGACATCAATTGTACTATTTCCACTCCCAGTTCTAGTTAGTGGCATATTTAGAGAAATAACAATCCATCTCTTTAGCCTGTGTCCCCATCCCCCGCCCCATGTCATTCATGCAAGATTTGGAAATTGAAAATTTGGGCTTTGATTCTGTAGTGAGTACTTGGAGGGAGAGGGCGGGAATCTTTGTGATTCTCCAGAGCCCCCCTGCTTTTAATAGAGTGCCCCCTGGGCACAAGAGTCTGCCCAGGCATTGTTCACTGCAAGCTCAGGGCCTGGACTGGTATATTTCTGAAGGACAAACTTTGGCTTGGGATTGATAACTCCTAGAATTCCTGGGATAGCATGGGCGGCAGGTAATGGAGGCTGGGGGAAGCTAAACCTCTCCAAACCTCCACGACTGCTCCTTGCCACAGTCCCGAGGCTGGGCTGCAGCGGAGCGCAGAGCTCCTCTGGGCGGCCCAGGCTCAGGACTTGGCCCTGTCCAGGGCTCAGGGCTGCTCCAGGCACCAGCCAAGATTCAGGGCTACTCCAGCGGGCCAGAAAGCAAGAGCCAGGGGGCAGAATGGGAGTAGGGAGGTTAGTTTCCCCGAATGGGGGCTGTACACACCTCCCATGTTGAACGGTTTTATAAAACGTTATGGAGAATAACAAATGTCTCAGAGGTAACGACTTCACTATAGAAACATTTCCCTGGCTGATTTTAGCAAAAGGAAATTTTCAGCCTGTTTTAGCAAAATAAAACCAAGATAATAATAAGGGATATTTTCTTGGAGTGTGTTCCTGTATTCCACATATAATCTCAATTTCCCAGTGGCTTCAATGGAAGTTTTGGGGGTGCTGAGAATGCAAGATCAGGCCTCAGGATCTGCAAAGGTTTGTGTGGAATTGTCCCACTCTTCACTGCTTTCCCCGAAGGGCTAAGCTTTTTAGAGTCCCTTGTAGTAAGTGAGTCACGAAAATGCACATGCCCTCCCTGCAAGCTAAACCTCACATTCATGCCCATAAAATGAAGTGTTTTGCCTAAGGATTGGGTGTATTTGCACCAATCATGTGGGGCTTTGAGCAGGTCAAATATGGTAGATATTTTACATTAAATGTCTAAGCTAGGTTTAGAAAAGGAGCAATGACTTGTTCGTTCCAAATGTTTTCTGAAAATTTGTATCAAATGTTCCATTTTGAAGGGCTTGGTTTTCTCCCCTCTTTTTCTTTCTTCCTGCCTTTCCCCTTTTTCCTTGGCCTGCCACCCTTCTGTCCATTTCACAACTGAAAAATAGGCAAGAAGAGTTGAAAACAAAACAACCCCACACCTCCTCTGCCCAAATGCAAACATTTTTCACATTTGGTTTTCATAGAAAAACTGGAAATATTCAGAAAACAAAAATGTTTCATTAAAATTCAGCCCCCCTCCTACCCTCACCCGGAAAAGGCAATTTCCCAACCAATTTTTTCCCCAATATGGAGCTGCACAAAAACCCTGGATCCAAAACTCTTTATCTTTAGAGATGCTTAAAATCACACCCTGAATCCGAACCTCGCTTTTTAAGAGCATCTCTAAATATCTCTGTGGCTTTTTTATGTCTGCCAGTTTCTGGGTCCTGTGGGTCTGCCCCATGGAAGTCAATGGAAGAGGCTTTGGATCTGGACCCGTGAACAGAAAGATGCATAAAAACAGTTAGAGAAAGTCAACATGACATAGCAAATAATGCTCTGTCTCTGTCTCTCTCTGCGCTACAAAAGAAATGAGCATTTAAATCACTGGATGAATTAGTTCAAAAACTGAGTGTGCAGGTCTGCAAAAGCTACCCAGACATCACATTAAGAGAGGAGTGTCCAATATATGTATTGGGCCCACACAGTACACCATATCCTCTCATCTGCCTTTGACATCACTGGGAGCTGGTAATCAGCATTTCACCCACTTATGTGGCGGTACACCATTTAGCAGGCATCACTAAGAAGAGTGCCAATAGGTGACAATACTAGTGTTGTGACAATAGGTCACAACACCATAGTTGTGGCTCTGATCATCTGCTTCAGTGGGAGCTGCGGGGTGCTCAGCTTTCAGTTTAGAAAACTCCAGTCACTGGGAGCCTAACTTTAAGCCCTCCTTTTTTTCAATCTTGGCCAGTGTGCTGAGCTACTGTCAGTGTGTGTGTAACAATGCAGAGGGTAGGAAATAGAATACAGTGCTGTCATTCATGCATCCAGTTCAAAAGGTCTGCCGTGGGCGAGGAATGATGGACTGCGGCTGTTGCTGGCCACCCTGGCCTTCAAGCAAATGCTTTATCAGCCCAGCTGCTGATGAGGATGCCTGTGACAACTGACGAGCAATTAGTCATGGGGTGGTGAAGATGTGGCTCCTGGTTTTTATGCATGTGAGTGCTGCGTTTTACCCAGCTCATATGTAACCAGGTTCTAACGCAGTGCCTCTGCGGTGTGGATGGGGCTGCCTCTGTCTTCATAAACAAGTTAGCCGGTCCTGCCTGCAGGCTTCTGTGCGCAGAAATGTCTCACTGTGCATCGCACTATGCAAAGTGCACACACAGATTCTGCCCCAGTTATCTGTGGCTGAGGCACGACGGGACAGAGCACCCGCTGCAAACAGTGTGACTGGTAGAGAGATGGACCAACACAGTTAACACACAGGTGTTTCAAGGATTATGCTGCTTTGCGGACATGCTGCAGCATTGGCTGTATCCATTTCCAGTGAACACATCTGAGGCTGGTTACACCTGCCATGGTCTTTTTGTAGTGGGCCTCTGGCAGCATGTAAGCTCTCTGGCCTCAATAAATCCTGCCAGGAATAGTCGGATGTAACAATCTGCTGCTAGTTTGTTAACTAAAGAGAAATATATATTCGTACAACTCATTATAAAGATACGTTTGTTCCAGTATGAGGCACTATTTTATACAAGGTCACATTCCCAAGGATCAGTTATTTGGTTTAATAAACCAGAACATTCTGAATGTAGAAACAACTTGATTTCCAAAATAGCGCAGTGATTGTACTGTTACGTGTTACTCAGAGTGTTACTAAGAGTTTGTTAAGTTACTTGGAAATACATAGAGAGGGAGATATTACTTTGGTGTCTGTCTGCTCTTCTGCACAGAAATCAGTGCTGCCTACCATAAGGCATATTGATTCTTGATTTCATCCTGCTATAGATCTGACTTTTAAAATAACCCAGCCAGTCTGGATGACTTTTAGTGTTGTATTTTTGCAATAAATTTTGCCAAGCTCATTAACTGGAGCTGGGCAGACTTATGGTTGCGGGGAGGAGAGAGGAATGGAGAACAGGAGCAAGCTCTCTTATGTTAGGCCCAAATTCTGGAGCAGCTTGCATGAGTGCACAGGGGAATAAGGGAGCATACAGCAGGCCTGGGCTACACTGTGGGTGGGGGGTTCAACCAAAGATACACAACTTCAGCTCCACATATAGCCTATCTTAGGGAGACTTACCTGGCCGTCCACATGGCGGCAAGTCAATGGCTGCCACTCCCCCGTCAACTCAGCTTCCACCTTTTGTGGAGGTGGAGTTCCGGAGTCGACGGGGAGTGCGCTTGGGGATCGATTTATCGTGTCTACAGTAGACCCCATCTTACATCTGGCCAGAACAGACAAAAGCCAGGTGCATGCAGTTAATTGTACCTTGGCTAGATGCGTGGGTAGCCTAGGAACACTTCCTCACAGAGGCTTGGGAATGACAGACAAGTCCTACCACAACACACTGCAAATCAACTGCTAGAGCAGCCTCAATTAGTGAGGTGTTAAGAACACTGGGATAAGATCCCTGTCATCCAAACACCAAACGTCTTGATACAGCAACAGTGGGAGGATGGGGTGTATGTGACTCAGCTGCATGGACTTGCCTTACTCTGTTTTTTCAGCTGTATCCTTCTGTTAATAGGAACATAGCAATGGCCACACTGGGTCAGACCAAAGGTCATTCCAGCCCAATATCCTGTCTACTGACAGTGGCTAATGCCAGGTGCCCCGGAGTTAGTGAACCTAACAGGTAAAGATCAAGTGATCTCTCTCCTGCCATCCATCACCCCCCTCTGACAAACAGAGGCTAGGGACACCATTCCTTACCCATCCTGGCTAATAGCCATTAATGGACTTAACCTCCATGAATTTATCCAGTTCTCTTTTAAACCCTGTTATAGTCCTAGCCTTCACAACCTCCTCAGGCAAGGAGTTCCACAGGTTGACTGTGCGCTGTGTGAAGAACAACTTCCTTTTATAAGTTTTTAACCTGCTGCCCACTAATTTCATTTGGTGACCCCTAGTTCTTATATTCTAATATTCTGTGCAGTACTGCTAACTGGATGTCTTTTTTCCCCCAGTAGTATTAGAAGCTCACTCCAGCTGTTAGTAAAGGTGTGCTAACCCCTTTCTGGTTTTTACCATAAATAGAAATGAGCCGAAACTAACACCCTGAAGCCAAATACCCTGTATTTTGGGAAAGTTAGGATCTAGCGCCAGACTTTGAAACTGTGGGTGAGTGCCAGTTGTAACTATTAGTTCACTGACTGTTATGACTGGTGTTTTTCCTCTCAGACACATAACCTCAGCAATGCAGCAAATAAACTTTTTATAAGGTACATGCTGCCCTCTTCTGGCTGTAGATGTGAGAGTTCTTAGCCCAGGAATAGTTGCTTTTATACTATACCGCCCTCTTCTGATCTTCACTGTAAGTGATACTGTACAACTCTTAAAATGAAGTTGCTACCTATTAGGAAACAGGAGTTGAGTGCACTGATGTTTCTTGTCCACCTGACTATTCGCTCATGTCCTGCTGCCATTTTAGCTTTAAAGATTTACATTTAAAACAGGACAGTGTATTTAACAATCTTAATATGCCATTTACAATAGAGCGTAAATGGAATTGCCCAAATATTAACTGGTGAGACAAGGTGGATGAGGTAATATCTGTTATTGGACCAACTTGAGTTGGTGAGAGAGACAAGCTTTCAACCTCCACAGAACCTTCTTCAGAGCTGGGAAAAGTACTTTAGAGAGTGTCACAGCTAAATTACAGGTGGAATGGATTGGCAGTTACATATTCTAAGAGACCACTCAAGGTGAAGTGGCCAGCAGACCCCTTTGCAGGCATAGGGTAAAACAGGGGGGTTATTGGGGTACCACCACCTACAACTCCAAATACAGTTCTGCAGAAGGACTTCAGCAACACTGACGAACCATCTTCTGCATCTGACATACTAAAAAAGGGACCACTTCAAACATGAAATCATCACATACTCCCACACACTGGAAAGAAAAAATAAGGAAATCTACCTGGAGATCATGCAAGAAACTCAAAACAGATATCAAAAAAACCCCACAAGCCTGATCACAGCCATCCAACACAAAAGCAAAAAGTGGAACCAACTACAACAACTCTACAACACACAGAACAGCACCTCTGGACGAAGCCTGGCAGCAGGACCCACCACAAGACTACCCCTAACCAGAGCTGAATTATTCACACTCTCCCAGGAATTGAATTTCTACTCCACTGAGAATCTGATACCATACTGATGTGGAGAACTAGAAGCAAAAGAACCCTGTCTAGCTCAAAAGCTTGTCTCTTTCACCAACAGAAGTTGGTCCAATAAAAGCTATTACCTCACCCACCTTGTCTCTCTAATATCCTGGGACCAAAACAACAACAACACTGCAAACACCAATATTAACTGTTATGTTGCAAAGAGTTTATGGAAATACTGACTGGTGAGCTAGTTGAATTATTATGTTTACCGCAAGGGAGAGTCATTTATATGTATCATGTGTGAGTAATTCTGGGAAAAGTCCTCTGTGTCTCCTTTCTGAATGCAGAATATACTGCCAGCATCTCAGTCTTTATTAGAAAAGGGGAAGAGAGAGAGCTAATCCATGAAACTATTTACTTTTCCTTAGTGTGGCCTAGAACACAGGTACAATATAGAGTCAAAACCAAGACTTTGAGACCCCCTTTGTGCCATTCTGGCCCCTTCCCCTGAGATAAAGGGGCTGGAGCAGGGGTGACTATGTCAGCCTGTATGCACAGAACCCCCGTTGACCATAGCGAGAATTCTGCATGCTGTGGGCTTGCAGGATCAGCCCCAAATAATGCAAATGATCATGTACGGAAGCCCCTTTTGATTTGGCTTTATGTTTCGTACCTGCCAGGTCTGATTGGAGGTGCATGAACAGCTGAAACTCAAAGTCTTTTTGCCTACTAATTCCACGCTATTTTTTAAAAGAGAGTGGATCCTTTTCATTCATGCCAGGCTACTACAGGGCAAATAATCTGATCGTTTTTACTGCTGATTGAGTTTACTTTGGGAACTCAGCATGGTCTTCATGTCAGAACAAAGGACTGGGAAGCATGAGACACCGGTTCTGATAATGACTCCCAATAATGACTCGCTGTCTTCCTTTAGGCAAGTAATGTAGCCTCTCTGCGCCTCACTTGTAAAACAGAGATCCTGATTATTACTACCCCTATCTCAGAGGCATTGTGAAGCTTAATTAATGAATGTTTGAAATCCTTGGATGGCAGGAGCCCCAAAAGTGTAAATTATTATTACACAGTATTTCTGTCAGACACTCAGTGTAATGTGGGCAGGGGATAGTCCGTAGTGTAGCTGTTAATTATCCCAGGACTTTCTTTATATAGTGTTACTACCTCAATACAGCCATTTACTGAGTTTCATAAGTGTCAAGTGCCAAGGCTTAACATGGTGGTGCATAAACATTACTAATCAAGTCTCAGACCCTTCTGCAGCACTGTTTAACAAAGCTGGTCAAATTTCAGGGCAAGCTATTGAATACTCAGTGTCTCATACCAGGCTCAGCACAGATCAGGAAGCTTAGCTCCGAGCCCACGTGAACAAATCTCCTCCTCCATCCCCTGCCCCCATAGTTTCATTAGCAATAATGGATTTCAGACCTAATCAAGCAGTAAAAAGAGGATTAGCAACCAGCCGATATCTCGACTCATTTCGCCGTGCATGCCTGGAATTTCTTGAAGCTACAAGGTTAAATATTTCAAAAAGTAAGTGCCCATGCATCAGAAAAATCCATTTGGCAGCCAACCTTATTGGACTCCTGGACCTACTACATGTAATATACACAAGTATTGCCAAACACCGAAGACGGAGAAATGATGTACAGTATTCTAATCTATGCTGGAGGGCCCATTTCAATGGACTGTAGGAGCCTAAATACCTTTGAGGATCGGGGCTGATGTTCTTTGGGACAGGGAGCATGTCTATCCAAGTGTTCCTACAACAGCTTTCGCAACTTTGATTGGGGTATAATAAATAATAATAATTTTCTGTACATTAAAAAGTCAAGGTAGAGCTTCCACCTGCTGTTTAAAAGATCCTTGTCACTGGTACATTGAAACCTAATAAACCAGCTGAAACATTTGCCTGTTTTGCAAATAAGCACTGATTGTAAAACTTGGCTAAAGGTTTAGCCCAGAGATGAGAAACTGCTCTGCCTCATGTAATTCACCCTGACCAAATCCGTTCGATATGTAAGACATAGAGGGCCAATAACTTACATCATCTGATGGACATAATTGTGTGGCATCAAGTCTGCATCATCCATCGGCCATAATCTCACTCAGAATGAATCCACCCACTCATATCCCACACGGACTCAATTTAATATCCTTATCAGTTCCCAGGGCAGGTTTCAAACATAGATCAAATGCATGCAGCTTTTCTCTGGGGAGGAGGGATGTGAGCTAGAGTGCCACAGGGCAAACTACCTCCCTCTAATGCAAGATAGGATCAGATCTAACAGCCCCAAAATGGAAGATTGCTCTTTTCTGATGACCCTCTGTGGTTTGAGTACCCTGCATTTATACAACACCCTTCAAGGACTTCAACATTATATGTTATCACCCCCAGTTTACAGATTGAGAACAGACGTACAGAGTGGTGAAATGATATGAGTGTAAGCTTTTGGGGGCAGGGAACAGCTGTGCTTGTACAGCATCTACCATAACAGCCCCTGATCCATGATGGATGCATCTAGGTGCTACCACAGGACAAATAACAACAATTTTCTAACAGGGCCGGCTTTAACTTTTGTTTGCTCCCCCCTCTCCCCCCCAAAAAATCAAGTGCCACCCCGCCAGAGCAGAAAAAAAACCACCACAAGTGCCACCCCACTGCCCTGAGACTGCCACCCCTTACAAGGCACGGCCCCAAGCACGTGCTTGGTGGGCTGGTGCCTGGAACCAGCCCTGCTTTCTAAAGTGCATGGCAGATGGAGCAAGAAGATCTAGGTTCTGTTGCCTAGTCCCCTGCTCCAAACAGCAGAGGCCACTGACTCTGCACTGCTATATTTGTTGTTATTCCAGAGAGGTAAAGGATCCGTTCTTAACTGTCAGTCTGTCTGTGGTCAATTAGACTTCTCTTGCACAGTGGATGCTATTAAAACATTGACATTTCCCTGATATTTGCCAAACTACGGACAGAGAACAGGGCAACGACTGGGGCACAGTGTCAAGATTTTAATGGCACCCACTCTGTGTATTACAGCCCTAATTTTCAAACGTGGGTGCCTGAAGTTGGGCACCTAAAGTGCAGATTTAGGTCCGTAAATAAATGGTCTGGTTTTCAAAAGGGCTGAGCACACACAGCACCCACTGAAATGAAGAAACAGCCGGTGTTTGTTTAGTAGTCTAACTCTGCATTTATGAGTTTACGCTTACTGACCCAGGTCTGAAACTTTTGGCTATGAAGACTTTAAATGAAGACTGGCTGCCTTTCTAAATGATAGGATACAGCTCACACACAAGTTATGGGCTCAATGCAGGAATTACCGGTGGGAGGCTCTGTGGCCTGTGTTATGCAGGAGTCAGACTAGACATGAGTTCGTCTTCACTACAGAGTGTTATAACTTGAAGGTTGCCTGTAACTTGAGTCCGGGCTACATGTAAAACCCTTAATACAAGTGTAGGGAAGTTTTTAACTGAGTGGTCTGGGGAGGGTGAGGAAGTACAAGCTAACACTCAAGTTAGCGCAACTCATCAGATGCTAATCCTGTGCGTGCACTGTGCTGCACTATGGTCTGTGAATCTCACGTGAGTAGCCGCTCTCACCTGAATTAGGCTAACTCAGGAGGAGATAACGGGAGTGTAGATAACTCTGCAGTGAAGACACAGCCCAGGACAGTCCTAAAAATTTGCACAAGCAGTAATTATTACAGAGATTATTCTTTCAGTGACCTGTTCGGGGCTTTGATACCCATGTTTCAGGATCCAAGAGGTTTTATTGGTTACTTCCACTAGATGGCACAGCTTTATTAGGCTCCTTTGCTTCTGAGGGTTGGACTAGGGTAGTGGTTTCCAAACTGGGGTTCATGAACCCCTGGAAGTTCACAAAATGTTACAGGGGGTTCTCAGGAAAATATTCCCTAATGGTGGAGAGAGTTGCCCTTAGGAATCCCAGGCAGCACAGGGCCAGCAGCCTGGTGCCCCTGGACTTCCAAGAGCGAAGAAGATCAAAGCAAGCATATCTATCACACTGAGGAAATTTAAACTTCAAGACTCTTAATAAGAAATGGAAAGGGAGGTGGTTATTTTTTGCTGTTTTTAAAATTAAACAGGTAGCTAATATTGTTTTTAAAATCATTATGAAAAACAAGTTTAACCTTTGTTGTAAAGTGCATTGTTTGCCTGGACTGCTCAAGACCTGAATGCTTATGTAGGAGGAACTCTTTGAGCTGGCTTCTTAAATACCTTCATGCTGTTTCACATCTGATATTCCTTGATGAAACACAGGAGCTTTGTCTTATAACGGGCTTATTCAAAGTGATACAAGCTCCGAAAGTGAGATCTCAGAAGAGCGTTGCCATTTTCATAATGTACTAAAAATACTGTAATGCTAAATAATAATTAATACTAAATATTATGTAATAACCATGTCATAAAAACAAATTTTATATTTCCAAGATCACTGCTTTTATAATTTATACTCAGGTAAAGGAGAAAATTCCTGGAAATATTCATTTTTAGGAAGCGGTTTGGGAGACTACATGTTAGTGAAAGGAGATCACAGGCTGTTAAAGTTTGGGAACCACTGGACTAGGAGGAGCCCAACTTATTGTGAGAAGCTGTCACCTCAGTTGTGACTCAGGAGCCCAGAGCCAGCAGCTGCTGTTCCCACAGTGGGCTATTATGTGCGCTGGAGAGATAAATAAAGAACATTGTTACCTCACCATTCTGGAGTCTTAGTGAGGCTGTTAGTGTTACAGTAAGAAGACAGACACTGTGATCTGTTCCTCCCCTACACCAAGGGCTTGGGCCCAATTCTGGCACTCCTCAGTTCTCTCACCCCCCAGTCATAATAGTGCATCAGATTCCAGCTGGCCTCAGCCAGGCCTTTAGGCCCTGTAAAACCCATGGCTGCGGGGCCCCTCTGACTTGGGGAGGCTGGGATGTAAGGAGACTCTCAGCCTTCGGTTAGGAGGCTCCTTGCCCTTTGCCTTGGGAAGGCAGCCTTGAAAATGTAAAGCATCGCAAACCAACCTTGGGAGCCAGAAGGAACAAGCAGCTCAGCTCCACTGCTGCAGGGCCAGCGTGGAATGGGAGGCTGGAAACATGAAAATCTCCAGCACGCACATGTGCGTATGATGGTTACTGAGCCACACAAGGAGTCAGCTACAGGTGGGATGTGTCTCAAAGAATGATCTGACTGATCTTCCCCAAATCCTCAGCCTGGCATAACGGGGTGATGATGAAGCACTGGAAATGGTTACAGTGAGAGGGCAGGGAATTGGTTTACAGGCCCTCCTATCAAATGCTACTTTGTCTGTGCAGTTGGGCCTTTCCTCACATTCAGCCTCTCACCCCAAGTACAGTGTCCCCGCCTGGAACAGGAATAGGAGGAGTGGGTTGCATACTTGTGAAATGCATGGACGGTGCTCCCTAGTCCCTGCTCCAGAAAACCTCCCTCCTCCCGTTTACAACTGTCCCAGGCTGGCTGGGACTGCCAGAGATTTTTAAACCCCGCCCAGAGGGCCGTGAGCTACACCCAGAGGCCTAAGAAAAGACGGAGCAGGGATTTGTTTGTGTGTTTGTTTCAAATCTGTGTTCCTGCCAATAGAGGGTGAGAGCAGAGCCAGCCAGCCGGCAGCAGTGGCCTTGGGTGCCTCCCGTCCTGCTCCAGCTCCTGTGTACTCAATCGCTAGAAAGAAAGTGAGGCAGGATTCTCAGTCCCAGCTGGCTCTGCACAGCAGCAGGATCAGTAAGCACAGTGGAAGATTCAGCTCTCTAGTCCCAATGCTGCAATAAGAAATGGAGGAGGCAAAGAGATTGGGACAAACAAAGGGAGAGGGAAATGGGGACAAAAAAGGAGATATATTGAGGGAAAGAGAAGATGCCTGGCATCTTCTCCTTAAGATGATTCCCACTCCAAGACATTGAAAGGTAGGGAGAAGCAGGGCTTAAATTCAGCTGGAGCTGTCCGGAGCTGAGCTCCCGTAAATATTCTCAAACCTTCACTCCCGCCTGATGCTGTTGTGGTTCTCAGCTGTGGGTCTGTGGCTCTCTGGGAGTCCATGAGCTGATTTCAGGGGGTCCACAAGGCCCTGCACGACTGAAGCCTTGGTGTGCCCCCCTCTCCCATGGGGCTGAAGCCCTGAACCACAGCATGCCCCATGGAGAATGGGGCAGGGGGCATGGCAAGCTCTGGGAAATACCCTTGGAGAATTTAAGCATTGGGGAGGAGCCTGTTAGGAGAGGGATTTGTGTGGCTAGATGGTTGTGTTGGGGCCTTTACAACATTAGCTATGGATGCCGGAGCCACCCCCCCAAAACTGCCAAATTAGGATATTCATATGAAAACCATGCTAAAATTCACCAACACGCCCACAGCTATGCAGCAGCCTAGCATCCCCCAGGCCCCTAGCTTGTCAGCATTGTCCCTGGCAACATTATTTGACAATACTGACAACTGCGCCTGCTAGATCTCCACTTTTGGAATTGTGGATGTGGGCTCCAGAAGCACCTTTTGTGCACTTTGTGGTGAGAGGCAGAATCAGGGCAGGAAATGTGATGTGGCAACATCTGCTGCAGGTAAATGGACCTGATGGGCATGTGAGATGTAGGCAGAACTTTCACATGGCTTGAGTCTAGAAACCATACAAGTTTACACCAGTCCACCAGCTGAAAACCAGCAATGAGTTCTCCCGGGGTTTGACTCCTGCCAATGCACCGGGAAAGCCACAGCCCAAGGAGAGGGGAGGATGGTGGCACCAGGCCCAGCACACGGTGCAACCCTAGGTGGGGGAGCGGGACTGCTCCTTGTGTCCCTCTGAGCTTTTCCCACCACTTGTCAGGAGCTGTTTGGGGCCGCAGTGCTGGCAAATCTTGTCCCCGGCCTGGGCAGCAAGGGGGCGCCAGGGGCAGGCCTAGGGCAGGGGCGGGCCCTGCAGGCACGGCTGAGCTGGGGCCTGTGGGACTCACCCCCAGCTTTGATCCCTTCCACAGGCTCACACGACTAATTCCACAGGGAGGCAGAGCTAAGCCTCCTTCACAGCCAGCTAGGCCCCGCCCCCCGCACTGTAGCCACGCCCCTAGCGACGGTAGGTCCCACCCCAGGACGGTGACCTCACTCCCGGGCTGTGGCCTCCCCCGCGCGCTCCCCTCCGGCCCCGCCCCCAGGCCGGCCGGTGCTGGCTCGCGCCGGGACTCACTCTCCCCTCAGCCGCGGTGGCCGAGACAGCGGCGGTCATTGGCCGGGCCCGGCCGTGCGCGGCGATGCTGGTAAGGCTGCCCCTCCCCCCCGCGGCGGTGACAGGCGGGGTCCGACCCGCTCCCCTCAGCCCCTGCGGGGCGGGGCCATCATCCCTCCGGGGGGTCCGGCCCCGGCGCGCTCTCGGGTTGGGCGGGGAGGGACCCGATGGCCCCTGCGGGGGGGCCCGGCCGTGACAAGGGGTCGCTGCGCCATGGTCCGGGCGTGGGGGGAGCCCCGAGCTGCCCCGGTCCGGCCTCTGCGGCGCTACCTGCGGCTGCCCGCAGCGCGCCGGGCCCGGCCCCGCCCGCCAGCTCCCCAGGCGCGTCCCGACAGTCACCCTATCGCCTCCACGGGACAGCTGGGGAAACTGAGGCACGGACAGGCGTGGAGCCAGGGCTCTGCGTTCCTGCTCCTCTGCCACTGAGCACACGGGGAGTAAAGGCGGGCGCAGGTCTGAGCAACGGACCTTTGCAGGGCACTTCCCGCCGGCCGTGGAGAGGCTGGTCAGGGGGTTATTGCCGGTGGTGAGCAGAAGTCTGGTGCGTTGGGCGGAGTGCTGATAATGTGCTGTCCTGCACAAATCCACACACCGGCAACTGCGGAAAACAGGGACTAGCAGAAGAGCCTTGTACACACGACAGTCCTGAATTTCAGCCCATAGCTTATTTCCCTGCATTTTGATTATCACGTGAAATATACCTGCCCAAACTTGTTGCCACCATACCATGGAGCATGCAAGACAGCATATGTTTTTTGTCAGCATTGATCTTATCAATTTTTGTGCCTCACTACTACCTATTCTCACTGTCACGTTTCCGAGTAAGCTTTAATATCACAACCAGTATGGACTCAGCACCAACAAAGCCTGCTCGTGGAAATAATCTTTCAATTATTATTTCACTGTGGAGTTCTTTGTCCTCTGAATTTGCATGTTTTAAGATTAAATCAGAGCTTTCAAACATTAAATAGCCAAGCTTATAAATTCAACCTACGCATTCAGGCACTCCTTTACAAGTCAGAGTGACCTCTAAGCAATTTTAAAAAATTAAGGTATTGCACCTCCACTGGAGTCTCCTGCCAATTTTTGAGATTTTTACAATCCTGTCTCACACCTGCACACCCCTTTAAAAAAAATATCCTTCAAACTATTGCTCCATGAAGGACAGATGCAAAAGGCAAAACAGACTCCAGGGGACATGGTGAAACTGACTGGGCCCAAAGTATTATCAAATGTGAAAAAACAAACCTCAGATGGATCATTTTTAAACCAGTATCCCTTTAAGTTTCTGTTTTTGACAGTGTAATACTGGAATGTATTTGTTTAAAAATGAACATTTTTTTCTTGCTTTATCAGTTTGCTTTTCTTAGCTTTACACAGGCATTATCACAGATGTCTTTATTCACAATCCTTCCTTTGCAGGCTGAAGTCTGCGGTGGAACAAGAGTTAGACTGAACAACACACACAATGGTGAAGACTGGGGAAGAGAGTGAAGGACATACTGTTCTTTAGCATCATTATTACAGACTACTTAAGACAAAATGAAGATCTTTATTCTGCTTTGGAAACATTAGATTTAAGCTGCTAAACTACATTTTCTGTTTTCTACGTTATAAGTTTTACTAGTGATTCCATATTATTGCAGTAACACAGAAATGCAGCACCAGCAATTGATGGAAAGTCCTAGCACCACAGAAGCATTCAGATGGACGTCTTTGAAAGATCTTACAGCCAAAGTGAGTGGTATGTCTCTTGGTCAAAATAATGAGGGAATTGATGAATGCAACATAAATGAAAGCAGAACTAAGGAAGATACAGTGGAACTTGAAATGATGCATCAGAGCCTCTCATGTGGGAATGGTGGAGGAAGAAATTGTGAAGGGTTTTCTGAGAGCATTCATTGTACATCAGAATCCAGCAGTTCCTGGGGTGATTTTGAAAGCTTCAGTGAATCCTTAGTCAAGTCTGAGAGCATCAGTCACAATTCTGAAGTTTTGGTGAATTCAGCAGAAACAAAAACTTCTAAAACGGCCGTGGAATTACACGGAGAACATTGCAACACTTCTCATGGGCATCACTGCTCCAAACCATCTGTACACAATGGGAGGGAAGCTAGTGCTACTTCTCTGGATAAGGTATGTATTGCTAGTAAGTCAGAGACTGCTAGAAAGCACTTTCTGCAAACTGTACTTTGGAAGAGTAAACTTTTAGGAGGAGGATTATGTAATTAAATGCAAAGTTGAAGACTATGAAATGTGATTCTTTAAATACTAATCTACAGAATTTCATTAATGTTTTTATTGCTGTAATGTTTACAGGCCACAATCAGATTGTGTTGGGCTAGGTGTCCTATCAACATAAAGTAAGCTACTGTACATAAAGTAAGCTTTGGGGGAGGGACTTATGTAAAAGACAATAGCTAGAATATGTTGGAGAGGAGAACAGGGTTACAAACATTTTATATATTTAAAAGCAGAGATTAGTAGTATGCATAATTCCTAGCCAATTATATCAGTAATTACAAGTCAATATCTGCCTACGTATTATCAAATGTTAGGTTTAAGAATGTGCTCTTCCAGAAGTGAGTTTTGAGAAGGGATTGAGTGGGATGGTGACTATGGACTTTGACTGGTAATCTTATCCAGAAGCAAGGGATAGCTTGAGAGAAAGCACAAAGGTGCTTGTGGGAGAAGTGGTGATTGAGGATGGAATCATTGGTAGAGAAAGGTGGGAGTTGCCTTGTGATAAGACAGTGGGGTGTGTAGAGGGGGCGGCTCAAAATTGTGGAGGGTTTTGAAAATTAGGCCAAGAAGTCTGGGTGTAGTGGGACAGAAGAGAGGGGAGCGTATGGAGAGAAAAATACACATTACTAGTTACTTCTGGCCGAAACAGACCATACCAAGTCATTGGATTTCTCTCTAAAAGAGACATTGAAATCTCTTCTGCTACCAACATCCTATTTTAATTTATATGCTTAACCAAGGCAAAGAGATATATCTGATACCTCATAGCCGAGTGGCACGCCCCACTTTGAGTTGTGTGTTGAGTTTCAGGGCAGAAATACAGTGATGGGCTATTGGGAATTCCCCTTGTATGTACAGTGGGACCCTGGAATACCGCGTCCCACTATAGCGCAAATCTGCTTATAGCACAGTGCGCGGCTGGCTCCCGGTGGCGGCGGCGGCCCCGGCCCCTGCTTTGATGCGTGGAACCCCTCAATACCGCGACCCTGCCATTATCACAATCGGGTTTTTCTGGATCCCGATCGTCGTGGTATTGCGGGGTCCCATTGTCTAACGTAATTGAGCCCTCACTTTCCCCCTTGGTATATTGCTTGCTTACAACTGTAAGGTCTTTGGGGCAGTGACTGCATCTTGTGTGTAGAACAGATCTAGCACAGTCACTGTTTCCAATAATAAGTAGTAATAGTTTGAGACAGAGCCCTTAGGCCTCAGGATCTTAGACCAACAGCAGCTTCCTGGGCCTATGAAGAGACTTTCTGTCTGCCCCTCCCCCCCATGTTACCACCTAATTGTCAGATGTGATATTTTATACCTTCTTCTGAAAGCTCTCCTATTGACCACTGTCAGACAGGATACTGGACTAGAAAGACCATTGGGCTAGTCCAGGGGTTCTCAAACTGGGGGTTGGGACCCCTCCGGGGGTCATGAGGTTATTACATGGGGGGTCACAAACTGCCAGCCTCCACTCCAAGCCCTGCTTTTTCTCAGTATTTATAATGGTGTTTAAATATATAAAAATGTGTTATTAATTTATAAGGGGGGTTGCACTCAGAGGCTTGCTGTGTGAAAGGGGTCACCAGTACAAAAGTTTGAGAACCACTGCGCTAGTGTGTTATGGCAGTTCCTCTGTACCTAGCCTTAACAAAGTAACAGATCTGAACTCTGACATGTATTAGGTATTCATTATGACAAAGCCACAAGATGAGAGAAAATAGGCTGGAGCTGAGTGTTAGAAATAATGTAACTAATAAGACGACTATACATGGGAGGCTTCACATCCAGGAAAGTGATAAACTTACCTTTATCCGATTATACTGTAGACTGGTGGGCCAGCTCACTGGCCAGTACGTTGAAGAAAGCTCCCAACAGTGACATAATTACATTATTTTCTTTAACAAAAAAGAGTTCAGTGTCAACTCAGCACACACCTTTCACAGACTATCATTCTTTCATGAAAGTCAGGACTTGCTGCCTGGCCTTTCCTAAAGCCTCTCATCCCTGCAGCTATCCCCCACCAGCCCATCCACCTGATTGATAAAAAGTCCCTCCCCAGTCTTTCCTGATCCACTCTTACCCTCTCTGACTGAGCAGGCTCCCTCTTATAGGAGGTGTTCAGTCACATGACACTTGGTCAGCCATAGCGTGCTGTTACACATGCACAACAGCATGAACAATTTCCCCAACCACAAGTGTCTATATAGATGGTTTGGACACCCCAACAATAACCCTTCAGGAAAGTTAGAACATCTGGGCCTATACATTAGGAATAAATCTCCCTTCTGACAGTATCAGGAGTTTGTGGGTATCCTAGGACTCAGCTCCATTCCTTGAGACTTTCTAGGCAGTCCAGGTTCATCTCCTATATACACCTTCCACAGTCCCACTGAGAGGGAGTGAGCATGTTCTGTCTGACCAAGGCCAATCTCCTGCTCTATAGCTGTAAAATAGTGTAGGAAAAAAAGCTTCCAGAGTTTACATTCCTGGTTTTCAAGGTGTCACTATTCTACAAAACTGTGGCTAAGGTGCCAACTCCTTCACACCTCATCATGCAATGCAGCGAAGAATGATACAAGCTGCTCCTCTGCCCTACCTTCCACACACACAGGTGGTTTAAAAGGACACAACTAAATAGTTTAGTCCCAAAATTAGACCAGCTTGGAGAATGTTATAATTTGGTAGTGACCCAGCTGTAGATTTAAACTATTTGAATTTAAAAACATTATATGGATAGTGTCAAGTAAGAGTTCATATTAAGAAAAGCCCCTGCACTAGCATTTACTTGCACTTAAAACTGCATTTTTTTTACGTTCTCATTTTTGCACTTTACTCATCTTAGACAACAAATACAGACTAGAGAGTTTCACTGTTTGGTTCTCATGCAATTTAACACACTAAAGGAATATTGCAATTCAAACAAACTTTTAAAAAAATATTAAAATAACTATCATTCTGGGCAAAAATGGAATTAAAAGGTCGAGAATCAAAACTTTAGAGCAGATGGACTGAGCATTTCTAGAACAGGATTTGATTCTGCATATCCTTACTCATGTGATCAAGTGAGCATACTCCTGCAAGTAATTATGTTAATTGCACTGAGATTCTTTGCATGAGTAAGAGTCGGTCACATGGATAAGGACCTGATCCTCCAAATCCTCAGTCGTTATTGTCATAGGAAGAACAAATGTACAAGTTCTCACTCCTGGCTCTATACCAGCAATTAAAGAAAAACGTCATTTTATGGTGCACACACAAATAAACAAACATACATTCATTTCAGCTTTATTGGATACCCTGTAAACTGTGTGCACAGAGTTAACTATTGACTACTTATATAATGTGAATATACGTCATTTAATTGAATGTATAAACATGATGTGTACATATCTACATGTCACATATGCAGAGCCCGATCCTTCATTCAAGCAAAAAACTCAGATTTTAGTGTGTAGTGTGCAACTACTAGCGGGCTTTGCATCAGCCTTAAAGTCAATGGAAAAAGCTCCCATTCAGTAAGCTTTGGATCAGGTCCTGTGTGAACTGCAGGATTGGCTTTATGAGGTGTGTAATAAAACTCTGCTTTTTCTAGGCCAATCTCAGCTATGAGGATATTTTTAAGCTGAGTTTTCCAGAAGTCATTGTACCACAGTCTACAGAGAGCATAAGAAGCTTAGATCAAGTTCTTGACACAGATAATGAAGACATTGGGACTCCTGAATTTATGAAGAGCCAGCTTTGGTAATGAGTTTAAGTAAACATTCAAACACCTGGCAATAATACTGTTAATTTTTCTAAAAGAAGAAATTGGAGGGAGGAGAGTGAACTTGTTTCAATTTTAAATTAGCTATTTCAAATCTTTGGTTGTTTAATCAGTACATGGATTTTATCAGATTATTGGGTTCAGAAAGGAAATGGGGTTGTATTTCTAGTCCCTGAAAAACATAATAGTCCTCCTATCAGTGGTATTAATTCTTTTTTTTTTTTTTAGAATTCTTACTGCTTTTGGTAGCACTTCTGATTACTAAGTTCCCGGAATGCTGGACACCAGCAGACTGTGTTCTTTGTTATCAGCATTCCTTCTCTTTCCTGCATGTCTGTGTAGTTTTTCTTTCATCAAGAGTAGCAACACAGGTCCTTCTTTCTCAATCACTCCTACTTTTCTGACAACAGCCTCCCAATTTCCCCAGTAATTATTGCTCCTCCTACATGCTCTCCCTAATCAGTGATTCATCTGGTTTCTTTCCTGGAGATTATGAAGTTAACAGCAGTTGAAATGGATAACTTGGCTGTTAAAGTGGAATGCTGATCAACTTGTTACCTATTTTTGAAGGATTAGTGCTTCTGCACTAGTAGCTGTTCTGGTTTCTGCATACATCTGGAACATTGTAACTAAAAAGTAGGCTTGGTTACTTGTACTGTATATTTGTGAAGGTCCAAGGATTAACACATGCAATAAAATAAATGTTTTTATTTAGTTTTCCCTCACTAAGCTCCTCACATGCATACCAGTCTGATCAGGTAACTTACTGTTGGGAAAGGAGAGAGAGAGATTGTTGTTTTTAAATTCTTGGCAGGCACACCATTATTATGGTGCTGTGTAATATACAAGGAACCTAGATATTCTATGTGACAAACTGCCCATGACAGATGTGAGCCACATCACTTAATGCACTACTGGAAGGCACACAGATAGTGGTGATGCACATGGCATAAGAACCTGAACAGAGTAAGTAGTTAAGTTTCTGCAATTTGACATCCCGATTTAGATGCCCAATTCTTTTCCTCTGTTTTTCCTTGGAGCTGGGCCTTTGCTTTAAATGCTGTTTGAGTGAGTATCATAGGGAAGGAAATCATACCTACCCAGATGAGACCAAATATGAAAGGTAACCCACATGAATATCAGACTGCCTCAATGAAGCCTGAAAACTGAAATAATGAAGAGGGTTGAGAGAGACAGACTAACCAAACTGTAGATTAGCTGCCTTTGAAGAGAAATAAATAGAGCTCTGCTTTGTACCTTTTGCTCTCCACAACATGAATTGGACATCACCACCTCTGGATCATGATTTTTCTAATGCATATTTCCTGTCTCCTTTTACTCATTCTGGAGATATTTGGACATATAAAGATCTCTCAGACATTCTCTTACTGTATGTCTATTTATTTGATGGGAAAAAAGCATGCACAATTTTTGTTGCTATTGCTTGTATCATTGAGCGTCATGTCTCTTTGTTGGCAAGTTGGATTGATGACTTGGACATATAATTCTGAGAAAGTCAAGATTCCATAGTAGATGATTCAAGGTGTACCTCTGTACAGTTGTCTCCAGGACGATTGCATTAGAATTGAAAATTAGATAATGGGCTTATAGGTTTATTGATTTTGTTTGGCAATTTTCTGTGAAGTATAATTTCAAGTTGCATTTCTTTTCTAGCATTGACTCTGGAAACCTCTGGAGAACTCTTAGAAACCTCGATAGCACTAAGGGGTTAAGATGTCCCTGGAATAAATCCCATTGCCAGGAAAACTTCTTATCTGCTCTTGGAATAGATGTAAATCAAAAGGTAATTTTAAAAGATGTTTGGCTAGAACACAATTATAAGTGATTTAAACTTGTATTCATTTAAGTCGTCTAGACAGAAAAAAAAATGTCTGTCACACAGCTGCACTAGGAAGTGTATAATTTGCGACTCACCAAAATAATGTCTTCAACTAGTGCCTTTTTAATGATGTAAGGGCTTGTCTACACAAGGAGTTATTCCTGATTAATTCCTTGTGTGGGCACACTTATTCCAGAATAATGGAGTAAATCAGGAAAAGCTGTTCCACTTAAATTCATACCCTACTTTATTCCAGATGAATTGTCATGTGTGAAGAAGCCCTTAGTTTAAGACTTCTCTGCCAAGATGTAATGATGCAAAGACCAGGTTCTAGCTGTCTACAGTGTCTAGAGCTGGAGAAGCTGCATCCGATGAAGTGGGTATTAGCCCATGAAAGCTTATTCTTTAATACTTCTAGTTAGTCTTCAAGGTGCCACAGGACTCTTTGTCACTTCTGCAATTCCAGACTAACACGGCTACCCCTCTGATTCTAGAGCTGGAGAGAGTACTGAAGTCTGTTATAATGACATTATGTCACTTTCTGTGCATTATGGAATCAATTTCTGATTGATTTAGTTGGCAGAGTTCCACAAATGTAGGGGTCTTTTTTGCCTACTTTGAGGTGGAGGAGTTACCAGAATTTATACAGGACATTATGGATTCAGTCCAGTACTCAGCGAAGTCAATTAACTTGACTTAAGTGGAAATTGGACTGCTCCTTGTGGAAAATGGAATCAGTTGATCCAATTAAGTACTGTATGTTTGAATATCTGGCTTAATTGTACAGGTTGGAACACAATATTCCTTTACTCAAATCATTTCACCCATTTCCGGGTAAAAAGGATAGAAGAAAAAAAGTGTTTTAAATAAATTCAAAAATTAAAAAACAACAAAGATTTAAACTCTCAAAGCAGAATTGTTAGTATTCAGTCTTTTTATGTTGGAAAGATTAATTGGAGGTAGCTTTTTATTATTATCACCTGTTTAGTTAGCACAAATTTAATCTTCTTGCCCTGCTTTTCAGAGGTAACAGTATCTTCATTAATAGTTGCTATTAGCTTTCCTGATGGTTGCCTATTTGAAACTCTTGGTGTTACCTGGATCAGCCAACCTTTCACATGAGTTTATCTAACCAAATTGCAGTGCTGGTTAGTCATGCAAGACCTGGTCTACATGTGAGTTATACTAATATAACTGTGTTGGCTAGAGGGGTGATGTTTATTTTTAATTGATATAGTTAGAGCATTACTAGTCTCTTAGTGTGAATGCAGGTATATCAGTATAAAGGCACCTGTCACAGGGTAGGTAGGTACCCCCCATCACAGGGTGTTGGGTCATGAGTAGTCACAAGGAAGGGAAAAGGCTGTACCGCAGCCAGTTATGCTGGTGTCTTATGCTGATGTCCCTTAGTATCAATGTGGTAGTATGGCCTAGTGGCCAGCATAGCTCCCTGCACAGTGCGGTGTGGCCCAATGGTTAGAGTCCATAAAGTCACCCCACTCTATGGAATTAGGTGGGGAAATGGAGCACCACTCAGGGGTGTATGGCACCCAGGGTAAACGGGACTTGGGCCCTGTCTGCTCCTCCAAGTCACAGCCCAGGCCTTAGCAGTGGTGGGGTGCTCACCACCAAGTCAGCACCCTCCCAAAACACACTGACTGGTTCCCTTATTCACTCACCAGAGAAGAGTCTAAGTCCTCTGGGCTGTTTCCTACCCTTTCTCCCTCAGTGGTGCTCCACAGTTCCCCCGAGTCTCTGGAGTGGTGTAGTTCCTGCCAGCACAGTCTCTTCTCTGGGCTCCTCAGATAGCCAGGAGTACACCTGGAACTCTGTGTGCTGTAGCTCTGTAGTTGGAGCCTGTTGCAGCTCCCTGAAGAGAGCCTGCAGTCTGGATCCTCCTCCTTCAGCAGCCTACCCAGGCTGAGATGTGCTGTTTTCTTTTATACTCTGCCTCCTGACTGAGCATGCCCAGCAGAGTGGGAGGGGTGGGGCTTCCTCACTTTGCAAAGCACAGTTAACCCTTTTAGAATATCAGGAGAAATATCACAGAATATCAGGGTTGGAAGGGACCTCAGGAGATCAGCTAGTCCAACCCCCGCTCAAAGCAGGACCAATCCCAATTCAATCATCCAACAGATTTTTGCCCCATATCCCTAAATTGTCCCCTCAAAGACTGAACTCACAACCCTCGGTCTACTAGACCAATGCTCAAACCACTGAGCTGGTAAGAGACAGGTACACCCCATCACAGCACCTTATACTGGTACAGTTAGTCCTGTTTCTGTACAGGAATAAATATACAGGTATAAGATGCCTTTATGCTGATATTAGAGAGACTAATAGGTGATGTAATATCGTCTATTGGAGCAACCTCTGTTGGTGAAAGAAACAAGCTTTCTAGCTACACAGAGCTCTTCTTCGGGTCTGGGATAGGTACTCAATGTCGCACCTAAACACAAGGTGAAACAGATTGTTTAGCATAAGTAGTTAGCACACACACACATGTGTGTGTATGTGTATATATATGTATATGTATATATATAAAAATAAAAGACAATGGTTCTCAACCAGGGATACATTTACCACTGGGGGTATGCAGTGGTATTCCAGGGCATATATCAACTCATCTACTTTTACAACAGGCTACATAAAAAATGCTAGCAAAGTCAGTACAAACTAAAATTTCATACAGACAATGACTTGTTTGTTTCCACTACTCTATATAATATTACACTGAAATGCAAGTACAATATTTATATTCCAGTTGATTTATTTGATCATAATATAGTATAAATGAGAAAGTCAGCAATTTTTCTGTAATAGTGTGCTGTGACATTTTTCCATTTTTATGTCTGATTTTGTAAGTGAGGTGAAACTTGGGGGTACACAAGACAAATCAGACCCCTGAAAGGGGTGCAGCAGTCTGGAAAGGTTGAGCGCCGGATTTCAAAGTGAAGTGACATTATTACCTGTGCAGTCATGGGACAAGAAATGGGGGGTTATGGGGCTGCAGGGTGTTGTGATAAGCCATAAATCCCACGTCTTGATGATTTCTAGCAGAGTTATGAATTTCAACTGCCAGGCTCATCTTTTGATGGTGTCGTGCAGATTCCCTTTGAGGCTGTGGATTGAGAGGTCAGCTATGGAGTGATCATTTTGTGAACAGTGTTTACTGTTATAGATAGTATATAGATAGTATATAGATAGGTGATAGAGTGGTTTTGTCTTATTTATCCGTGGGAGTTCATTTGAAAGCATAACAATTGTCTAGTTTTGCCCACATCATTGATATTGGAGAACTTAGTGCACTGCATGAGTAAGGCTGACTTCCAAAGACCTCTGTGACTTCAGCCTGCAGCAGCTGCAGGGTAGGTGGCAGGGCCCTGGGGTCTGAGCCACCAGCAGCTGCCAGGGTACCCAGCAGCTCCCCACTGCCACGGAGGGATCAGGTGTACCCCACAGTCCCCAGCTGCCACAGGCAGCAAGGGGCCCCTGCAGTTCCCCGCTGCCAAGGGAGATGGGAACCCTGGCTGGGGATCCTTGTAGCCCGCGGGCAGCAGGGGACCCCAGAAGCTCCCCACTGCCACTGGGGCCAGGGGTACCCTCACAACTCCCCACAGCTCCGAGCCCTCACAGGTGGTGGGGAGCACCTGGGTTCCTAGCCAGCCCTTGCAGCTACCCAGCAGCTTTTGTCATGGATATTTTTAGTAAAAGTCAGGGACAGGTCATGGCTTCCGTGAATTTTTCTTTCATTGCTCATGACCTCTCCCTGACTTTTACTAAAAGTATCCATGACGTGTTGGGATAGACCTATGCAGTACCTGGGGACTTTGCAATGTGCGTTGTGGGGAGGTGTAGCAGTGGAGGTTTATCTGCAGGTTTTGCATCTGTTGTCATGGCAGGCAGAGATGAGCAGAGATGGGTTAAGATTTACTGGAACCCTGGGCACAAAGAATGTTTGGGCCTTACACTTCTGGAATGGCCCAGGCTCCCTGGGCAACTACCACTGCTTGGCTCTGGCTTCTGGCCTGGCCAGGAGGCAGGGCCTCGGGGGGGAGAGGGTGCCAGCTGCCCCCCTACTTCTACCCAGGCTCCTGCGGGGTCTCACAAATTGGCTGGGGCCCCTAAGCATGGGCTTGTGTTTTAATCCGCCACTCATGGTAGGATCGGGTGCTGTTTTGAGTTGGTGGGTCCGTGTCTGTGAGAAGCTTCCTTCTGAAGATGAGCTTGGAGAGGCTGAGGGATTTGATGGCCAGAAGAGGGGGTTCAAGAAATACTTCTCACAGAATGTGGTCTCCATCCAGTCTGGGTTTTAATTATTTACTAATACCCAGTATGGGTTCCATTGCGGGGTGGTAGGTGACAATTAGGAGTGTGGGGTTGAAGGGTTTTTTTTCTGTATTCAAGCAAGTTCTCTCACATCATACTACATAACAGCATCCATAGTGGGGGGTAGGGAGGTACCACTTCAGTGATATTGGTACAGTTAAAATGGAACAACTTTCTCATGTAGACAAGGCCTAACCCCAAAAAACAAAAACCAGTAAGAGTAGTCTCCAAGCAACCTTTTAGGCCACAATTCAGCCATGTGATCCAAGTGGGCAGAATCTTGCCCAGCACAGAACTATACACTGTAGTCAATGGGAAGTAGGTGGCTGCAGGGGATACACATTACAGATCTGATTATAGGACAGGGGTTTAGATTGCAACTTCCAAAAATAAAATTGAATGCCTATTTGCTTATTAGTTCTACCAGAGGGACCTTTTTTGGAGGGCCAAAGCCCATTCCTGAATAAAGCATTTCTGACTGATGGCACTTAATATTATGAAGAGTGTTTTAAATTATGCCCCTTGTTTATTAGGACTTCTCAGAAGACAGCAAAGATGGTTTGGAGGAGGCAAACGTTAAAATAAATGAAGACTTAGAAGATGGATTCAATATTACTAACTGTAAAGCACTAATTCAAACCAAGGTAAGAATTGTTCTGAGGCAAGTACGTTAGAGAGATACAGGTCTCCTACTTTACATGGCCCTGGGTGCTGTACAAACAGAGCTGTCAGAATTTCCCCTCCCCAGCTGGTGTTTTAACATACTTTCTAGTGGGACCTGGCAGTTCTACAGCCAGATTTTGCTTTTTCAAATGCTCCTGGAAATTGTGCACAAAGTATTATGTATGCACCAACTGCAAAGTGGTGTAAGATTGGGAGAGTTAAACAACACATGACCTGATGTTCAAAGGAACATGAGTTGCATGATTAGTATGGGCCCTATGCTAAGATCCTAGCAAACATTTAAGACTGATTGATGTCACTTTGATGACTGAGGAGGTCCAGTCGCCATATAACAGGATTAATGGGATGAAAGCATGAATGAAAAGATAGCAACAGTGACTCGACTCACTCTTACAGAACAGTGAGGGAGGAAGGGAAGAAGAATGGAGGAGGCAGTTGTGTCCAACTGGTATTTCAGGTATTCAGAATGAATCAGAAGTTAGGCTTCTTCAGCTGAGGGAAAGAATAGAGAAGGTGAGAAATAAACAAAAGCTACTCTCAACAGTAGACTCAGTAGCAAACTGTTTGGAATAAAGCAAAATGGACCTGCCATAAGAGTCTGGGGTTTCAGGAGCAAAGGATATTACTGAGATTTAGCCTCCAGTAACTCCCCACTTACATCCTTGCTCAGTTACAGAACATGCTCCATTTAAAGTTGTGCAATGCTTCGCTATAACATCGTTTGGCTGCCAGCTTTGTCCACAGCTGGCAGCCCCACCCCCCACAGTGCCTCCGCCCAGTGGCAGACCATGCGGATCAGCTCCTTCCCCCTCCTGCCCCAGGCAGTCAGCTGGCTTGTGGCATTCAGGAGGTAGGAGCGATGATTCGGCCTGCAGGCTCCCCCTGCCTCCTGAGCACAGCAAACCAGCTGATTGCCGTGGGGGAGGGAGGGAGAGGTTGTGTGGCGAGTCCTAGCTTCTCCCCCTCCAGCACTGCAAAGCAGGAGAGAGGGGAGGGAAGGGGAAGGAGCGAGGACGTGGCGTGCGGAGTAAAGGGGAAACAGTTGTGGGGGAGAGGCGGGTTAAGGGGGGGTTTGGAGGGAAGGGGTGGAGTTAGCAGGCTGAGGGTTGAGCCCCCGCCCTGGTGCTTGCAGAGTAAGGGAAGTTGCTGCTGCACAACATGCTTCTCCTACCCTATAGCACCTTCAGCCTCCTTGCCTGCCTCATTGTCTGCAGTGCCAGTGGGCTGTGTCTGTGTGAGGTGAGGCGGGGAAACCTCCCAGCTATAGTATTGAACTGTATGGCAAAAAAAAATTCCCTGGAACCTACCCCCACTATTTACATTCATCCTTATGGGGAAATTGAATTCACTTAACATCATTTTGCTTAAAGCCACATTTGTCAGGAACACAGCTACAACATTAAGTGAGAAGTTCCTGTATTTGTGTTAAATATGCTGAGACACATGTAACTGGAAATACTTAGTGTTAAAGCTAGTTTAGTTTAATCAGGTAATTACTTGCCATTGAAAATAACATTTTCTGGTGTCTGTGTACTTTGCCCTGGAATTTAGCCTCTATTTCAAGCCAGCATTTCTACGCGCTAGGGAGCAATTGTTAGTGAGCCTTGAAAATTCCATCCGTTTTCTGCTAAAGGAATTTAGTTCATTTTAAGGAAAACTTCGAATTTAGAAATGTTGCCAAACTGCTTTCTTCATCATTACCCTAAGAGAAAAGGCCCACATTCTGTTTTTTTAATAAGCCATCGTGATGATTATGTCAAACAAAAGTTCTCTTTCTCTTGAGCAGAAAATAAACTGTCTTGTTGCTGAGGTAATGAAGTGCACACACACATGCATGCTAGTTTTTTTACTTTACAAGCTGAATATTGAACTGTGTTCAGTTTTGGACCCCTCAGTACCTGAAAGATATAAACAGGAGGGAGTTCAGAGAAGAGAAACAGGTGGGACAGAGAGACTGGTAGGATTGATTCATGAAAGTATAAACTGCAGCTATTTTGTTATTTGGAAAGGGTGGGGAGATCTTTGCTGGCTACACACCTTGAACATTTGTAAGAGGCAGGTTTTTTTGTGGGAGGAGTGAATCAAGATGTAAAAATCAACATGATGGAATGTAATTAAAGAGGAAAGTATAGGCTGAACAGGAAAATCTTATTTAACAAGATCTAATGGACTTTGGAATAGCTGTGCAGGAGAAGCAGGAAGTCCCAGAGCTAGATATTGCAAACTAGAATATCTGGTAGGCAGTGTCTTGTAATGAACAATCCTGTACTCACTTAGGGATGGGCTAAATGCACTAAGAGGCTCTTTTCTATTTATGTTCCTGATTGTAAACATTTCAATTTGGTAATCCTGTTTTTGTCAGTAAGACTAATCATTTCACAATCTGTTTGAAACTGTTTTAATGCTCTAATAGTTTTTTCTGAAATTAACTAGTTGACTTTTTTTTCTCATTTGACTCAGCTGTCTGCATCACCAGATTCCAGACATGGTCATTTCTTTAGTTATAACCTATTTTTGAAGAGGACACCAGCAAATGGAAATATACAATTTAAAACAGTCCCAGGAAAGAAGAGGATTTTCAGTACACACAGTCTAAAAATGAAAATTTTCAATAGTGATGTTTGTTAAAGCAAAAGTACCTGTCTTCTTCATTTAAAGTGCAGTTTACCTTCATTTTGTTACTGGGTTGTTACCGAGGACTAGAGATGTTTTTGTGAAGAAAAAAAAAAAAATCTTATAGAATAGCTGTATGTCACCCCTAAAGCAATTCTCTTACTAAAAGGTACTTATTCGATTTAGTTTTAGATTCTAGTTTTGTCCTAGTATGTTTTGGTGGCAGTCATGGTAAATGATGAAGTCATATCTTGTATGCTAATCCAGCTAGAACCAAGCATTACATTTAAAGGCATTCAGTCGTCACTCTGTGACCTTTTAACAACTGTTCTCTTGTGGGTCTAAAAGGATCTTTTTAATTCAAACTCCCTCCTCCCCCAAAAAATCTGAACACATCATGGGTGTGTTTAAGGTGTGCCTTGGTGTTACCATCTTTTTTGCTTGACTTGGTTTGTTCTGGACCATCTTTGGGTCTGGTAGCGTGTTGCTGCCGATCCCCTATTCTGAGGAACCCCTCTCCACCTCCACCACACACACACTGACTTTCACATCATTTTCGGTTTATAACCATGGCTCTGTACAGTTTCACCTCCGTTGCTGAATGGCATTTTTACTGAGTGGTGTTCTGCCACCGTTTAACCAGCTAGCCTGGATGGCATCAGTGTTATAATCAGATTCAGAAACTGTTCTAGGATCAGTCTCTGCTTGCAACAGAATATTTTTTGAATGTGGTTGTAACATGACTTTGGAAACATTCAGCCCCCAACCATTTTAAACAGTGCATAGTCATCATGGTTGTAGAACTGTTAGAAGCTAGTTGTGCAGTCAAGGCCTTATACTGTGCAGTGCTGTAGGCTACTATTTTAAGACTTTAAATTTCATACTAATGACTGACTAATTTGACCACTGTCCTGCATGTACAAGTCCCAGAGTACCAAGTCAGGTACACTTCATATTTAAATATCAGCTACAGAATCTATGGCTTGCTCATGACAAATATTCATCTTCACTTGGTGTATAAGTTACATTACTTATTAGCAAGAATTTTGTATGCAGGTTATATGAATATTTTTGTTACTTTGTCCCTTATGAATGTGAAAACTTTGTATGATTGTTTTTATTCTAACAAGCCAGATAAGCCTCTACTGTGACTTTATGAAGATAACTTTACAGCATTATAACAGGAGGTTTTGTACATGTTAAAGTATATTGTATATAGTTGAATTGTAAAGGCATGTGACAGAGAAACTGGATAATCTGAAATTAAATGTTTTAAATGTTATTTTAGTATTTAAGTTAATTCATTTTGTGTGTGTTAGGACCTGTATTTAAATAAGATTCTCACTAAGGCCTTGCCAGCACTTATGCACATGCTTAACTTTAAGGACATGCCTAGTCTGTGCTTAAAATGAAGTGCATAGGTTTTGGTAGAATCGAGGCCTAAATCTGTGTAAACTCCAGTCAGCAGTAAAATCAGAGCTGAGTTGTACATTTACGAGCAGTAGTAACTTTCAGGATACCTCAGTGCTACTAATTTAGGAAAAAGTGTTTGCATAATGCCTATCCATTAATGGCAACAGTCTAGCTTAACCATTAGTCTTTTATTTGAATAGGCACCATTTAAAATGGCCAGGAACCTAGGGCTCTGATCCTGCAATGTCTTCTGCGTGGCTAGACCCAAAGCTTTATAGGGATGTAGGATCAGGGCCAAAGGTCTTAAACTTTAAAGAAACACTGAGCTTCCTAGCTACAGAAACCTTATAGTAAAAAGTTAGCAAAAGCTAACAAGTCTGCACTGATTTTTATAATGTTGTATTTAATAAAATGTTCCAGATTCAGATTTCTGCTGTATGTATTTTTTCATGTATTTTGAAATGGAAATGCAATGATTGCATTAAAGTGCTGATTCAATAAGGTGTTTAAATACCTATCTGCAACTTTAATTATTGGCTTCACATCTTCAAGAACCTTGCCAAATTGGGGTCCACAGCTATAGGATTTTTATTTTGCTAGTCGAACCAGTTTTCGTTTAAAACATACCAGACACCATTTCAAGATTAGCTTTTAAAAATCTCTGTCCAAGGACATGAGGGTGTGCAAAGCTTATTTAAGCTACCTGCATGTCTTTCCCCACCCCAAAAATAGTATTACCCTTTACAAGCATCATCAAATAACTCTTAATGTGAATAGATTCCTAAATAGATTCACATCCTATACTTGCCTAACTTCCTATTTTGTGGTTTTACAACCACATTTTGCTCTCCCCTCTTGCCATATGAAAAAACAGGAGAAACTGAATACATACACACAATGCACAAAGAGACTTTGTGACAAAGTAGACTAAGAAAATAAAAACAACAAAAAAATCTTTCAGTTAATACCTAAAAGGTGGGTTTTTCTTTTATCTATTATTTTTATTATATTATTTATATTTTATCTGTTATTGATAGAAATACAATGTTTATGTAGGCAATGTCTCTTTACAGATGGGGAAAGCTTTTACAAAGGTTGAATGATTTGCTTATGGGTACACAGTAAATCAGTTGTTGAGCTGGGTATACAAACCTGAAATCATAACTCCCTAGCCATTTCTCCAACTACTAGATAATGTGTATAACAGCCTAGAGCATATGATCGTGATTCCTTCAAGTGACTAGCCGCAATCACTATACATGAGCATACATTGTGATAGGCATACAGAGGACTTTTCCCGTTGACACCTAGATTAGACTTTTTACCTGTAAAGGCATCTCTAATGCATGACAAACAGTGAATCTCTGTTGCCGAGAGAGGCAGGAGTATCAGGGCTATTAAAAATTTCACACCCTGTGTGATGTGATTAAGATGACCTAACCCCCTGTGTAAACACCATGAGGTTGATGAAAGATTTCTTCTGTCAGCCTAACTAGCACCTTTCGGAGGGATGGATTTACTGCAGAGACAGAAGAACCCCTTCCATCACTGTAGTAAGTGTCTATGCTATAGCTGCGCCGCTGTAGCAGTCTCTAGTGTAGACATCCCCAAACACCTGTCTCGGGGACAGAGGACTTGTAGTGCCACTACTTATTAAAATCCCAGATGGATCTCCCATCAAGCATAAGAGCAATGCTTAAAAGCAGGGACTTAAATGGTAAATATACCCCCAAAAAATTAGTGAAAAGGTTCTGTTCTTCATTAGGGAAGATAGTAGCTGTGACTAAAAATTTCACTAAAGTGAAAAAGTTGTCAGGCTGGAACTCTACTAGTGACCTTAACTCACAAATATCAGACCAGGAAGGGTAAATTCCAGAATGGCGGTTTGACGTGCTGACAGCAGTTACATGATGTCTAAAATCTCTTAAGGCATCATTCTTACGTAAGTGTGTAGCTGTTCTGAAAACACCATCTGGAGCATCTGAAAGAACAATACAGAGGAAAGTGTGGTGGGGGAGAAACTCCTAATATCAGTCTACAATCTTGGGGCTCGGGAGAGATATGGAGGATCCATCTTTATCAGGCACATCAAGAGCAGGAGTTGGAGAGTGGAGTGTCCTGAGAAACATGTTATTTTGGCACTCTGAGCTGGAAGGATGGTCCAGTGATTAGGGAACTGGCCTGGGACTCATGAGACCTGTGTCCAGTTCCCTGTTCTGCCCCCGACTTCCAGTGTGACCCTTGGGCAAGTCTCACAACTTCTTTGTGCCTCAGTTCCTTCTCTGTACAATGGGGATAAAAGCACTTCCCTACCTCATAGGGCTGTTGTGGGGATAAATACATTAAAGATTGTCAGAGGCTCAAATACTACAGTAACGGGAAACAATTAAAATCCATCTGTGCATATGCACGGATTTACACAGTAACGCTGGAAAGATCATACACAGATTTGAATGAAACTTCATGAGGCTACTTCTACTTTCTGCTCAGCAAGTGGTTAAAGGCCAAGTAGCGAACTCTAATATTCAGAGGACAAGTCCCTTCTGCTGAACAGGACTCCTGAACACAAGTTGAAAACCAGTGAGATAAGGTAACTTTACAACTTTTGGGCCCCCTTCCTGGGCCCCTCTTGGAAGAATCATTTGCAGTACTGACATTCCTAAGCAGAGTTTCAAGGCTTTTCTAACTGCAAGCGGCACTGTTAGACTGCGAAGGACAAAAGCTAGCTAAAAAACTGTCTCTGTTAAACAGGAGGGCAGGAACTGTTAAAGACATGTCTGCCACTCGCTGCAGGAGGGAAAAGTTGGCCAGAGTATTTGGCTCGTAACCCTGCCCCTGCAGAAAATATGGCAGCAAGAAAGAAGCCCTGGTCCGTGGCTCAGAACCTTGGAGTTTGGAAGACTTAGGGCTCCAAGAACCAGGCTGAAGTGCCACTTTCCCCTCTTATTACAGCCACATGCCTTAGCTTAAGCTAAGATTAGATGTAATTGGAGACAGGGAAGTTTTTCTATGATGCGTCTGTGCAGCACCTAGCACACTGGGGCCCTGAGCTGGCTGGGACCTCTGTATTACAAATACCACAGACTGTACTACAGGAACAGCAGCAGAGGACCCTGAGAAGGGACGCAGCAAGAAAGTGATGGTCAGATCTTTATAAGGAAGGTGAGACTGTAAAAAGGGAGAAGGTGGTTCTAGTGCCATTGATTTAACACCACCAATAGAAACCATTTAGCTGCCATAAACTTCTGCAGGCATTGGTAAATAGCCATATGCCTGATTGAAAGTCAGTCATTAAATGCATAATAAAGGCTTGTCTACGCACAGAGTTGTGTGGCTTTAAACTACACCAGTATAATTAAAATGGTGCAACCCCACTAATAGGGACCCAGCTATACCAGTAAAAAGGCATTTATACCGGTATAACTTATTCCCATACAGGAAAGGGGAATAAGCTACACTGTTCTAAAGCACCTTATTCCGGTATAACTGTGTCCACACTAGGGCTATGTCTACACTTGCAGAGATTTTGCACAGTCAGTTTCAACGACGATCGTGAACCAGTGAAAGAAAAGCAGTGGTTTGTGTACTCACTTAATCCACAGGCATCAGAGAGGGTTTACATTTTGCAGCACTTCCATCCCCGATGAGAGCAGCACATAGAGGGCTGCTATTCCACAGTGCAGCTCTCTCCATTTTGAGAACAGGTCTTGTGGGAAAGGGGCAGGGGATGATCACGGGGCATCCTGGGTCCCAGCATGGCCTCTTCGCCCCAAACACAGATCAGCTCCAGTATCTCAGCATGGCTCCGTGTCACCTGGCCAGATAAGTGCGCACCTGCCAAGAAAACAGGAAGGGGAGTTTCAAACTTCCCGGGGCATTACAGGGGGAGGGGCAGATGTCTGTTTACCTGGCATCAGATCAGCAGAGCTGCAGGCCAGAGTGGTCACCTAGGCACTGTGGGATATCCTGCGGAGGCTAAACGCCCTGTAAACAGGAAGAACGTGTCTTCACTTGCACATCACCAGTAAGAGCTGCCCACCTCTTGTGGAAGTGGGGGATTTTTGTGGTGAAACTTCTGTATTTCACCACAAAAAGTAATTGGCAAGTGTAGATGCTCCCATGGTCTTTGCGCAGAAAAGGGGACTTTTCCCCACTTCCAATGGATTGTACCAGTTCACACTAACTGAAATGAACTGAAGTTAATTCATTTAAGGCACAAGTAGCTAAGAGGAAAGTGGAAATGGTTAGCTGGAATAGAGAAGGAGGTGTCAGATCTCTTAAGCCCTCCCATCCACTCTCTTTTCAAGAGGCAGTAGGGCCAGCACTCTCTTCTATAGGGAATCAGATGGAACGGCAACAGGAGGCAAAAAGAGGAACCCACCTTAAGACAAAGGAACCGTAGTCTGGCTATGTTAGCAGCGCGTAGTTTAGCCCGGGGTGGCCAACATGTGGCTCCGGAGCCACATGCAGGTCTTCAGAGCTTAACATGCAGCTCTTTGTATAGGCACCAACTCTGGGGCTGGAGCTACAGGTGCCAATTCTCCAGTGCCCACTGCTCAACCCCTTGCTCTGTCCCAGGCTCCGCCCCCCACTCCATTCCTTCCTGCGCCCTCCCCTGAGCTTGCTATGCCCTCATTCCTCCCCCTCCCTCCCAAAGCCTCCTGCACGCCATGAAACAGCTGATTGGAAGGTGCAGGGCGGGAGGGGGAGGTGCTGATTGGCAGGGCTGCCAGTGGGCAGGAGGCACTGGGAGCGGGGCGATGCGGGAGCTGATGAGGGGGCTGCTGATGTATTACTGTGGCTCTTTGGCAATGTCCATTGGTAAATTCTGGCTCCTTCTCCGGCTCAGGTTGGCCCCCCCTTGGTTTAACTAAAGCAGATTTAATGGGAGGAACTGGAGCCAAGTGCTAGGGACCTTTTGCTGATGCATGAGCATAGGTGCTGGAACGAAGGGCATTGGGGTGCAGCAGCTTGAAGTGCTTTCCATTGTATGCAGGGTTTACAGTTTGGTTCAATGGCTCTCAGCACCCCACTATCAAAACTGATCCAGCCCCGCTGGGGATGAGTGAAAGAGAAGGGCACAATTATACCTTTCTTCCTAACACAACAGTAAGCTGGCCCAAAGGAATGGCTGGCGTGTGGATTTGGTTCTGCCATGGATGGTGATATTTTTATTAGCTCTAAAAGTCAGTCCTCCCATAGAAACTTTGAGAGGAGGCAGGGCTCTCTATCATCGGTTTTTCCTTCAGCTGCCAGGCTAAGAGGAGTGAAAACAACCTGTAAGGAAGACCTAGCTCCAAGGACAAGGAGAAACAATGGATTTGTGAGAAAGATTTCAGCTGACAAAGACTAAACTGCAGCTACTGGTTTTACCGGGGCAGGAGAAAACAATGGGTGTTTTTACTGGGAGGTGTATTGTCCAGCGAGTTCGAGGGACATACTGGAATTGGACGTCATAAATTTGAAGGAACTTCTGGAATTGCTACTTCAAAAGCCTTAGCAAGGAGGGGCGGCACACAAGTCTTGCTCCTACATCCTCATGGCCCTGCTCAGGCAGTTGTAATCCGTTATGGCAGCACACTCCAAGCAGGCCTGTCTTCCAGGACCACCCCAAGAAAGCCTTTTTAGTTTAGGGTGTCTCAGATAGTCACTATCCTTTCCCCTCTACACTTTTCTGAAGCTCTGGGCAGACCAGTTGACCTGGAGCAGTTATACTGCTACTTGCTGACTACCTATTCATTGTTGCTGTACTGCTCTAGAATACAGGCGGGATGCTTTGAGTCTTGCTTGGTGCAAATGCAATCCCAAAAATGATGTGATTGGCTGTGCACTATTTGAGGCCGTGCACTAATGTTGTGCACTAATGTTGCGTGGCCACATGTTGGGTTACAGGCATTCTAGGAGGCTGCAAGAGCTAGCCACACACTTTGTTCTCCCATAAAAGCAGGACTTTTGCAAGCTCATGTGAGCTGAAGAACAATCTCCTTCGTCTAACCAGTCAAGAATGCTGTGTCAAGACAGGCTGATGTAGATGGGAGAAGCAGAAATAGCAGCGTGACAGGTGTATATTTTGGCATAGAGGACTCCCTCATCCGAACATGTCAAAACCAAACTCCCGTGACACAGGAGACGTGCCCAGTTACTGCCCAAGCCCAAACGCAGAAGCTACAACAGTCTTCAGTAAAACATCATCTGCCTCATTCCAGCATCTCCCCCACTTTCTGCCTCACTTGCCCCTGCTTTTGCAGAATAGCTGCACAAAGCGTCTGAGGCGGCTCACGACTGATACTTGCTGCACTTACAACACTGGGTTTCCCTGTGTTTCTGAATAGTGAAGCATCATTTGCTGCAAGGCCCAGCACCTCTTCAGTTCGCAGCCCAGCACCTCATCCTCACTTTCACGAACGTTGCTTGGAATCCAGCAGGCAGGTGTGATATATTGCAGAGGGCACTGTCACTGTTTGGCAGCAGGCTCCTCCATCTTGCTTTCAGCCTCACAAATACACCTTTCCACCACAGTTCTGCTCCTGCCACATCTGTACTGAGCTTCGAGTTTTGACAGGCTTTTACAGCTCCTGGCCAGGATATGGCAGCTGGGGAGAGAAACAGTTTCAACCTGTTTCCTGCTTTAGATCTGGTCTTCATTAGGAAATTGGGTCAGAAAAATCCACACTCCTAAGTGACAGTTAAACCGACCTCTTGCCCTGGTGTAGACAGCATTAGGTTGGCAGAATTCTTTTGGAGAAGTGGAGTACCTACCCCAATGGGAGAACACTGCCTGTTAGTGTAGGTAGCATCTTCACTGGAGTGCTACAGCAACACTGCTGCAGCATTTTAAACGTAGACACATCCCTAGTGAGAAATCTGCACCTCAACTAAAAGGAGGCAACCTGTTGATATCTGCTGGGTCTGATTTCTATTCTCTAGTAATCTGGGGCCATCTGAACTCCCCAAACTCAGCTGAGCACAAGATTCAAGGACATCACCACTCAAGACAGGGTGACCAGACAGCAAATGTGAAAAATCAGGACGGAGGTGGGAGGTAATAGGAGCCTATATAAGTAAAAGACCCAAAAATTGGGCCTGTCCCTATAAAATCGGGACATCTGGTCACCCTAACTCAAGAGGACTTTGCGCCAAGACAGGTAGGAGCCAGCTGGAAGAAAAAGGTTGCCTTTTTTAAAAACATATTTTAGGAAGACTAAAAAGTTAGAAGTTATTTTCAGGTTACAGTTTCCGAAGTCTTGGCAAAAAAAAAAGGGGTTAATTTAGACAACATATAAATTGCAGATGTAGCCAAGCATTCCCAAAATCCAAATACAACATGGATAGGAAAACTGTGTGGCTAGAATCGAAGCAGCCTCATGCTAGTTCTCTGAAGCTACGAGTCTGGGAAGAGGGGAGAGAGCCTCAGATAAATTTCCCGTGAATACTTGCTGTTCATTTCCTTTTGTTTTTTGTTTGTTGCTCCCATTCTTTGGCATTGAGTCATTTGCTCTAGCTGAATCAGTGACTTCCCAGCATCTGACAGGCAACTTTGCATTAGGATAGATAATGTAGTACCCATTCTGTGAAGGAGAGGGGGAGAGATAAGAAACTGAATTACAGAACTATAGTTTTACAGGGTGGATTTCAGGAGGTACAGCATATTCTTAATCTCATTCACAAACCTTTCATTTTGATTATGACTTTACATTCTACAGAATAAAAAAAAATTCAAAACAAAAAATTGTTTTGAATTGAAGGGGAAAATACTAATTTCTTTCAAAAAACATGAAAACAGGACATTTCAACATTGTTGAAGTCCCTTTCCCTCCCCCCTTCGCCGCCTTCTCCACCAAAACAAGGTTTTGACAAGAGATAATTTTGCAGTGGTGTTTAGATTTAGCTGGAACTGCATTCTGATAGGAATCTGTTCCATGCAAGTTTTTCTGATCACCTCTAATTATTCTAATATATATAAAATAAAATCAGGAAGTCAAAATGACTTTAGAATTTTTCCCTAAAAATCTCATCAACATACCCAGTCCTGCAAAATATTTGGATTTGGACAAAACTGCATTTTCCAATAGAAAACTATTTTGTTAAAATAATAATAATAATAAAAAAATCAACCGGCTCTAATTGCCATGTTTTGTGGCCTGTACCATGCAGGGGACTACACTAGAGGATCATAATAGTCCCTTCATTCCTGAGTATCTATGAATAAATAAAATATAATTTATTTCAGTAAAGGTATTACTTGATATCTAAATGCTTCTGAATATACGTTAACAAATAAAAACCTTATGAAGAACACATATGCAGTCACACACATGTATAATCCTTGGTTTTTTAGACAGATAAGGTGAGTAATATCTTTTATCTGACCAACTTCTGTTGGTGAGAGAGAAGCTTTCCAGCCACACACAGCTCTTCTTCTGGTTTGGGAAAGGAACTCTCAGCATCACAGCAAAATATAATGTCCCCATACTAATTTCCCCCTACTGTTACTCACACCTTTTTGCCAATTGTTTGAAATCGGCCACCCTGTTTACATTGGCCTCATTACCACTACAAAAGTGATTTGTCCTCTCTTGGTATTCGACTGTTGAGAATAGCCAACTTCCACTTTAATTGAATTGTCTCAATAGCCCTGAATTTCCCCCTCCCCCATGGTAAGACAACTCCCATATTTTCATGTACTGTATCTATCTATATAGGTTCAGAGCGGTAGCCATGTTAGTCTGTAACACAAAAGCAACGAGTCTTTGTAGTACCTTAGGGTACGTCTACAGTACGAAATAATATTGAATTTATAGAAGTCAATTTTTCTGAACAGATTTTATACATTCGATTGTGTGTGTGTCCCCACTAAATGCGCTAAGTCGGCAGAGTGAGTTCACATTACCGAGACGAGCATCGACTCTCAGAGCGATGCACTGTGGGTAGCTAACCCACAGTTCCCGCAGTCTCCGCCACCCATTGGAATTCGGGGTTTAGCTCCCAATTCATGATGGGGCAAAAACATTCTTGCAGGATTTCCTGGGCTCATCTCATCAGTCGCCCCTCCCTCCGTGCAAACTATGGCAGACAATCCTTTTTGCACAATTTTTCCTGCAGCAGACAGTGCAATAGGTCTGCAGAACTCTGCTGTCTCATGGATCCTACAATAGGCTTGAAACCTATCGTCAGAAGATGGTGCAATATGCCTGAAAGCTATCATCTCCCGTACACCACTGCTTCCGCTGCAACTCTGCTCTCCTGCTCTGCTGGCCTACGAATCATGCAGTAGGCCTGAAAGCTATCGTCTCCCATACACCACCACTTCTACTGCCACTCTGCTCTTCTTCATTTCGTGCTTTTCCTGGATTACCCGTGCAGGTGCCATATCATGACAAGTATGTAGCCCGCTCAGCTCACCGCTGCAGTTGTGACCATCGTAAATACTTCTCGCACTATCCAGCAGTACGTGCAGAACCCGCAAAACCGGCTGAGGAAGAGATGACAGTGCAATCACGATAGCGATGAGGACATGGACACAGACATTCTTAGAAGAAAGCCATGTGGCGATTGGGACATCACGGTGACATTGGGCTAGATTCATGCCATGGAACGCCAATTCTGGGCCTGCGAAACAAGCACAGTCTGGTGGGACTGCATCATGTTGCGGGTCTGGGATGATTCCCAGGGGCTGCGAAACTTTCGTATGCATAAGGCCACTTTCATGGAACTTTGTGACTTGCTGTCCCTTGCCCAGAAGCACAAAGACACCAAAATGAGAGCAGCCCTCACAGTTGAGAAGCAAGTAGCCATAGCCCTGTGGAAGCTTGCAATGCCCGACAGCTACCAGTCAGTCAGGAATTAATTTGGAGTGGGCAGATCTACGATGGGGACTGCTGTGATCCAAGTAGCCGAAGCAATCATTGACCAGCTGCTATCAGGGGTAGTGACTCTGGGAAACGTGCAGACCATTGTGGATAGCTTTAATGCGCTGGGGTTCCCTAACTATGGTGGGGGGATAGACGGAATGCATATCCCTATCTTGGCACCGGCATACCAGGGCAGCCAGTACGTAAACCGCAAGGGGTACTTTTCCATAGTGCTGCAAGCACTGGTGGATCACAAAGGACGTTTCACTGACATCAACGTGGGATGGCCAGGAAAGGTGCATGACACTTGCATCTTCAGGCACTCTGCAGGAAGGGACTTACTTCCCAGACCAGAAAACTGGGTTGGTCATGTCGATGGAATCAGTTTTAATTTGATTTAACTCAACTAATTCCAAAACAATCGTGTACTGTAGACCAGCCCTTAGAAACTAAAGAATTTATTTGGGCGTAAGCTTTCGTGGGCTAGAACCCACTTCATCAGATGCATGGAGTAGAAAATACAGTAGCAGGTATATATACACAGTACATGAAAAGATGGGAGTTGCCTTACCAAGTGAGGTCAGCCTAATGAGAAAATTCAATTAACTTTCCCCAACAGTTATGATATCTCCTTGTCAACTGTTTGAAATGGGCCAATCTCATTACCACTACAAAAGTGATTTTTCCTCCTTTAGTATCCTATTGTTGATTGAATTGTCTTGTTAGACTTACCTCCACTTAGCATGGCAACTCCCATCTTTTCAGGTACTGTGTATATATACCTGCCACTGTATTTTTCATTCCATGCATGTGATGAAGTGGGTTTTAGACCACAAATACTTTGCTCAAATAAATGTTAGTCTCTAAGGTGCCATAAGTACTCCAGATTGTTTAGTATTTTGAAGAGACCATTGTGATCATCTAAGTTTGCCGCCTGTATAACACAGACCATAGAACTCCCCCGAAAATAATTCCTAGAGCAATCTTTTAGACGAACATCCAATCTTTATTTAAAAATTGTAAGTGATGGAGAATTCACCATGACCCTTTGTAAATTGTTCCAATGGTGCATTATGCTCACCCTTAAAAAATTACACCGTATTTCCAGTATGAATTTATCTAGCTTCATGATTGTTACATCTTCCTCTCCTAGATTGAAAAGCACATTATTAAATATTTATTCCCCACATAGGTACTTCTAGACCAGTGGTTCTCAACTTGCGGCCTGTTGGTGGTCCAATCAGCACAGAGCTGCGGCCCATGTGACAGCCTCAGGGCCATACAGCTAGCATTGGATGTGGCCCACAATAGTAAATAGGTGGAGAACCACTGTTCTAGACTGTAATCAAGTCACTGCACTAAAGCTGTTCTTGTCATTAAAATAAATGTAATGCTCAGCTTTATGCCTCTAGATGTGCAATCTCTCAATGAGTGTAAAAAGCTACATACCACTGATATACCACTACAACCTTTGTTTAGCTATTTTGCCATCTAAAAAGCCAAATAGCGTTTGATGGTTTTCCCCATTTTTTTTAAAATCATTGGGGTATCTGAGCTCCTTTTAAGAGTCACCACATATTGGTTTTTGAGATACCCCTTTACTTAGAACAGGAAGTAACTGCAGTGATTTTAAGATAGGTAGCTGTAGGCAAATGCTGATATTTTTAAAAGAATGGACACTAAGTATTTCCAGGGCTTTTACTACATCAGTTACCACTGCAGAGGCCACACAACTGAAAGTGAGCTGGATTCAAAAAGTTGTTTCTTAAATCCTATCTACACCTGTGCACTCATCACTGAAGGCTCAAGTTAGCTTGCAGAATCCACGGTCAGTGGCGATTCATGAGAAGAACCCAGACTTGACTCTTAGGGCTTGATCCAACTGCCACTGAAATCAATGTAAGCCATTCATCGACTTCAGTGAGAGAGGGACCAGGCTCAAAGTCCAGGATGCATTTGTAGCAGTGGCAACCAGACATTTTTACTTGTAATTAGTAACCTTATTTTGGGGAGAACACGGACACCAATGTCAAACCCCGCAGTGTGATTTTTATTTAGTCACTTCTCAGAGTACAATTGCATGTTTAAGCAAATGAGTGTTTTATAAATTTGTTTAACAAACTAAATTCCATAATACGTGTAAAGGCAGTTATCTCTTCTGTGGTAAGAGCACATGATTAGGTGTCTATGTCTCATGTGAAAGCAATTTTACCCATTTCTTACCCTGATATGAACTGTTCGGTATCAGCAAGACAACTTACACAGTCAACATTTTTAAGGCACAGAATAAATATCCCAACTCACCAATAAGAGAAGTAACTCTTAAGATGTTATTTTTAAACTAATAAGCTCATTTAAAGATATATTCCCCATCAATAGTGTCTATTCTTCCACTGGATGACAGCTACCTTCCACTTCTGCTGAGTTAAAGAGCACTATTAGTCCTCCAGATGGGAGTCTCAGATCTCTGTCGTGTTTCCACCAAGAAAACAGTTCATCTGACCTTGTTTTCTGCAGACTAAGTTGAAAACTGCCACACATTTGTGTAGACAGGGCAAACTACATTTAATACTTGTAGGAAAGTGATGTTTGACTACCAACAGCCGTGAGGCTTTTCCCAGCACACTGAGTGGGAGAAATTGCCATACCCAACCACCACTATTCTGTAGAGATGTGATTTTGAAAGATGGGATCTGGGTGTGAAGAGAGATGCAAGTTTTCTTATTAAACTGTATTTCCCAAAAGCAACCTGTCAGGGAAACATTTATTTTGCATCTTCATTAGTTCAATGAAGAAAATACTGACAAGGATGGTAAATTTGTTACACTCATATTGGAAACTTCATGAAATTACGGCTAAATTAAAAAGCTATTGCATTTTTTCCTAAACAACTGAATTTTATTTTATACTGAATTAAAATTAAACTTGTGCATAATTAAAATGAAAAACTTTCCCTTTACAAAGTATCATATCACCATCCACACTGCATTACCTATCAGTTTATGGTTTTGGCACTGGGATACTAAGCAACTAGTTATGAATTAGAGTTTAGTGGCAAGAGCTCTATGACCAACAGAAAGAGTCAAGTGTCATCCACTGTATTCAACAATTTTTATGAATTGCCAAAAAGTGTATAAAAATTAGTTTACGGCAACTGCATGTGAATTAACTCCCCCAACATCTTATGTTTCTTCGGAGCAGGGTGGTGAATATGGTGGGAACATATTAAAGTTAACACAATTTGCTACATGGTATCAATGTAATACTAAACAAAAGGATGATATTTACTCCATTGTTAAATTCCACATTTGCAAATGCAAATAATAAATTAGATACAATTTTTATTTCTGTGAACAAAATTAAAAATATCTTAAACCACAATTCGGCTTCATCACAGTGCGGAAGGACAGTAATATTTTAAGAATTTATTGAGGCATATCTTTACATACAAAAGTTGAGATTGAGGAAAAGTCAGAGTAGTCTATACACAATGCAGTCTGTGTACATTCTGAAGCTGTACCTTCTCAGTAGCTATTTATACATTTTTCAAACTAATCCCTTATCCAATGATTTAGAATTTTTTATACCAACAGAATTTCTAGATTATTAGAACCATTAACATTGAGCGCATATATTTATACCCTTTAATTGCCAAACAATCGAGGTGGCTGAATGTAACCTAAAGTAGGTTTGAACAGTTTTGGAGGACAGACTGAGGAACTCGTGGTCGGAAATGGAGATCTTAGCACAGGATAACCGACGCTGCAGCATATTTAAGACTAAAAATCCCAGGTGGCCCATCTCAAGTTAATGGCAAAACTCCCATTGTTCTGCAACTTCACCCCTTGTTTTTGAGATGCAACATTTAGGGCACATTTTCTTGCTCTTCATATTCTTTTCAGATACTGCACTCATAAAAAAATTAAAGAACAAACAGAACAAAAGCAAATACTTTTAAAAAAACACGGTGAGTGGTGTTAGGGGAGATCTAAGCAGTGCTCTGAGCAAAAGCCATTGAAGTGAACATGAGCACGTTCATACTAAAAAAAATGAGCAAAAATGATCTTTATCCAAAATGGAGACATTATTGCTGCTAAACTTCTGCTACTGACTGAAAAAAGGGAATGACATGGGAAATGGCGACACTGAGATGAACTATATAAGCTTTTAAAACTCACTACAAACTTTTTTGTCCTAAATGTACTGCAGCATTAATGGCTATATTGAAACAGTTATATAGTTTCAAAGAAAACTAGTGTTGTATAGTTTAGAAAGCAACTCCAGAGGTTAATTAAGGGAAAAATTATTTCCCACCATCACTTGGAGCAACAGTTCTCACTACAAACCTCATCTTCAATTAATGATTTAAAGAAAAAAACCCACCAAACCCTTCTGTTCCATATTTGAAACAAATTCTTTCAGCACATGTATGCCCCAGTCCTGCAACTGCATCTGAGTGAGCTGACCCCCAAGCTTCCACAAGACAGTACTTAGTCATCAGCAATGACCCATCCCATTTACAAGAACATTTCCGGGAGTATTCAAAACAGTAAATGTTGGTACAGGCATGTCGCATCTTAGGCGCATTTAACATGAGCGATTTCCGCTTTACGTGGTTGACCAAAAAAAAAAAAAAAAAGGAAAAAAAAAAAAAAAAAAAATTTCTTTAATGGAAGGCGAAATCACCCGCCCTAAAGTCAATGGGATTTCGGTTATATGCAGTTTCCACTTTACGCAGAAATCATGGAACGGAACCCTCGTGTAAGACGCAACATGCCTGTACTATAAGAAATGTTCAACTCATTTCTTAAAAGGATACAGAGACATTGGCTCTTCAGGTACCTTTCCTAAGGTGCTACTTTACATGTTTAAATTTGAAGCATTTCTTTCTACAATGTCATCTGTGCAAGTATGTGTCTGTAAGTAATATTGCACATTAAAAAAAAGCTTTGTAGTGAAAACAGGACTAAGACATATGGCGTTCTCCAAACAGAACAAAAAGCTATCTGTACAGTAAATGCTAATTTAAAGAATGCCAAGATTATTTAAAATCTAAGCACATAATACTGACAGAAAATGTTAAATTGGACAATATACATATAAATTACATTTGCAAATACTTGTAGAAATTTTAAACATTTAATACTCTTAATTTCACAAATCAGCTAGGTCATCACGGTCAAACAAAGGATCTAATGAATGAATTAAAAATGGTTTCCCCCCCCCCACCAGAAAAATACCATGGAGAAACAAAGAGAAAAAAAAACAACTTGCAATCTTAGACAAAGCACTGGAAAGAGTCAAAGCATTTCAGCTTATAGAGGTAGTACTAGCCACATGCAGCTAGAAATACATTATATTTATACTATGATGAAATAACGTAGTAAAATGTAGAAAGACTATAAAATTTACAAAAATAAATAGTTTTGAATGCTTTAGAAAATGCAAGATACTTCACTGACAAGTGTCTTGAGCCTGCTTTTCCGATCAAAGGGAAGTGACATTTGTTATAATATTTTTAAAATATACCTTTCTAGCAATGCTGATGGATTTGCACAATCCAAATATGCAACTCCAATGTACGCCAACTTGGCATGTATTTTAATATTAAAAATAAAATCTTCATAAGAGACTCCCATATGAAATTCAGTTTGTACGTAAATTCTTCTGACAAATTAAAAATTGCACATAAACATTTATTCAAAGGGGGTGAAGGGTGGCGGGTATGTTTTTGTGTCAATACACACACACGCACCACCAGAAGGGAAAAGATGATTGCACAATTTATTAAATAAATAATTTCATTTTAAAAACTGCCACTTTTTTGATTTATGACTGAGATATTTTAAAAACTACTCATGGACAACTGTGTTTTCTTTTAAATGGAATTCCTTGCAGCTTTCCCAGTGGCTTTATCCTCAAATCAATGTTAAGTGGCAGTACAGAAAGTATCTTTGGTTAAAAAATAAATATCAAGATCCAACAAGAATTTCCATGATATGGTCCAACTCACTCAGATCTGTTCTACATATTGGAATATTGTTTGCTGAGGAAGAATTGCAAGATGGGAAGGTTTTCAATGTTTCTTCTGTAGCAGCAGAAGGTGGCCTAGGTGCCATTAATGGGGGGGAGCAGAAGTCTGAATCATACATTGAAGTGTCAATATCTTCAAAGATGTCATCTATAGCCAAATCTTTTAAGTAACTGGTTGAATTTGAAATTTCAAAGGAACCAAATACACATTCAGCTCCCTTCAAATCTTGTCTATCATCTTCAAGTTTTAAACATGTGCTTTCTGGAGACTTTGGCTCATCATCTCCAGCTGGAACCAAAGCAGTAGGTGGACTTATATCTTCCATGAAGTCCAAATCCTTCAAAATAGATGAAATGGCAGATGACATGTCATCATCTGAAACCATCAGTAGGCCATTTTCAATTGGGCCTTCTGCAGACCATGAGTTACAACAGCTAGAGTCTTGCTGGTTACTACCTGAAGGCAAATGTAAAGAAATTCCAGACGAATCAATTCCGGGGTAGCTGAGAGGATTAGGAGCAATGCCATTGCATATATTAATTGGCTGCTGGCTACTCTCTTGTCTCATTTCCTCCTGAATTTGCCTTACCGTGTTGGCTATGAGCACAGAACGGTGTAAGTTTGGTTCCACCAGCATTTTGTAAGTCTGTAGTTTAGTGAGGCACATATTTAGCACTAACTGCCTCTTAAGAGGGTATGGCAGATTTCGACTGGAATCAAAGGCACTTGAGAGGCCAGCCATGTTCTCCTCATAGTCATTCAGTTTGCGTTTTAGGCCTCTCCCCAACATGAACCTGCAAAAGAAAAATTCAAGTCAATCTTTTATACTTTTAATTAAGCATCATCGGCAAACCCCACACTTTTGCAAAAACTATATTCCTAGCGGAGACAGTTTGTCTAAGTGAATAAATGCTAGTGAGAGCTGATCACACATAGCTATTAAAAAGGGAGCATACCCTCTCTTCCCCAGAAGTTTTTATTTCTGTGGAGAAAGAGGTACTTTTTCCCCAACTAGATTCCCTAACAATGACTATAATTTTAGATTAGAGAAAAAAGCACTTCAGCCATCGGAGATGTGAATTGTATTAACAAGAGAGAGAACTACAAAAAATTGCATCAAACAGGACCATACTGAGGCTCCGCGTGGATAAAAATCAATGATTTTTAAAATAAACACAGATTTTTTTGAGAAAATACTTTGAGGAAAAAACCTATGAGAGGTATCTCTGAGCTATAAAGTAATAGGGATTATAAATTCTAATTCTATAGAATGAGACAGTATATTCATGTAATGTTTAAGAAGTTCAAATAATTCATGGATTAGGGATCAATTTTACATGGTTCCACAGGCTTCTGTTTAGATTATTTAGGTTAATCTTTCTATCTACTCAATGGGACTCAGTGCTCAGTCTAGACCAGCGCTCTTCAAACTTTCTGAGCCACGGCCCCCTTTTGCCCTCCCCACTCCGCTCACAGCCCCCCAGGGTATGTCCGCCGAAATGCCGCCGAATAGAAAACTTCCGCTTTCTTTCAGTGGCATTTCGGTGGGCCAAAAATAGATCGCAACTTCGGCGGTCTCCTGAGAAGGATCAGTGGTGGTGCCGGGGTCTTGCACACCCCCGGGGGTGGTCTCACACACCCCAGTTTGAAGACCATTGGTCTAGAACGATACCATCAGAGATGCTTAGTTTTGCAGTTCTCAAACTGCGGATTTGTGTCTCCAGAGGTAATACGCTTGTTAACAGCAAAAATATTTTTAAATAAAATAAATAGAGGTGAGAAATAACAGACCTCAACTCTATTGTTCCCCTGTAAATCTGTGTATAGAGTTAATCCCTTACCTCTCTCTAAAAGTGAAAAGTTTCAAAAGGTTCTATGAACAGAAGATTGTTGCAGGCAGAATAGGTCTGGACAAGGAGAAAAAGTCTGGCGATAAATGTGAGAAACTAGGGACATATGCTCGTTTTGTTAAAATATTATATGTTTGCCATTGAAGAAAAAAATCCGGAATACTTAATATTGTTGTTTTAGTTAAATAAAACAATTTGAATGTTTGGTGATATCTCCTACTAATATAGCATGGCAAGAGAATCCTTCAAATATTAATGATTAACCTGTTGAATGGGAGATATTTATGAAGTCATTGGGAGGTGGAGTATTTACTTCAATTAACTCTGGTAAATAAAATAACCGATCATTCATTTTCAGATATAGCTGTAAAACAAATCTGAAAAGTTCTCAAAAAAAAAATCTATGTTTAAAAATGTATAGTGTGTACCTTCTAAAAATGAAACCTACATCTCTCTCTGATTTGTGAAGAATATGTATTAAGGTTATAATAACCAACAAGAATGCACTTTTATGTAGAAAACCCATGATTAAATTGAGTCTTCCTGACTAGTGATTTAAATTAAATCTGCCCTGTTGAGGCTATTTATAGCTGCAAAATCTTTTAACTGAACGTTTTGCAGACTCAGTAAGTCAAGTATTTTGGAATAAAGTTCACAAATCTTTCAGGCTAGAAAGATAGAATTACAGAGGAATTCAGAAAAGACAGGAAAAAGGTTCACAGCTATCCTGCCAAGTAAACAGAGGTTCATTATTATAATTGCCCTAGCTATATGGAACACTTCAGAATTTACATTATAGTATCACTTGTTATTAGATAATATACTTAAGATTGCAAAACAGGTTTCATTAATGTTATTTTCATATGGTCAGAGCTTCCTAAAAATAAAAGTTAAAAAAAAATTCCTGCAGGCTGAAATTTCCTGAATTCCCTTCCTCTCCCAACTGGAACACAAGGCTGTCAGAGTTTAGCTCACCACAGTTCCTCCCCATGCTGTGAAACTTAGCATGTAGAGGTAGCAGCTCTCATTGAGTAGATCAGCCACTAAGTATAAAGTTGTGAGCAACAGAAAATTAGCTACTACACTCCCACAATAGAAAACTGCATTCAGTCAATGTTCGAGACACAAGGTGAGTGAGGCAGTATTTTTTATTGACCCATCTTCTGTTGGTGAGAGAGAGAAGCTTTCGAGCTTACATTAAATGGGGTGCGCTTCACATGTATGTACGTATGTAGGGAGCACATCTATATATGAACACTGACTGAAGTGTTGCTCTGTGTAAGCTCTAATATCCTGGAATTGACACGGCTATCACATTTCACTCAGTGTTCATATGTATATGTGCTACGTACATACATGTGAAGTGCACCCCGTTTAATGTATGCCAGTAAGCACCAGTGAGTCTGAAGTGTTTAAATTCCTTCATAAATGGAAACTTCTCAATGGATGTTGTCAGCACTTATGCTGCCTTAAGACATTACATCAGGGATTTCAAGTCATTTATGTGCTTATGCCACTAAATATTCAAACAATTTAAAAGTACAGGCAGTGAAAAGACAGCAGTGAAGGGTTTCAAATATGCCAAGCAAGGGAATTTGGCTGCAGAACAGCCCCTTTTCATTGCTGGTCAAGAATCCTGCCAGTCATTGCACCAAACAGTGAGAGATTTGGATTTATGGATAAACAATTTCTGGAGATGTCAACACTCCAGATTACTCTAACTCCAAGAACAAAAGCCAATGAGAAGCCTAGAGTCTCACTTAATGAACTAAGTGGGGAGTAGAATGCATCATGCTGTTTCATTCAAAATGAAAGAAGGGCGGGTAGAAGCTTATTGAAGACGTTTAAGGGGCAAGAGCAAGTCTGCTGCTTCTCAGGGACACTGCAAGAGGAGGAAAGTAGAACTGCATGGCACCACAGATGACAATTGCAGGCTCTGGTGGGCTCTCTCTGTTAGGGAATGGCTACACTTGCAGATGTAGAGCGCTGGGAGTTAAACCAGCCCTTGGAGAGCGCAGTAGGAAAAGCACTGCAGCGCGTTCACACTGTCAGATTCAAGCACACTGGAGTGGCCACATTAGCAGCTCTTGCAACGTCACAAAGAGCTTGTGGTAATTATCCTAGCGTGCAAGGGGCTGTAATGTGCTTTTCAAATGAGGGGCGGGGGAGTAACGGAGTGTGTTTTGTGTATGTGGGAGGAGAGAGTTTTTCGGGGGCTGAGAGTGTCTCAGCATGCTGTCTTGTAAATTCCAACAGCAACAGACCTCCCTATTTCCTCAGTCTCTCACACACACACACAAACACAACAGCAGCATTCCACACTAATGCCTCGCTTTGTCCCGGAGCAGATAAGCATGCCAGCTGTCAGAAACGGAGCTTTGAAAGGGCATATCCACATTCCTACAGCTGAGTTCAAAACAAATGACAAGAGTGGCCACTTGACTAAAGGGGATTACGGGACCTTACCAGAGGCCAAACCACAGTAACGTAACACCTTGTTCATGCTGATACTGGGGCGTTTCAGCCAAGGCGCAGGAAGTGCTTCTCATGGAGCTGGAGTACCAGGAGCGCTCCAGCTGCAGAGTCCAGGCGCTCTACGTGCAATTCCACTGTGGACAGGTCGTGAGGTAGGGCGCCTGGAGCCGCTTTAAAGTGCTGTAACTTGCAAGTGTAGCCAAGACATTAGCCGACGCCACAGATGTTAAGGCTTTGAAAACAGAGGTATTCATCTTGGACTCCCCAGCTAACTTCCCTATAAGCTGTAGGACCATGCAGCATCCTATTTAGCACTGTGCAAACACTTAGGGAACCCGCTCAGGGAACCCGCTGCAGCCGGGGTGCCCCTCTCCGCACCTTGCCGCAGTGGCCCTCTGACCCCAACTATGCCACAGCCCAGGTGCCCTCCCATGGCTCAGCCCTAGACCTGACCTGCAGGGGCTGGGGGAAAGGCAACTATCCTGCGGCCCTCGCCCTGGAGCTGCCACGGCGGGGAGAGGTGTCTTTCTTCCTCAACCCCCAGCCCGCCCAGGTGCTGTAGGGAAGAGTGTGCTAGGGGGAGTCCTCACCCCAGCATAGCCCCAGAGCCCCCTCCTGCACACTTCATCCCTTGCCCCATCCTAGAGCCCTCCCCGCCTCTGCCCCAGCCCTGAGCCCCCTCCCACACTCCAAACCCCTCGTCCCCATCCCCCACCACATGAATTTTGTTTTGTGCACCAATATGAAGGGGACGTGTCACACCTCACCTCCACATTGGTGCATATAAAATTCATTCTGTACACGGATGGGAAAAATTAGAGGGAACACTCTTCCCCAGTATACGTTTGCAGCTCTTTCCCCCCCACCAAACAGCCCATTTACACAAGCACCCAGAATTCAGTCTTCCTCAAAACCGTTCCATAACTGCCAACATTTATATGAAATCCCATAAATTCCTGGATCTGTTCTTACTCATCAAAACTGATTTTTCACAGATTTATAGATTCCAAAGCTAGAAGGGAGCTGTAATAATCTACTCTGATCTCCTGAATAACACCAGTCAAAAAAATTCCTTGAAGGGATGACTAGAGAATATCTTAGAAAAAAAAATATCCAATGTTGGTTTAAAGATTGTCAGTGATGTAGAATTCACCACAACCCTTGGTAAATTGTTCCACTGGTTAGTAACCCCTCACTGTTAAATTACTTTTTACTTGAGGGGGAAAGTAAACTTTGTGTGCTGGACTATTTCAGTCCCACAGCACTAAACATACTGGGGAATTTTGTATTGCATGCATAAAAGTTACTGTTCCATTTTGGGAGAGGGATAGAGAGAAGAGAGAGAACATGCAGTAGTCCTTGTTAAGAGCTAATTGCCAAGTTTCACCTTGAGAAATTCAGCAGCAAGTAATATGTTCATTATAACTTCATAAAATCTTACACCAGAAAAATCCTCCCTCTACCCTTTCATCTCAGAAAGTGAATAGATTTTGCTCCATACCCTCTCCTTCAGCCCCCTCTCCTCAAAATCACCTGAGGACACACAAACACAGCCTGAGAACACATACAGAAAATTGTAGATACAGATTTTCAGAAAGCTAAAAGGGAGGTAAAGTTTTAGAATGAAAGTCCCAACATAATACTAACTATAAAATTTATAAACCATACATTTTGCTATAAACAGACACACAACTGCTCATATTTACAGCATGCAAATGGAGAGTGAAACTGTGGAAGAGAACACCACAGAAATGCCTACAAATAAATCAGAGACAAGATGGGTGAGGTCGTGTGAGTGAGTGTGAGAGAGAGAGTGAGAGAGAGGCTTTCCAGCTACACAGAGCTCTTCTCCAAGTCTGGGAAAGGTACACAGTGTCACAGCTAAACACAAGATCAAAACAAACAGTTTAGCATATGTAGTTAGCACATATTCTAAGAGACCATTCAAGGTGAGGTGGCCTATTAATACCTTTGTAGTCATAAAACAAAAAGGATAGTTAGTGGGTTACTGATTGTTATAATAAGCCATAAATCCGTCTCTTTATTCAGTCCATGATTTTTAGTGTCTCGCAAAAGTTATGAATTTCAGCTCCCAGGGTCATCTTTTGAAAGCGTTGTGCAGGTTTCTTTTGATGATGAGGACAGATAGATCAGGTATAGAGAGACTGCTTTGTGAGATGGCGTTCTTGTCTTTTATCATTTTCCTATGAGAGTTCATCTAAGAGATAGAGGATTATCTAGTTTCATCCACACAGTTTTTATTTGGACCTTTAGTGCACTGGATGAGGTACACCACATGTTGTGATACACATGTGTAGAACCCATGGATCTTGGAAGGTGTGTTGTGTGGGGTTGCTGATCACTGTAGAAGTGGAGGTATGTCTGCAAGTATTGCATCTGTTGTTCTATGAGGGACTGACGCTGCTTTGAGTTGGTGTCCTGGTGGGGAGTCTGCTTTTGATGATGAGCTTGGAGAGGTTGGGGGTGTTCCATGAAGGCCGGAAAAAGGGGTCTCAGGAAAGATTTCTTTCAGGATGGGGTCTCCATCGAGTATGGGTGGTAGTAGTTTGATGATACCCCAGATGGGTTCCAGTGTTGAGTGGTAGGTGACAACTAGGGTTGTGTGGTCAGAGGGGGGGTTTATTTCTGCACTGAAGCAGGTTTCTTGGAGTTCTTCGGTGGCCTGTTCCATGATGCAAGCTACTTCTCTGGGAGAGTGTCCTTGTTTGGTGAAAGTGGCTCTGAGTGTGCTTATGTGCATTCTGAACTTTCTCCTCAGAGGATATTTTATGGTATCTGAATGCCTGGCTACAGATAACAGATTTCTTGGTTCATTTGGGGAAGTTACCGTATCTACATGAAGATAAGTGTACTGATCTGTGGGGTTCCACTGATCAGTCTGTAGGGTTCCACTGTTGAAGCTTGATTGTGGTGTCAGGAATTTGATGTTAGTGTGGGAGCATACCAGAGAATCATGGATGGGTGGTGGTTGTTGAAGTTGTGGTGGAAATTAGAAGAGATTTTAAGTCATCTGTCCAGAGGATGAAAAAAAACCCATTGCTGTGTCCTGGGAATATCCTTGGTTTTTTGGTGCATTTATCCAGAAATTCTTCTTCAAGGTCCCATGAAGACAGCATACAGGGGAGCCATGCTAGTACCTATGTCTAACCATGGGAATAACCATAGTGTTTGTTGTTGAATGTAAAACTGTCATGGGTGAAGATGAAATGGATGAGTTTGGCAGTAGTATGGAGTGGATATCTGAGGGCTGTCCATTGTCTTGTAAATATTTGAGGCAGACAGCTATGCAATCATTGTGGGGGATGCTGGCATATATAGAAAAGTGAAATACATGAAGGCAAGGATGGTGTTCTGAGAGAGGTTGTTAATGTTGCAGTGTTTGGACACTTCACCGGGAATGATCTTCAGAATATCTGCTCAAGATTGTATTTAGCTGTGATACCTTAAGCACCTTTCCCAGACCTGAGGAAGGGATGTATATAGCTGGAAAGCTTCTCTCTCACCAACAGAAGTTGGTCCAATAAAAGATATTCCCTCATTCACTTTTTGTCTCTAATATCCTGGGACACACATCTACAACAACTCTGCATACAATAAATAAGTCAGATGTGACTTGCCCATCCTTTAGACTTTTTTTGGTAAGGTATGGGAATTTGTAAATGCTACTCCTTAACAATAGATAAGAACTGTCAATTCATTGTAAATAAAAAAGCAATGCCTACATCAGTACAAAATGGGGTGGGAAGAGGTCTGGAATGTTAACAGCAGATATTCAAGAAAGCTCCTTTGATGCTAGATATCAGTTATTTTTTACTTTTTATAATCTCTGTTGATGCATCATCTTAAGACTTGCAAAAGGAAAATAAAAAGTGTGAAGAGTATGGGACAGCTGAAGTCTTAATAGCTTTACCGAATAGCTTTCTTTGACAAGGTAACAAGCCTTGTGGATAGAGGCAAGCAGTAGATGTGGTATCTCTTCACTTTAGTAAGGCTTCTGATACTGTCTTATATGACCCTCTCAAACAAAATTAGGGAAATATAGCCTAGATGGAGCTACTATAAAGTGGGTGCATAAGTCATTGGAAAACAATTGCCACAGAGTAATCACTACAATCAACTTCGAAGGGCATACTGAGTGGGGTCCCACAAGGATTGTTTCTGCATCCAGTTCTGTTCAATATATTCATAAATGATTTAGATAATGGCATAGAGAGTACATTTATAAAGTTTGTGGACAATAAATTGGGGGGGAGTTGCAAGTGCTTTGGAGGATAGGATTAAAATTGAATATGATCTGGACAAACTGGAGACATGGTCTGAAGTAAATAGGATGAAATTCAACAAGGACAAATGCAAAGTACTCCACTTAGGAAAGAAAAATCAATCACAAGAATACAAAAATGGGAAATGACACCTAGGAAGGAGTTCTGCAGCAAGGGATCTGGGGATTAGAATGGAGCACAAGCTAAATACAAGTCAATAGTGTAACACTATTGCAAAACAAAGCCAACATCATTCTGGGACGTAATAGCAGGAAGTAACACTTCCACTCTGTTTCGTGCTAAGGCCTGAGCAGGAATAATGTGTCCACTTCTGGGCACCACATTTCAGGAAAGATGTGGGACAAACTGGAGAAAGTCCAGGGAAGAACAACAAAAATGACTCAAGGTCTAGACAACATGACCTATGAGGAAAGATTGAAAAAACTGGGTTTAAATCAAGTCTGGAGAAGACAGGGGGAGGAGGCAGATGGCATGATCAGTTTTCAAGTACATAAAAAGTTGTTACAGGGAGGAGGGAGAAAAATTCTTCTCAACTTCTAAGGGTAGAAAAAGAAGCAACGGGCTTAAATTGCAGCAAGAGAGGCTTAGGTTGGACATTAGGAAAAAAAATCCTGTCTGTGGTTAAACATTGGAACAAATTGCCTGGGGGGGGGGGGTGTTGTAGAATCTCTATCACTGTCTAACCCAGAGGCTCTCAAACTTTAGCAATCTGAGGACCCCATTTTAATTTTAAAATTTTCATGCTCAGCCCCAGACCCTGCTCCCACTCCACTCCTTCTCTCAAGGTCCCACCTCCTACCTTACCTCTTTCTGTCCCCGCTCCACCTCTGCCTCATCTCTGCTCTTTTTTACCCCCTTCTCTGCGTGTGCCCTGTCCCTGCTCCACCCCTTCCCTCCTAGTGTCTCCTGAGCACTGTGGAACAGCTGTTCAGCAGTGTGCAGGAGGCGCTGGGAGAGAGGAGGAGTGGCAGTCCTGGACATGACTCGTTGATCCCCTGGAGTACCCTCGCAGACCTCCAGGGGTCCTTAGACCCCAGTTTGAGAAATCCTGCTCTAGCCTGGTCTTAAAAACATCCAAACGTCTTTCAGGAATGGTTTAATTACTACTTAGTCCCCTGCATTCAAGGCAGGGCTGGACTAGATAACCTATTGAGGCCCCTTCCAGTCCTACACTTCTATGATAATATGAAGTAGCTCAAAACAACAGTGCCTTGATATTAACCAGTCCTACCAGTATACACATTAAAAACAAGTAGTTCTATATTTGAGTTCAGAGTATTTTTTTTCTACATGGTTACAGGGACAACTGATTACTGTAGCAAGAACATAGCGTGACTAACACTCAGCTATAATATGCAGTTCTGAAAAAAGAAAAACTAAAGGACTTCAGTTCCTGCTAAAGACATTGGTAAAGCTTCGACCTCGTTTTGTCCATACAACTGGAAAGAGTTTACTCCCCGACTCAATACAAAAACACGAAATGTTAAACAATCAAATTAGACACTCAGTGGCAGATTCATTCCAAATCCTTTCCATGCCAGGATCCAGGCCCGGCACACTGAAGGCGGCCTCACAACTTCCCTTTCATGTGAGCACTGGGTACAATCAGCAGTAGTCCAGCTGATTACTTTAGCAGACAGTCCATTACCACACATTACCCATTAAGACAACCTGCTGCTAGATTTCTGGGCAGAGGGGAATGGCAGGAAGAAAGCCCCCTTTACCTCAGAGGTTGATCACATCTGACTTTCAGAACATACTGCAGGGCTTCCAATGCATCCATCTGCCTAGACCATAACTTTATTTAGTGTGTGCATAGTCATCTCTCCAAGCAATAGCATTTTCAGTAGCATGATGAAGTTCTTCTACGCCACCGCTGAACCTAGTCAGCAGGCATTCATCGACAATGTGCGTCATTGTCTGTGTTGCACTGCAGCTGAACTGGACTGGACTGACCTGACGAGTGCTGTCCCCTCTAAGGTAACAGGATATAAGAGATGGAGCTGCACTCAGGAACAACTGAGGGTGAGAGAGCCGGGGGCAGTAAGGGGAAGAAGGTAGGTAGGTGGGAAAGGAATGAAAGTGAGACTCCTACATCAAAATATACAAAAAAACAAACAGACTATGACGGGGTGGGCAAACTTTTTGGCCCGAGCACCATATTGGGGCTGCAAAATTGTATGGAGGACCAAGTAGTGAAGGCTGTGCCTCTTCAAACAGCCTTGGCTGACCGCTTATCTGACTCCCTCCCACTTTCCACCTCCCTCGGAGCCTCCGACCCATTCAACCCCCAGACCTTGTCCCCTGACCCCACTCCCTACCCAACACTCTCTGCTTCCATTAAGAAATCAAATTTGCCATTCAAAGGAACTTTTTATTTACATGTGGGGCCAGTACTTCTGCCTATTAAGTTGCCTAATACTTTCCATTATAAAGATGTTGCTTTCAGTTGGTTTTAACTTTGCCAAACTCCTACCAACTGGGCGGAAGTTTTCCACAAAAATAGTTCAGTTGTTTCAAAGAACAAAACTAGAGACTATACTGAACAAACTGCCTAAAACCAAACCGTTAAAAAAAGTGATTAATGGTGTCTCTCTTTTTCTGGGTGCTAAGTTTAAGACATCTGGAGCTTGATTTACAGAAATGCTGACTGCTTAATTGTAGATCATGTCTATAAAAAATGTGCTTTGAGCATATAAAATGCAAAAAATAAATATGAAATACTCAAAAATCAGATCCTACATAATCTCAATCTGGACACCTAAAATTGGAATACTCTGTCAATCTGGGGCACAATTTTTGTGGGGAAAATAATCTATTTTAAGAATGTTATCACTACCTCATCCCTCAGGAGCATTGTGAAAATAATTTAATTAGTGTTTGCAAAGCAGCCATCTGCTACGATGATGAGTGTCATAGAAAAGCCATGAGAAAATATCTAATTCTGCAATCAGTGCAAGGTTTAGATAATGTGCAGCAAAATGGCCTGGAACCACATGCTGACCGAGGATAAAAAAAAAAAAAACCTGAATAGCTTACCCATTCAGGGAGTATCACCCACATGAAAAAAAAACACAGTATGTGGTCACTTAAAGACTATCTTTATACATATGGCCAAGAGGCCCAAATAAAAGTCATACAGGAAACCGAAATCTAGTATTTCCTAACTTTTGAGTGTTTGACTTTGCAACCTTCAAGTTTTTAATTTAATTTTTCTACAGTACATATCTAGGCTTGTCAGTCCAGGAACCTTTATAAATCTAATCAATTTGACTAATGTAGGTAAATGCTAATCCCTACATTCTCTCTCAGAGAGGGGCATGGTTTTATAGTTACTGCAAATCTATCAATCACTTTTAGTAGGAGACACTCCAGCTCATTGCACTGAAATTTTCAGAGACATGGGCATTAAAAATCCTTAAAGTTGCATGAAACAGTTTTATATAGTTTGTGTTAACTTTTCATTTCACATAGTGTGCCTATCACACTAAAAGCTCCAAAAGAAAACATTCATTAATGCCCTCCCTTACCTACCCCCACAATAGCTAAACAAAATAAACTTCACCTCCTTAATACTAGCTGTTCTAGAAATGTTTAAGAATAATACAGTTAGAGTCACTGCAGCTTTCTAAACATTACACTTAAAACTCTTCTAATACATGAAAAAGCCTGAGAGCAAAGCAAATTTGTTTTTAACCAAATCTACTACTAAATTCATAAGGGGTTGAGACTTGTAGCATGCCTTGTCTTATTTGCAGCAGCCTTAACTAGACCTGTTTACTGTGGCTGCCTGCCTAACTGCACGAATACTGCAAGTCTGCTTCTATAAGCAAGATAATTTTAGAAGTATAGAAATTTTAAAGAGGATAATAAAACCAAAGCAGCATTGCTATAACCCTGCAGATAACATTTCCAGTAGTAACCATGATACTACTGTCATTTTACACTTTAATTCTGTGTAAAATACACTTCCAAATGTTGACCTACACAACACATGAAGCTTCTCTTACCAAATAAACCACATTTTGTCAGGCCTTTTGCTTTACTGTCTAATATAAAGTCATTTTTCAAATTGTCACAGGAGTATATCTTTAACAAGCTGCTCCAGGTTTCTATGGGTAACTTACCTTTTAAGAGCACTGTAATTTTTTTCCAGGTACTTTTTTAAAGTTCATGCTGTGTAATGGAGCAGTACTATGTCCACATTGTTTAATTAGCTTCCTACTATAATTTTTGGTACAGATGAAGAACCAACCTCTATCAGTTCCATACCCAAATAATCCTGTGTTACTGAGTGACTGCTCTCCAGTTGTCAGTCCTCTCAAACAGCTGACAGACCTGTACAATCTGATCAACAGAGAAGCACAAACCGGACGTGCTAGAATTGTAGGAGGAGCTTCTGGAAACTGCTGTGAAGTGTATCCTTCTTGCTTTAGCTTAATTTCAGGAAGCTACTCAACACTCAAAAATAGGGCACTAGCAAAATGATCATGTGGGTACTGATTTCAAAATTCCACTGTAAATATACAAAGTGAGCTCAGACTAAAGGCAATGTCAATATAAACCTGAGATCTGTACTTATCCAGTTAGAAATGAAAGGACAAGTTATAGATTACACTTTTCTTAAATTCAGATAAAAACTAGAACACGTTCCAGAAAATAATTTAGGGTCTCCATTGGAGTCCCTGGTCATGATGCACATGGAATAATTAAAAATAGGGAATTCTACACTTAAATATTTTGGGTACTGTCCTCTCATCTACGGAAGCTAGCATACAATGTCAACCAACGTTGAGTTACAGGTCATTTATGACGGAAAGCTTACATCAAGAGTTTTGAAAGCCTAATTACTGCCTGCGTATTAATAAAAAGCCCAAACCAGCTTACTTGTCACTGTTAAGAGGGCCAAACATTCCCATCCATGTCAGTTGGCAGAGAGGAGCTCAAATCCACAGATCCAGTCTGGCATAGCTGCTGGCTGAGCAGCATGCTTCCCACTTAAGACCCCGGAGAGCTCCACAGGAATTTTGTCCCTTTGCATTGAGAGAAAGCAACCAATTGCCACAATTCTAAACTGCACTCAAGTATGAAGGAAGCGGAAGGAGACAGGGAAGAATGTCACTGATCAACCATCAGTAAAGAATGCCAAATGGGAAGCCTGATTAGAGCAGGCAGCGACGCAAAAGAAATATTTCAGGCTCCCAGAAATGTTAACCTTGAGAAGCCTGTGGCAGATTATACAAGTTCTATGATTTTAGAGGAAGACACCAGCTCCATCTGTCACAGGGACTGATGCTGCGGAGCAGCTGCTGCGGACACGTGGTAAAGAAGTGCAGCTGGAAACAGTCACGGGAGGAAAGCAGTGAATTAATGAGTTAGAATCTCCCATTATTTCTGCTTGGGCAAGCCCACTTGTTTCCTCTTTCTCCACCTTTCATAAAACATCCTACTAGAAGTATGAAACATTGCTAAACTTTAGAACTACATGTGGTGCAAGTTTCAACAAGAGAGAGAGTCCAAGAAAGTGAATTTATAAAATCTAGGATTGTATACATGGGAACACTTTTCCTTCTCATGAACAATACCCAGCTCTGGGGCTAATTGGTATTCATTTGCTGTTACAGCACATGCTGATGGACATGATCTCTAAGGAACCATTTGGCCTGCATTGTGCAGGTGGTCAGACTGGCTGACCACAGTGGTTCCTTCTGACTTTAGAATCTGTCACTTGGCCTGGTTGGATCTCCTGGTGCTTTTCTTTCTGAAGAGATGAGGAGTCACTTTTACAATCATCTTTATTGTACTTATGCCTGTTTAAGAGCACGTGTACACTACAAAATTAAGTCGACTTATGTTAGTTTCACCTACAGTCACCACAGTAACTAAATCAGATCTTTGTGTCCACATTACGCTCCTTCTGTCGGCAGTGCATGTCTTTACCAGAAGCACTTGCATCGACTTTAGTGGGGCCTTGTGGAGCACCACTGCCCAAAGCCAACAGCCGGAGTCCTGGGACTGACAGGGCTCCATTTGTCAAAGGCAGCAACAGGAGATGTAAGCAACAGTGTCTACACAGACACTGTGTCGACCTAACTACATCAACCTAAACGCTACTCTTCTCACAGAGATGTAGTTATTAGTCAGTGTAGCAGGCGAGTTAAATAGGCAGGCAGAACATTGCAGTGTAGATGTTTTCGCAGTTAGGCTGAGGTAAGCTGCCTTACATTGACCTAAATCTGTAACGTAGACCAGGCTTCAGTCAGGTATACTACAGCCACAATAATCATGTTTGCCCTTCTTATTTCCAGGTCTTAATAAACTAGACTAACTATACCAAAAAAGTCAAAATCAGAAACATAAAACTGGAAGGGACCCTGAAAAGTCAACAAGTCTAGCCCCCCATGCTGAGGCAGAACCCCAGTAAAATTAGACCCTCCCTCACCGATGTTCATCTAATCAGTTTTTTAAAAACTTCTAGTGATGGCGATTGCACAAGCTCTCTTGGAAGCCTATCCCAGAGTTTAACTACTCTTATAGTTGGAAAGTTTTTCCTAATATCTACCCTAAACCTCTCTTGCTACAGATTAAGCCCCTTACTTCTTGGCTTACCTTCAGTAGATATGGAGAACACCTGATCACAGTCTCCTTTATAACGGCCCCTAATATATTTGAATACTTATCAGATCCTTCCTCAATCTTTTTTCCTTCAGGACTAAACATGCCAATTTTTTAACCTTTTCTCATAGCTAACCTTCTAAACCTTTTATTTTTCTTGCTCTCCTCTGGACTCTCTCCAATCTATACACATCTTTCTTGGTGTATGGTATCCAGAATTGGACACGGAACTCCAACTGAGCTCTCAGCAGTGCTAAGTATAGCAGAACAATTACCTCCAGGTTTTAACATACAAACTCCTGCTAATACACCCCAGATTTGTATTAGCCTTATTTACAGCTGCATCATGTTGACGACTCATTCAGATACAACATATAGTTTGACTGACATGCTTTCAAAATTTCAGATTTTAGAGTGCCCATATGATTTTATGAAGCACTTCAGATAAAACACCTAAAAGACAAGTCTCACTGCCCCAAACTTACAAGATAAGTGATGGACTTGATAGACAGGAGAATAGGGCAGAAAGGGCACAGGTTATGGAGATTTTACATGATGACCCAGTTTAAGTTTTCATACATCTTGGTGGTACTTTTTTTGTAAGCACGCAGGAAATACTAGAGAAGTCAGATTTTTAGCAATAATTTGAATTAAGTGAGGGCTAAGAGTTGAGGGCTTGAATAGATTCTGAAATGGTGGTGTTCCAAGCATTAGGAACCACACAGGAGGAGGTATGGAGACATCAGAGACATAGGGGTGCTTACAGTAAGTCAGCAAATTAACAGTGGCCATCTAGAAAGGAAGCTAGCTGTATGTGACTTTTAGAAATAAATAGTTATAATTCGGAACCATCAAACTGTGCATACAACTAGTATATGTAACTGTGTGAACTTGTTCTTTTCATCTTTTCTCCTTCCCTCCTACTATTTGCTACTTACCTATCAATCTGTGGTACTTATCTGAACATGACAATCTTTAATGTATTAACTAATGTACTCGTTGCATCCTGTCTTAGACTGAAAACATCCAAGGGTAAGGGAGCATATCTACCCACATTTTATCTCATCACCTAGCACAGTAAGGTCCTGACAACTGGAGGCTGTGTATTCCTGCAATAGCTCCTCCCTCTCCTCCCCCAAAGAGAGAGACAAGAGCAGCAAAGAGGTAGAGAAACTAGTGTTAATGGAGCAGAAATCAAGCGACAAAACAAATGATCAGGTTGGACATTAGCAATGGATTTACAATGACACCCCAAAACAGCTTACATAACACAGCAAGGTGCAATTGGATAATCACAACTGGTGCCCTGCTAGCCAAGGTCCCTGAGGATTTTACAGTTCAACTCAGTTTTCTATTAACAATGGGGCTGGGTCATTTTATGAGGTGAGACAAAGTTTATATATAATATACTAAATGATAAAATATGAATCTAGCCTTATGAACAGAATGAGACAAAGAAATGCATTTTGCTTTTTATTTTAGCCAAACGGTAGTAGAGATTAAACAGGAGGTATGTCTGAAATGGTTTAAAGAGGAACATTGCCACATACTGCCTTGAATCTTTGTTATTTCCAAAAATCTAAGATCTTGTGCAGTGAAGTTATTTACTGGAGCTGGAATCCAAAAGGAAATAGCACCTTAAACAGGGGAACAGAAAATAAGGGATTTTAGAGCAGGAAATATTTTTGGTCCCCACATACTGACAGATGCTTCGGATAAGTTCTTCTATTACTATTTAAAGCTATCTGAACACAGTGACAAGAGATATTAAGATTTTCATAAAACTACATAAGCTTAGGCATAACAGAACAGTTCAGCTGAACCAAACATGATCAAAAGTTACTAAATCTAGAAACTGCAGCAAAAGCTTAACTAATTAAATTTGAACTTTTTAACTGTGGTTCCACCAACACAACACACAGCTGGACCGACAAACTAATTAAAAGATCACCAAATTCATTGTAATGCCTATAACCGGCTTTCCTTACGTGATAGAAAACTGGAAAAAAACTATTCCTTCTTTAAGTCACCTAACTACTGAAGATGCAAAACTACTGCACGTGACCACACGTAACACCAGACAGAAACCACATATAAATTGCAGTAATCCAGATGAAAATCCATTGTCGAGAGAATTTAGATTATTCAGAATGATGAAATGCTAGTATGTGAATTTGGCAGAGAATCAGAGAAGTCTCCACCACCAAAATAAACAAATGCAACTGACTGGGAAAAAAAATTGTTTCTCCTCATAAGGCCATACATTTCAATATTTCACATAATTCACTGAAGTGTATTAGAACATTTGATTGCGCCAAACTGGGATTAATTCTTTTAATCACACCCAAGATCTTATGATAGAGCAGCATATCTCAGAAATACCGTCTCACAAGAGAGTGTAGTAATAACATAACATAGATATCTCCACACTACCAAAAAAAAACCCCAAAACAAAACAAACCCCAAACTCCACAGCAACAAACCTCAAAACCTGGGTCTACAGACTTGGGCTCACATTACGTAGCTAAAAATAGCAGTGTACACGTTTGCAGTCATGCTGGAGCTTGGGCTCTGAAACTAAGCAAGAGGGGTGGGTCTCTGAGCCCAAGGGGAAACGTCTACGTCGCTATTTTTACTGCTCTAGTGCAGTGATTCCCAAGCAGGGGTACACAAAGGTTTCCAGGAGGTACACCAACTCACCTAGATATTTGCCTAGTTTTTCAACAGGCTACATAAAAACATTAGGGAAGACAATACAAACTAAAATTTCATACAGTGACTTGCGCACACTGCTCTATATACTATCCACTGCTATGTAAGTACAGTATTTATATTCCAATCGATTATTTTATATGGTAAAGTTGAGGAAGTAATTTTTCAGTAACAGTGTACTGTGACACTTTTGTAGTCCTATGTCTGATTTTATAAGTAGATAGTTTAAATAAGGTGAACCTGGAGGTATGCAAGACAAATCAGACTCCTGAAAGGTGTACAGTCTGGAAAGGTTGAGAGCCACTCCTCCAGCATGAGCCAGTCTCTCTACTCCTGGACAGTTTATTTTTATTTTTTTGCACTGTAGACATACCCCATAAGGCTCCCAATTAATGCAGCTGAAAGGAAAGCCAATGAGTATGCTTCACGAAGCTCACTGCAGGATTGGGGCCCTAGTTATTAAAACCCAGAAAACTGGTTCTCATGCAAACAATTTATTGTAATACTATAATGTTTAAGTGAACAGAAACAAAGCATGCAATTCAAAGGAACTAATCTGAAGATTTTACCCTATCCGCTAAGCATAAAGAAGCCCACTGTCATTTTGGACTGTTGATTTTACTACAAAAAATTTAGAAGCTGGATATTATGAGTCTAGCTACAAACATAATAGAAACTGTGCAGGTAAAAATAAAATTTCACAGAAAAAACACATTACCTTTACAAGTTAGAAAGGTGTTCCAGGTAGGAAGATTCTAGATTTTGTTTAAAGCGCATTCATCCGAAATGGTGTTGAAGTATACAACTGTGATAACAGCCCAAGTCATCTACTTCAGCAGAATGATGCAACTTTAGGACAGAATTATAAAAAACATTCTATTACTATGACATTGCTTTACAAAAAAAAAAAAGTCTGAATATACTAAGAGACAAACATCAGCATGAAATTTAAGATAACTTTCTTAAACTGATATTTGAGATATTCAGTGTGAATAGGATCAGAGGGGTAGCCGTGTTAGTCTGGATCTGCAAAAGCAACAGAGAGTCTTGTAGCACCTTATAGATGTTTTGTATCATAAGCTGTCGTGGGCTAAGACCCACTTCATCAGATGAATGTTGTCGAAATCTCCAGAGGCAGGTATAAATATGCAGGCAAGATAGCAAGGTAAATTCAATCAGGGAGGGTGAGGCCCACTTCCAGCAGCTGATCTGGAGATGTGAACACCCAGCGAGGAGAAACTGCTTTTATAGTTGGCGAGCCATTCACAGTCTTTGTTTAATCCTGAGCTGATACAAAACAACAGAAAAACCTGAATTGACATAAGAGTCAAAATTAAGTTAATTGATGCCTTGGGAGGGTTAGGCTCATACTTTAAAATCCTAATTTATATTTTGTCAGCAGATCATGTTACATGGTAATTACCTTCCATAATTAAACATGATACAAAGAAAACTGACCACCAAGCAGCTATATTAATTTTGCATCATCTCATCTCATCCAACATGCTGCAACAACAAATTGCTCTCTTTCAGAGGATTGTTATCATGACCATAAAGACAACAGGCGGACCAAGTTATAAGTATCCTTCTGGATAACCCACATATTTCAAAACTGATTGATATCTATTAAGTGGCATTAGGCATCCAGATTTGGATTTTATTAGATTTTAGTTTAATGAAAATAGTTCTCTCAGTAATTACACAAATTTCCTCATCTTCAGTATATATGAGGCCCCTAGGGAATACAGTGAACTGACCTGAGTCATAAATTTGCAGATAACACAGAACATATAATTTTCATCATACCCAGAGAGTACGTGTGCGGTTTGTCAGTGCACAACAGAAACGGAAACTTGCTTTATAACATGGAGCTGAAGTTCAAGAGATGCTAGTGGACTAGGTGAAAAAGGCTTGAGGGTGTAGTAAAAGGGATTGTTCAGCCTCCATTGAGGTTCACAAACTGATGCTTTGCTAGTCTCATTTATTCTTAGGAGCAGATCCTCAGCTGATACAAGTTGTCATAGCTCCACTGACTTCAGCTATCTTCCCCCTGGAATCCCATGTGCTGTTGGCAGCAGAGTGCTTTTTCAATCTGTGCCTGGAATTTCTTCAAACTTGGACCTAGCTACAGTAGTCTATTTAGAAAATTCAGCACTGGAGTAAATATCAACACTATATCTAGTTGAAAACATATTCCTTTATAACCAAAAACTAGCTTTTTAGTTCAAAATCTTCATTTCAACAATCATACTCAATTATTCATAAGCCAATATTTTTGTTATCTGCAAGTATATTTAACATAGCAATTAGTTCTAATATTCTATGAACAGCAAATACCTTACTTTATTAGCATCTGGCTACAGAGAACTCTGTAAAATGTATGGGTTTTGTTTGCTTTTCAGCCTCAAAATTTCACCACACAGGACCAGCTGGTGAAAAGAGAAGTAATAATCCACCTTAGAATACTCTCAGTTTGAGACTGCCAATTTAACCCAACATTAAGATAACTATTCAGAGACAACTCCCCACTCCTCACAGAAACTGGCTTCTTGAAGGTCTGAACCATTCTTGACAAGAAATTAAAATAGGTTTTTAACAGTGAGCAGAAGTTTAACATTAAAAAGCATGACTTTTATTGTTTTAAAAAAGGCACGAACATGGTTGATAGTCCTGAAAGTTGATCTACTTTTTAAAAATCTATTTGTGAAGCACATGGGGAATACAGTCTTTATTAGACTGTTAATGAGATTTCACATTTTAAATGGTCAGCCTAGCACTCAAGAATAGCTCTGGAACACACAAGACTGTGTGCACAGTCACATAAGAAAGGATTTTAGTTTCAAACTTGAGATTAATAAGTTTTCATAATGCAAAACTTTTTAGCAAAAATGAAAAATATGTATTTTTTCAAAATTTGATCTCTGGCTGGAAAGACTGTTGGAATTTAAGGTGTATTTATCTTAATTTCTTTACATATAGACCTTAAAGAACTATGAAGAGGATTAGCTAATTGGAAAGAGAGGAACTTTTCCATAATTACAACTCATTTTCATGCTCCAAACCACCAGTTTACAGTTCTTAGTTAATTTCACACTGCTATGCAATGAGTGACAGTAAAAAATACAAGAGACTATCACAGGCAAGTGGCCTATATTCTAGAAAGCATTCATTTTTAGCATAGGCTGGGAACCTAACTGCTTATTCTGTAAATAGTTACCAGTTTTATAGACTATAAAATGTACTCCTCTTCCTTCTGTTCCCCTCCAACTCTATGTTCATTCTTTCAGTACCAATTTGTTTAGGGTCCACTTTAACTGTAAAACATTGCAGTATCTATTTTTGTATATTATTTCGACTCAGCTGAACTCAATTTAGTGCCCACAGAACTGAGAAATCTAACACACTTGGCTGAATCAGATCGAGAAGAAAAAGCCACCATGCAAGCTTCCCATACAGCTCTGTGGAGGCAGCTCATTTCTAAATTGCTGCAGCCTCTCTCAATACATTCCAGCCCTATCTTGAGCACAAATTATTAATCATGTTTGTTAGTGCAGCCAATTTAAAATATGCATGTAAGAGACTAGGATAAGAGATAAATATGAGCCATTTGCTGAAAATTGAGGCAAACTTGGGAATTTATAAAACAGACACGAGGAGACATACGATAAAGGTACAAAGCAGTTCTGTAGCAGCTGCAATTAGCTTTTTTCAAAAGGCAGCATGATTGAAAGCTAAATAATTGCAAATGATAGAGCACACGCAGACAGGGACCAAGATTCTCTTCCCTGCCCCCATCCCTACAGCTTCTCTTGCAAATGCACCATTTATAACCAAGCCCAGGGGAGCCTGCCACCATCTGGCCTTCGTGAACAGAGACTAGACAAGTTGGGGACTTCCTGAAATCGGCTGCCTGGACCGCCCCCAGCAGCAGCGAGCAGCAGTCAAGTCAAAGATAAGCGTGGGCTTCCTGAACTGTGAAAAGTTCCTCTCCTCCCCTTCCTCCCGCCCAGATTTCCAGCCAGGCTCCTTATAACTGATCCGAGCGCTTCATCCCAGCCCCGAGCGGAGATCGCCAGCCTGGTGTCCCGTCCCAGAGGTCCCCCCCGCAGCCAGCCAGGCTCCCACCCGCCCGAGTCCCTGCAAGCAGCTAAGCAGCCACCCAGCTCCCACCCCGTCAGCCACCCAGTCCTGCCACCCCCTCCTCCCAGCCAGGGTCAGGGGTTCCCCTCCACCTCCTCAGACCCCGCCTGCCCCCCCTCCACCTTCCCCCAGTCGCCCCGCTCCAGCCGGCGCCTCACCTAGAAGAAGAGCGAGCGAGCGGCCGCCCCGCTCCTTCGCAGGCTGCTCTGCCCTCCGCAGCCAGCCGGCCGGGCTCCCTCCGCGGGGCTGGGACTCGGACTCCTTCCAGGAGGAGGCGAGCGCCACCCCCGCCGGGCCCCGGCCACCTCAGCTCCTCCCCTCCGCACACAGCGCAGGGGTCGGGGAGCTGCGCGCGCCGCGCCCGCCGGCAGCTGGCCCAGCTCCCATTGGCCAGCGAGTCTTCGAGCCAACCCAGCAACCATTTTCTCACTGGCCGGCTAGTTGGGAGGGGGGTGGGCTCTGCCGACCCAACAGCAGCGACCAATCACAAAGCCGCCGGGGCCAAAGGGGGCGGAGCGGATACCCCCTCCGGTCCAATTGGAACGGGCGCCGCCGCAGTTCCGCCGGAGCGCGAGCGCCCCCCCCCTTCTCCTGAGGGGACGGACCTCCCTCTGCTGCTGGGAGGAGGCTCCGCTCGCGCGGGGCTCTGCCGCCAGCCGTCCCCAGGCACCGTGAGGCCGCGGCCCTAGTGCGCGGCTCCGCCCCGCCGCAGCCGGGTGCCCGGGGCGTAGCAGCCAGGCGGGACGCGGGGTCAGGGAGCCCCAGGCTTTGGGGCGGCGGGGTAGGGGGTGGGGTGGGGAGTCCGTTTTCCCCATAGGGAGCTGCTGCCCCTACCTTAGGCAGCCGATTTGTTGGTGAGCTGCAAGATCCGCCCATCCCTTGTAACAAACAGGCACGAGGAAGGACCCACCCACCGCTTCTTACGGACACTGTATCGCCAGCCCCTTAATGGGGGCTTTCCTGGTCAAGGAAATGCAAAGAAAGCCGCCCCCCCCTCCCCCTTTTATAGATCCTCTGAGCCGTTGAGACCTACCCCTCCGCCGCGTCTTTTCCAGCCCCAAGCACCTTTTTAACAGGTAGTAACACAGCAGTAGAAGATCGAGTTAGATGCACATTCCCTCCACTTTGGGTGCTGCACATCTGTCACCATACAAAGCCTTGTGCCGCCAAAAAGAGCGCCCCACTTTTATGAATACTCTCCCTTAGTAAAGGCAAACGGAAAACACTAAAACGTTAGAATATGAAAAATTAGTGCTGCTACATGCCTGGGGTGGACTATGACAAATACAGGGCTTGCAAGAAGATATATTGGGAAAGTTATTCATATTTAGGACACTGAATTGATAAAGTGGACTGATTTTTTTTAAAAAAAAATGATTAGTCATGCTATTAAAATAAGGGTATTTGATTGAATGTAGTAAACATCCAAATAGTTAAAATATATAAAATAAGCACTGTGTTATAATTGAAATTAATATTTGTTTACAAATATTTGCACTATGAAACAAAAATTGCATTTTTCAATTCACCTAATACAAGTACTGTAGTGCACTCCCTTTAGCACGAAAGTACAACTTACCCTGTAGAATTATATACAAAAACCCTGCATTCAAAAATAAAACAATATAAAACTTTAGAGGCTACAAGTCCAGTCAGTCCTACTTTTTGTCAGCCAGTCACTCAGATAAACAAGGTTGGTTACAATTTGCAGGAGACAGTGCTGCCTGCTGCTTCTTCACATTACCTGAAAGTGAGAACAGGCATTCCCATGACACTGTTGTAGCCGGCATTTCAAGATATTGATGTGCCAGATGCACTAAAGCTTCATATGTCCCTTCATACTTCATTCCAGAGGACATGCTTCTGTGCTGATGACAAGATCTGCTTGATAACAATCCAAAGCAGTGCAGCTGGATGCATGTTCATTTTCATCATCTGCATCAGCTGCCACCAGTAGGAGGTTGATTTTCTTTTTTTGGTGGTTTGGGTTCTGTAGTTTCTGCATCAGGGTGTTGCTTTTTCAAGACTTCTAAAAGCATGCTCCACACCTCATCCCTCTCAGATTTTGGACAGTATTTCATATTCTTAAACCTTGGGTCTAGTGCTGTAGCTAATTTTAGAAAACTCACATTGGTACCTTTTTTGCCTTTTGTCAAATCAGCAGTGAAAGTGTTCTTAAAACAAACATGTTGGGTCATCACCTGAGACTACTATAACATGAAACGTATGCAGAATGCAGGTAAAACAGATCAGGAGGCATACAATTCTACCGCCAAGGAGTACAGTCACAAATCTAATTGACATTATTTTAAATGAGCATCATCAGCATGGAAGCATGTCCTCTGGAATGATAGCCGAAGTATTGGAAGGGGCATGCAAATGTTTAGCATATCTAGCATGTAAATACCTTGCCACGCTGGCTACAAAAGTGCCCTGGGAATGCCTGTTTTCACTTTCAAGTGACATTGCAAATAAGAAGCAGGCAGCAGTATTTCCCCCTCACTGTAAACAAACTTGTTTGTCTTTGCAATTGTCAGAGTAAGAAGTAGGACTGGGTGGAATTGTAGGCTCTAAAGTTTTACACTGATTTGTTTTTGAGGCAGTTATGTAACCAAAACAATTCTACATTTGTGAGTTACACTTTCATGATAAAGAGACTGCACTTCAGGTACTTATGAGGTAGTATTTTAAAATTCATTTTTTATTTTTACAGTGCATATATTTGTAATCAAAAAATAATAAGTGAGCATTGTGCATTTTTGTATTATGTTGTAATTGTAATCAATATTGAAAATGTAGAAAAATCCAAAATATTTCATACATTTCAATTGGTATTTTATTGTTATAAGTGTGATTAGTCATGCTTAATTTTTTTTAGTTGTGATTAATTTTTTTGAGTTAAATATGTGAGTTAACTGTGATTAACAGACAGCCCTGTTCAAATTGTAAGTAGTTAGTAGCCAGTTAGGATTTTATTTGTACAGGCTAATGGGCAGAAGTACAAAGGCTGCAGTGATATTCTACCTGAACAACACCCAAAGCTTATCAGCTATACCAAAACCTGTTTGCCGGTTTTAGTGTTACAACTACTGCACTACATGCCAACTTCTGACCTTACCTGAAACACAGCCTGTGATTGATATTCCCACCCCAACACCACCATCTCTTCCCAAATCGGGAAAGAACAGAATTAGGGGCAGCAAGCCTTGACAAAGCATGATCACTGATTCAATGACTAGCAAGGGTGTCAGTACACAGCCATTAGCAGTCTTCCTTTTTCTGTTAAGTGCAGTGGAGTAAGACACCCACATTCTTCTGGGATGAAGCTCGAGTTGGGCAAATATTGCAAAAGTCATTCACATTCACTTGATTTTTTTAAAATGAGTTTTCTTTGGCCATGCTCGCACGTCTTTTATATTTGTTTTCCATAAACATTTGTGTCATCAAGGTATGTGCAAAGCAAATAGAAATACTTGCATGTGCAGTTTTGAAAGATCAATGTGTAGTTCTTTTAAACAAGATTATGACTTTACCTTACAACTTACAGCTAAGCAACACTGCTCACATTTAAGATATAAGTCCAGGGAACTGATTCAGACCCAAAAATACAAGGCTAAAAACCTTCTATTTAAAAGGTTTATATTTTTTTAAAGATTAGTTTGTAAGCAAACTGGGATTTCTCTGAAAAATAGTTTGCAGGACCCCTCTGTTCCAGCAGATTATTACCCCTGCTGCATCTCTGGATGGGTAACAGTGAGGTGAGGAGGCCTGAAAGAAGGGCAGAAGCCAAAAAGAGGTACAGCAAACCATGACCAAAATCCCCTGCTAGAGGCAAAAGAACTGTTCCTCCAGGTTCCTTTCAGCTTCCTCCCTCCCTTCAACATGCTGACTCCGGCTCCTCCTGAGCCACAGCTGTGCTCTGACCTTGCTGCTGGGGGGTCACAGAGCACAGAAAAGGGAGCAAATGCTGCTGCAAGCAGTATTAATGAATCATCTTTGACACACTACTTGGGCAGTATTGGAGAGGCACATGCCACTTAGCATGGCTGTTCAGCGACTCCCCCTCCCCCACAGCCCATCTGCTGCATTGAGTTTATGCAGAGGGACTGGTGGCAGCTTTGAGGGGAAGCAGCTCATTTCCCATCCATACAGCTTTCCCTTCACCACACAGGTGGGCTGGACAGAAATAGACAAAACTAGCTCTAAGATGAATAGATGGCAGCCCAAACAAGAAAGTTGTCACCTACCATCCCCATGCTGTAACCCCTACAGAGTATCATCAAACTCCAACTCATACTAAATGGGGACTCCACCCTGAGAGAAATCTGTCTTGAACCCCCTCCTCTGGGGTTCAAAACACCCCCCCCCCAACCCCTGCATGCTCATACTCGGAAGAAAACTCCGCACAGATCAGGACACATCAACTTAAAGCAGCCCTAGACCCTGCTAGAACAACTGATGCAAAACTTGCAGACATATCTCCACTACAATGACCAACACCCACCCCTGCATCACCACCACTCCTTTCAAAATCCATGGGTCCTACACATGCCTATCACAACATGTGGTGGACCTCATCCAGTGCACTAAATGCCCCAACAACTTTGTGGGTGAAACCAGACAATCACTATGCTCTTGAATGAGCTCACACAGGAAGACAAAAGCATCATCTCACCTGTGGGTGAACACTTTTCACAAGGCAATCACTCAATATCTGACCTGTCAAGGGAAACCTGTACAACACTTTCAAAAGGTGAACCTGGGATCTAAAGTTCATAACTCTGCAATACAATAAAAATCATGGTCTTAAGACACTAGATTTATGGCTTATTACAATACTTTGTAACTCACCCCTCTCCCTTCCTTTCCTCTTTATGACTGGAGGGATGTTAACAGGCCATTTCACCTTGAATGGTCCCTTGAAATAAGTGCTAACTACTTACGCTAAACAATCTGTTCAAATCTTGTATTTAGCAGTCACCCTTTGAGTCAGTTTCCCAGTCCTGAAGAAGAGCTGTGTGTCAGGTCGACAGTTTGTCTCTCTCACCAACAGAAATCGGTCCAATACAATATACTACCTCACCCACCCTGTCTCAAGCATAACTAGAAGCATTACCAGGATACACCTCTATCACATGCTAGGGACTATCGCTGAAAAACAGGTCTGGAATCTTACTGTTAGGTAGGCTTAGAAGGATGAGATCATTGATAAATGTCTGTAAATGTCAATTTCACCATACACAAAACCACCCCCAAAAAATATCCATAGACATTAATCCATTAGGCTAGGTAAGGTTATATATGAAGCATTTTTTCCTAGTAGATGTGGAAGTAATTTGTTTTTTTTGGGTAGTGAAGGATGTACATTAGTCGGAGACTAAGGTAATTGCATCACAAACATTTTTCAATGACACTGATGTGATGGCATTATTAGAATTAAGGCGGTGTCATGACTTCTCTTTAAATGTTGACCTAAGCCCTTTAAAATTGACATGCTTAGTTGGATTCCTCTGAAATTGGATGTGCTTCAGGAGAGTGCAGGGTAAGGTTGGCAATCCAAATTTAGGGTCATTTGGCTATGGGTTGCAACGATAGAAGCCTCCCCACTGCCAAATAGCCAATTTTCAAAAAAGTTTGTAGGTGTTTTGTGTGTGCGCGCGCAGAGTTACAGCTCAAACTTCTGATGTGATGTGAGTTAAAAGGGTCTCACTCTGTTGAGTTTTATCCAAGGTAGTGCCTGGCACCTACTAAATCTTTGAGAATGGTATTTAAGGACATATCCATTTCTTTACTTGCATAAATGTGCAATCTGGAAAGATTGCATCACACATGCACCAATAAAGAAAATATGAAAGGGTTTCTATTCAGCCACTTTATGCTTTCCTGGGCAGTTTGAGGGAATGTGCCAATGCCATTGCCCCATGAACACCCCACCACTGTTTGTAGGCTGAACCTTCATACACCTGTATAATAATTTAATAATGCATGTTGCTTTCTACAAGTTGTCTCTTACAATACAAGATATTTTATGGGGAGATTTACTTGTGAACATAGCAGAATAATCAGCAGCCAGTCTAACCAAAATTTTTGTTATAGCAGATGCAGAGCAGCCAGAGAGAGAGGACGTTGTGAGTGGGTGAAGCAGATGTGACGACAGAGGAGATATACTGGGTCTGTCATCAAGGAGGCAAACAGTCATTGCGGAGGGTCATCATAGCCAGATAGAACTCACAGACATTGTGACCATCTTAAAGACAGCAACTATGATCAAAACATGCAACAACCTGCTCGAAAACACTGGCCGGAATGACATGGGGTGCCAATGTTCAAACATTACGCACTTCAGTCTTGGCACTTTGTTACGCAGCAGAGTACTGCAGTTCAGTATGGACTAACTGGTCTCACACAAGGATGATCAACTTAATTCCACCATACGTATTATTTCAAGCACACAAATCTACTCATTTTCCATGGTTACTGGTTCTCTGCAATATTGCTCCACCCAGTTCGCAGGGAGGAAAACATAGCAACCTCGCGACAAAATGGCATGAAATGCCACATCTACCATTAATCCACCGCATGTCATCTGCCATCATGGCATCCGCTGTGGATAAGTTTACCAGGTGAGGGATTTACAGTAGAGAATGCATGGCAAGCTTCATGGTCTGACAAGAAAGTGACTAATAATTCTCTCTCGGACCCCACTCAGTGTCAACCCTGGTTTCGCTCACCACAAAGGCAATGGAGCCTTCTTAACCAGTTTTGTACTGGACACGGAATTTGTGCTGCAGCAGAATTTCTATGGCATTTTAGAGACAGTTCACTATGTCAATGTGGGCAGCTACAAACCGTTACACATACTGTTTAGGACTGCAAAATGACTCCATTTCCTGGAGGTCTTTGTGCCTTGAATTTTGTTGATAAGAAGACTGTGGCTTGGCTGGATCAGATTGCAGATGCCAAATAACCACCAGTCTTGCTATAAAGTGCTACATGGATTTTGAGTGACTAATTCTCAACAAGATACTCTCATATCTTGTAAAGTCTTGGCTTCAGAATACTTATGATTTTATTTTCTATGTAGCCATTTGCTTCCAATAATTTGTGAATCTCTATGGCAGTGGTGTCCAATATGGTCACCACTAGCCACATGTGACTAATAGGCTATTGAAGTGTGGCTAATACATATGGCTTTTTTATAACGTGGCTAATAAGAAATTCAAAACCACAAGTGTGGCTAGCATTGAATTTCTATCAGACACTGCTGCTCTATGGCCTGTTAAATAAACTTATACTTGATTTCACTTTCAGCTTATCTGAGTGCTGCTCTGAGGTAGAGCTGATAAGCTGGGGTGTACTGTTGCTTTGGAAGTAGTAACTGTGAATACCGTGAGCATTCAGTGGACCAGGTGCTGGACACTACTGTACTAGGGAGACGCTCAGGAGATAAGGCCTGGGTCTGTACTCATCCTAACCTGAAGGGTGACAGTGCTGTCCGCTAAAACTGCCACTCTGGTAGAGGCTAGTGTGGAAGACAGATTTAAAAGTTTGTTTCTGACCTATGACAAATAGTTGTAGAACTATGACAAAAAGCTTTGAAGATAATAGGGTATATAAAACAAGTGGGGTCCAAACTTTAACAGCCTTAAAAATGAGTCAAATAGCTGTATATGCTCTCACATATTCACTGCATCTCCAACTAGTGGATAATTGTATAAGCTTTGTAAAATCTCACATTTCTGAGCTCACACTTCAAGCTGAGTTTTCTTGACAAGTGCCCTTACAGCTATATACTTTCTCAAAGAGGAGAGATCAGGTTCTGAGAGTTTCTAACTTTCCCTATTCTCAGATCCCACACGTACTCACAGATTAAACGTGGTCTGTTCGACTACACCCAGTGCAATTTGAACAGAATGCAGTACCATCTTAATTGCACTTCTGCCCTTGCAATAAACGTCATGGGAACCTTAATAACCAAAAGTGATCAGGACCTCAAATTAATATCTCAGCTGAAAGACAGTATCTCCAGCAGCCTTTATTGACCTTTGCATTGAGAGCATTGATTCAAAAATAAGTAGAAAGAATGCCTTCTCTTGGATCAATGCCACTTCCTGTAACACCTATGTACTCCCTGGAGGGCTTCTATACAACTACCAATTAAGCCTAAAACCACCCAACGTGTTATAGATACAATATATGATACAGTTAAATAGAACTTAAATTTTGTTCTAAGATTCATGGCTGTATAAAGTGCTTTCCCTTTTAGACGTAAGGTAGACAGAAAAAAAGGCATGCAAACTACATTATAATCTTTAAACAAAAAAAGTGTAGTTTTTTTCCTGCAAGTTAGCTTTTTTTAAAAAAAAAAAAACCCGAGCTCACTATAGAAAATAACCAATAGTTTGCACTTCAGTAGTTTCTTTCATATGAGAATCTCAAAGAGCAATCTAAGAAATTTAATTTGCCCACAACACCTGTGGGAGGTATGAACCCTTTTTACAGATAATAAAAACAAAACCCCCACAACTAAGCCAAACGGAGGTTAAGTGACTTGTCCAGTCACAGAAGTAGTCACTGGCAGATCTAAGAATAGAACCTATGTCTTATACCATACAGTTCTCTGCCTCAAGTACAAGATCTTCTCCTACTTCCATGAGTTAAGTGGAGTTATGATTAATGACAATAAAGGTCAATACAGTACAAAGATTTCATGCAGTATTTTTATAGGGACATATTCCCTGTGCATTTTTATTTAGACTATTAAACATCTGTTTCTTCTCACCTAATCTTCCACATAAGTTCAAATATGGCAACGGAAGTACTATTTTGGATGCCAACATCTTTAATATACTGAATTGCTCAGTTCGACACCAGCATCAAAGTACCCGGAGTTGTGTGAACTCTGAATTCTCTTTTTACAAAAAGCAATAAAGGTAAGATGGGAAGACCAAATTATGGGCTCCTCACACTGGTCCTTGTTTTAAAAACCTAAATGTTAGGTAACAAGTTTGAAGGTTCCATTTTACAGAAGCACAACCTGCCACTCCTTTAACAAAAAAAGCTGCTTTTAGGAGCTTCCACAGCACCCCATGATTCATTAAATGGAAATATCCCATTAATTGTGAAGTGACAGTTTGTTACTTAAATGCATGCACATTGCCACTACCCACACAGTCAAAAGGGACTTTCAGATATAGCCAACATAAGGGATACAATTTCTTCCTAATTACTTTTTTGTGAGCTCTCCTAGCACTGTTCATGCATTTGATTATTCTTCCCTATGAAAGTGCTGTTTGAACTTACTGGAAATTTTTCCTATTATAAGAAACCTTCTGTGGCTTCATATTTTCCAGTGTCAGATTAGTTAAATGTTAACATGCTAGAAATGCTGATAACCAACTCTATTTCTGTGTAAAGTAGAGCCTTTCACACTCATACATGCTAGTACTCAGACACTCCTGATGACAGTGTTGTTCTAGCCATTTTGGTCCCAGGACATTAAAGAGGTGGGTGAAAACATCTTTTATTAAACCAACTTTTTGTTGGTGAGGCTCTTCCTACACTGGACTTTGACAAAAGTTTTGCTGACGATTCAGGGCTGTGATTCTCCCCCATCCCCCAAACGACAGAAGTTTTGCTGACGAAAAGCACCAGTACGAACAGTGCTCCGTTGGCGGGAGAGCTCTCTTCTGTCGACAAACAGCGGCTACACTGTGTGCCTTGCAGCAGCATGGCTGGAGCAGCACAGTTTGTCACTAAAATGTGCGTAGTGTAGACATCTCAAAAGTGTCTCGCTCTTTGGCTCTTAGAGCTCTTCTTCAGGTCCGGGAAAGGTATTCAGTGTGTCACAGCTGTATACAAGAAACCTCTGGGAAAAAGTCCAGAAATAGAGCTTCAAGGTGTGACCAAAAAGTAATTTAGCAAATCTCTTCATAAGCATGTATTCTTTTCAAGTTTCTGCTAAGTGATCAAGACCAGATTTTTAAAAGTATTTTCAATTCTGAGCACAGTAATGCCTAGCTGATTTATAGTCTAAATCTCATTTTTAAAAGGGATTTAGGCATTTATGAGTCTTAATCCAAGGTGCAGCATTGCCCAAATTCCTTTAAAAATCTGGGCCTCAGCTTAGGGTAACAGGCATGCAACATTACATATTCAAAACCAACAAGTTAATTTTAGGAGTCAAATAAAATAAGATGCATGTCTCATTTTAAAGGCCATTTCTACAAATACATACATTAGCCAAAGCAGATAGTCTTTCCAACTAATTCAAGTATTCTCTGCACATTAAACTAACAGCTAGGTATAACTGCATAACAGAAAAATTTATTCTTTCAGTTCACAGAACGTGCTTGTCAAGATATTTAATACAGCTATGCTGCATTAATATAAATTTGTGTATTTGCATATTTGACAAGTCCCATACACAAATGTAGATATATCCTAGCTCAGCCATTGTACAAAATGCTGCATGAATTTGCGTCTTCCCTGCATCCACAAATTAACATACAAGCATTCTTGAAAAAGCTATCCCTTTAAGGAAAGACATCAGCAACTTCCACCTGATAAGACAGAAAAATCAATTAAGAATGTTTAAACATCAAAGCAATCTTGGGGGAGATTTTCAAAGTCACAAAAGGTAGTTAGGAACACAGCTGTACTAACATTCCTCTGTATGCCTTTTGAGCATTTGGGGGGGGGGGGGGGGAAGATGCCTCAGATGTTTCACTCACTCACCCTTTGGATTCATCCAGAAAACAGACATCTTAAGTAAATATCCATGGGCATCATGAGATTTAGGAAGGAGTCATCACCATCCATGCTGTAGTACACACCCATTGCAACATAAAACCTAGATTGCATTTATAGGCAATTATTTAACTACAATAAAGAAAGAAAAAGGTTACAGCACTCATATCCAGTTTCATAAGGATCACCTGCTGTGTCACCTAATTCATGTGTTACTGCAAATATTTTCTAATCTAAATATTCTTAATTATTCAAGACCTCAATAGTACCTTTTTCAATCCAGCTAAGCCATACTAATTTAACTTGCTAGTTTTCGTGTGGTGTTTCATCAAGCTAGTTCTTTAATACAAACTCACTGCCCATTTGAAAATTATGAAAGCAAAACTTTACTACTAAGCAAATAAAGATCACCTCACATCCAAGTTTAATACAAAAAAACATTCAAGTTCACTGAAAGCTCACATACAAATGGTATGGTCTGACACAAACATGAGTTAAAAATAGGCATCCATCTACTGTGGTGGGAAAACTTAGCTATACAATGCTGTTTTTTCAACCAGCCATTTTCAAAAGCACTTAAATTATTAAAATTCTAAGTTAAAAAATGCATTCAGCTACACGCACTAGAGTATTTATATTTAGAAATAAGTTTCATGGAAGTGAAGAACTTAAATGTACTTAAAATCTCTAGTTAGAGATTTGAGAATCATGAGGCAGACATGAAATAGGTCAGATCACCTTTGGGAAGGCAAAAAGTTTGCTAAATGCAAAAATGTTTATATTTCTCCACATTGTACTCAGTCCCTTGATACACCAGTGAAAGCTGAACTATTTGCAATCTCTTCTCCCCATACAGCCAATACCAAGAGATTACAGGAACATCTTTCCCCTCCCTTTCCTATTATGTACTTTTTTTTTTTTAGCACCAGTTTACCAAGGTAAAAATTGCTCATTTTATAGCAAAAATGTATATCACATTTGATCCACACCACCCCCAAAAGTGCCCTGAGGGACAAGATGGATTACACACATTCTAAAACGAATGTGTAAGTCCTTAAAGAAAGCAAATACTAACCCACATTATATTAACTTCTATTAATCAAAAATAAGTTGACAGGAAAGTCTAGGTACGGGTGGGACATACTAATTTAGACAAGACATTGGAACACATCATTAGAGATTTCAAGGCCTCTAGTAATACTTTTTGTAGAAATTAGCGCAAGACAGTTCTCATATAAACAACTATTTGATGGTAGACTTCAGTGATAAACAAGTCACTTGATGACATTTACATATAAATACACATAAATAAGAACCTATATAATTTAGGTATGACTAACAAAAAAAGTGGTTTGCACTGTAATTGCATCTAGCTGTATCAGAGCTTCTCCTCTAATGATGCTCAAGTTGTATATAAAAAAGCATAATAATTGTACAATTCTTAGTTTAGTAAAGTAGTACTCTATAAAACAATCATGAAAACAGAATTACATTTTAATGTAATGTATAAAATGTATATTTACATTTACACACTTTACTGAACTACGTAAGGTAGCTCATGGTAATAAACAAATCCCTTCTTGAAAGTCTTTCAAAAATACATCAACTGCAAATATTTACGATTAAAAATCACTAAATTAGCAGCTGACAGGACATTTATAGTAAAAATATATTTTAGGAAAATAGCTGGAAAAATCTAAACATTGATAAATACTTTAAAACTATATTTAAACAGAAAATTTTAGCAAAAACAGACAAAAACTAGGATAATGGGAACTATTGCATATTGCTCTTCAAGAGCCCTGTGGGGAACTGCAGGCAGAACAGAGAAAATGGATAGGGAAAGAATTAAGTGGTGGTAAGAAATGAAATGCTGATCCAGAATCAGGAGGTAAAGGAGAACCCAGTCTCTCTAACTGCTGCCTCTTTTAATAGGGGGGGAGGGGAGAAGGAAAACAAAAGATAGAGAAACCGTCTCACTGAACATACACCCCTTTCACAGGCTAGAAAAGGTTGGCAAAAAGAGACCCCAATTCTGAAAGCCTTGGGCCCTAACTTAAAACCATTTACAGTATGTATTTACAGTTAAATGGACAAACCAGAATGACACTACAAATTGCATGTTAACTTCAAAAATTAACATTATGCAATATGAAGTGCTTTATATATTTTTTTTAATAAAATACATGTGCAGTTTTGATAGAATAAACTATCTGAAAAATTGTTTCCACAAGTCCTCTGTTTCCTTGAAGGATCTTTGTCTTCTGCACATTTAACAGTTTCAAGATTCAACAAGGATCTCCACAATATGATCAAGCTCATTAAGATCAGATTTACAATTAGAGTTAGAATTTGCAGTTGTCTGAGAAGGAAATGTTTCAAGCACATCACAGTGTCCCATTTTTGTGTTGCTCATCATTCCTGTTAATACTGTATCAAGGTCATAATAAGAATTGTCAACATCTGAAAACAGATCTTCAACTGTATTAGGACTTTTATTTTCTAATGTCTCAAATATTTGATCTAACGATTTTTGAAAGTTTCCTCTATTTTCCTGTGGAGTCTCCATTTCCCACATGTTACTTTGCACGTTTCTTGGTGCTTGTGGCAATGTAACTGTTGACATAATTTCTGAATTATCTTGCAACTGGGTACCCTCACAGTCTTTAGTGAAGGTACTATAAACTGGAACAAGCTTTCCTTCAGCTTGTTCCTTGGATGAACGGCAAAGGATATCTGTTGAAACTAGACGATCTAGAGAAGTCTGTCCTGTACTCTGTGTATTTATCATCTGCCAAGTTCCATCCTGGGTCATTTCCTCTTGGATTTGCCGCACCGTATTGGCTATAAGTACCGAACGACAAAGATTAGGCTCAACGAGCATGTGGCATAATTGAAGTTTGACCAAAGACATATCTAAAAGGGACTGTCGCTGAAGATTATATGAAGGGATAGCTTTAAAACCAGCCAGAGTTCCTTCAATATCTTCTTCACCATCAAAACATTTTCTCTTCAGTCCTCGCACAAACATTGTGCTCTGTTGAGTGAGAGAGAGAAAAAAAAAAAGACTCGTTAACAAAATCCAGTGGCTTAACAAGTTGGGCATTGCAGAAAGGAAACTATTGCAAAAGCTTTAGAATCTTTCATTTAAGAAACAACTAAAATCACACCAAGACATAAGAATTGTCATACCAGGCGTTAGCATTGATGTATCTGGTACAAGATGCTTCAGAGGGATGTGTAAAACATAATGGACAATTTTACAGCAACATAATATGGAAAAGTCTGTTTTGAACTACAGAAAGCCAGTCAGTGACTGATTTATCTTCTGAAATTATAGTGTTAGCTATCTAGTCCAACTGTAGATACTGGTCTAGTAAGCACACAAATGTTCTCTGAATTTATTGATATTGACCACATTAAGAGTAGTGAGTGCCACAAGGTAATTTTTTGTTAGGTGTTTAAAAAAATTAAATTGGCCTTGAATTTCAGTTGGTGCCCCCTGATTCTAATGTAACAGTCAGGATAAGTGAAAGCGCACAAATGATGTTCACTACATAATTTACTATTCTATACACCTTTATAGTGTCCCTTCTTAATCTCTCCTCATATAGAAATCTTAGCATGCATCAGCTCAAAAAAAGAATTAAAGCTGATGGAGGATAGGTCCACCAATGGCTATTAACCAAGATCATCAGGGACGCAACCCCATCCTCTGGGTGTCCCTAAACCTCTGACTGCCAGAAACAGAGACTTTGACCGGATGGATCACTCAGAATTAACCTGTTCTTTTCATACCTCTGAAACATCTGGCATCGGCCACTGTCAGAGACAGGAGACTGAGCTAGATGAACCATTGGTCTGACCCAGTATGGTTTATGTCTGACATTTTCGACTTTTTTTTTTTTTTTTTTTTTTGGGAGGGGTAACCAAACCCAAACAAGTTATTCAAGATGAAAGCATACTAACCTTCCCCATGAGTTTCAGTATTTTTCTCTGGTTCCCTCAATACACCCTAATCTCTCATTTTAGGTTTCTGAGTGCTATTTTGCACCAAACGGATGTTTCTCTATGAGCTCTCCTCCATGTCTTTTTCCTGAGTGGTAAGTCAACCCAAAATATGACAAAGTAAATTGTTCCTTCCAACATGCTAACCTGTATTTGTCTACACTGACTTTAATCTGCCATTCGGTTCCCTAGTTCTAATGGCTTCTAAAATTCCTCACAATGCAATGCTCACTAAAAAAGTATGTAATCCGAGTGTTCACCCCGCTTCCAGATCATTAATATATTACACCACTGATACTACGGTTCTGTGGGCACCTTGCCTTAAAATTCCACACAGAAGATACTTGCCCTGGTAAATTGTGGTCCATTTGGTCACACACACACTCTTGGGGTAACTATGCCTTGTTTGTGGGATACTGGAAAATTCTAGAAAGCAATGCATATCAGGGCTACTCACCCCAAGCTTGTGTGGTTAATGTTACTTTAATTCTGCATTTCCTGGTTTGCTACATTGTTTTTTACTTTAACTGTAATGTTCTCGTAAGGGATATCTGCGACCCTAACTGACCATAAACTGTTTTCCAAATATTTGATATTCGTAAGCTAGACCCACAGAATGGAAAGGATTATGGAGCAAACAACAATACTGAGCACCTGCAACCTTAACTCTACCTTTCTGCGGAGAACAGCACCAAAGCAGGGATGAAACTACATGAGAAATCCTTCAAGATAAGGAAGAAAAAAAAAAAAAAAAAAAAAAAGATTTTGCCAGAATGTTCCACTGGTTTCTATTGCACTGATTCACTTGAAAATTGATAACTCACATCATAGATATAGAATCTTATTGCCCAATTTCTGAGACTGCACAAAATATAGCTGGTTTAAAAGTTTCACTTAAGAAGTTCCATACCAACTGTGTTTGGTGGAGTCCTTCCTCTTCTCCCATGCTACAGAACAAGATTCCATACAGCAAGAGTTATAGCTTCACCTATCAGGCAGCAGGACAAAGGAAGTCAGTCAATTACAAGAAATACACAGCAAAACTTCATCCCTAGTTTGCTATTTCAGGTACTTATGTAGTCTTCATTACTTGATTATCTGAGCACCTAACAGACTTTAATGAACTGATCCTTATAACACACTCGTAAAGCCAGGCAGTGCTATTATCCCCATTGTACAGATTCTGAGCAGACCCTGAACGATTTGCCCAAAGTCACACAAAGTCTGTGTAAAAGTAAGAACTTAAACCCAGCGTCCCCTAAGTCCTAGGCTAATGCCCTAATCACTGCACTATTTTTCTTCTCCTCTCTTTCTTAGCCACTGAGATAGTAAACTAAATATTAACAGTCACATGGGGTGTGGAAATATACATTACATAAAAGAGGGGAGAAAAGAAATCATCTCTGTAAAACAAAAGGAAAAAACAAACAGTATAATCCCATTTACCTGAAACCCTATCATGCAAACCTCCATATTATCCAAATCCCACCCTTCCTTGCCCTGCTGTATACAAATTTAGATAAGGCAGAGGTTTGGTTAACAGAAACCAGCCAGGACTGCAAGAAGGAAAAGGACGAAAGCCCTGAGTGGCAGGAAAGCCACCCTACTGCTGAATGGTCCTGAAGCAGCACATGGAGCCCTCTGCAGCCCTGCTGTCACAGGAATGGGTAACAGAGAGAGCAGGGTTGTGATAGCAGAGCTTCAGGACCCCAGGTACTGTCTCAGGGCCAATGACACTTGACTCCTACAGATGCAAGGAAGGTTGCATTCTTGGCAGGGCAGAGCAAACTCTTGGCTAGAGATTTCTGCTCTGTCCCACACCTGCAAGGATTGGGTGTCACTGGTCATGGCAGTGCAGGGAGCCCTCTGTAGCCCCACTGTCATGGGAGCAAGTGAGGCAATACAGAACCCTCGGCCAGGACCACAAGGAGCTGGCCTTTGCATGTATCCTCCCCTCTCTATTAGCTGAGCTCCCAGTTATCCACATAAAAGCTGCATGCCCCATGCTACTTGAATAATTGGGGTATACTATATTGCTGATTTTGTCACTCTTCTCCCATCCGACATGAAGATTACATAATGTAAACAGTAAAGCTGTGAAAATAAGGAGGTGAGTTCTCCTATAGCAGCAGCCATGAGAACTTTCTGACTAAAATTTGCCTTGCAAGGCAATAGTTTTGCTAGCAAATAGTATAGGATAAATGTGTTTTGTTCATAAAAACAAGCAGATTTTCAAAACAATTTTTTGACTAAATAAAGTTTAATAGATTTCTTAACATAAAGACTATGAATGTCCTCTGCACTAGAGTTATCAGATCAGGAAAAAAATAGCTAATTCATTTGAAATTCTGAAAGCTTCAAGTGTAAAGTACAAAACGAATCCAAATTTTCTTCTAGAAACATATGTCATAGATAAGACTTCAGTGACCCAGCTCAGTTAAATAAGAGGAGGGATTTTTCCAGTAATGCTACCTTTTACTAGTTGTACACCCCAAGGACAATCTGTTACAGAATGCATTTGGACTATATGGTAACCACTTGCCTCCTCAATCTGACTGAACCTTCTTAAAATAAAGACATTTTAGTAAAGATAAAGCAACATTAATACATGCTGCAGATTTCAGAATAAGTAGCCAAGACAGTAGTAGAAAACACTCCTGTTTATTTTCTAGAATGCTCAAATATCTACAGCCTTACTTAAGAAGACAGTCACTATCACCTGCCAAAACAACTGAATGAAATGGGAATGTCTGCTGAAGAGAACATGAACTTTCGATAATGAATCCTTCCCTCTGTCCTTTTATCAGGTCTAGAAACCAAAGGACAAAGTGATACTACAGAGAAGGTTTCAGCCCAGTCAAACTGGAACTTCAGTAATACATACTGAAGTACCCAAGAGAAGAAAATGATGCACATGACCTGTTGCATGTGATTTTAGGTCCTTCACAGGTGCAAAATTTTTTGCTCATGAGAATAAATAGGTTCTCATTGCATCATCTTATTAAAGAGTCCAATTATTATAGTTATATGGTAGCAAAGCCTACTGCAGATTCTACCCACTGACACACAACTGTGCCCCAGAATCTAAAATTTAATTTTAAAATCTGTTTTTAGCCTGATTTTTTTTTTTAAAAAAGTGTGCAAATAAATATAACACACACATATCTTGCTGTTCCTCCTGCACAGAGCCCATCATAGTTATAAACCAGCCATTCATCACAAAAGGGTCTTAACTCTAAAAACTAAGGACATATCTATACCACAATCAATCTAGGTTAGATGAACTTATACTACCACACTCCTGTCTGTGGTGTGTCGTCACATGGAGTGCTTCCACTGACTAAAGGGGGGCAATGTGGGGGGCTGAGAGCCAACGCTCTTAGTTCTGCACAGCTGTCCATTGGGAGCCCAGATGCCCCAGGGCTTCTTCCCCCACCCCTCCCCAGCTGCAGAGGGCAGGGAAGGAAAAAACTGCCTGGGGCTTCTAATCTCTGGTGGGGAGATCCGAGCTTGAAATCAGGTTGGCTGCTATGCTCCAGATGGGGAGCCAAGAGTCCGGATGGGGACAGCCAGGCTCTGAGCCAGGAGCCTCCATGCAGCCAGGCTTCCTGCGGGGAGCAAGGACCCAGGATTTTATTTTTTTTGGGCGGGGGGGGGAGAGAAGAGGAGGAGGAGGGAGGCTGCGGCAGCAGGAAGCCTGGGCAGCAGCCAAAGCCAAGAGCTTGGGTGGCAGCCCAGTTTGGAATGGAGATTAACAGCTGATATAGGTAATGCAGTGACTATGTCATCCTAACTCACCAACATAAGCCCTATGCCTCTCGTGGAGGAGTTGTTATTACATTTATATATTCCTTATTTATATATTACACTTACACAACTGGGAGCAAAGCTGTAGTGTGTATATTGATGTGGTTAGGTAGACATAAGCTGCTTTATGGTGACCCAACTGTGCAGTGTAGACCAGGGCTAATAAATTTAAATGTAAACACTTGTGTCTCTGCTGATCGATATATCAGAGCAATTCAACAAGTGTGCTTGGTCCACTTCTGCTGAACACAGTGACAGATGAAATCAAAACTGCTGTCTGTTTGCAAGCTAGAAATTCAAGATCCCTGCCCCCAACAATTTCAAGTAAACTTTAATCTTGTCTAAAAAGGGGAAGAAAAGTTACACTGTTTCCCTAGCACTCTACTATATGAGTGCCAAAGGCCAAAACTGTTCTGTTTTCCTGTGTGCCAAACACTGCAAAAGTCCCTCGATTTTGCGGTTAATCTTCGACAGCTCCTACAATATAGAAGTAGCAATACAAAAATCTGCAGAATACGGACATCTGAAAATTTGAAGAATAACATAAAATATATTGGACTGAACATAGAAAGAAGTAGGTCAAGGAAATAGTATTAATGTATTTAAAGTAATTAAATGGTAAATTTACTCAAATTTGGCACAAAGCTTCCAGTTTGCTGAAGAAACAGAGGGATCTTATCGAGGAATTTAGGTCCAGATTTTGCTAACTTATAAGTGACTGCACAGACACCATTTCTGAGACACAATACCCAAGCAGAGTGCCTGGTTGAGGGAAAAGGCAACCCTTAGGGCCAGGGAGGGGACAGTGCCAGGTCACCCACCTCCAGCAATAGAGTTGCGAGGGATGGATGTGAGAATACAGGGATGTACATAATGGTAATGAGAGGATAGGACAAACGGCTAGTCTAATCATCCCCTAACATACAGATGATGCAGTGGAAAGAGTAAAAAGGTGCATGTGGTGGTGACAGGGCAGGAAAAGTGCAGAGAGGCCTATGGCTGCGGGGAGGGGGAGGGGAGTCATCCCCCCGGAGTTTCAAAGCTACCCCCCGGCGGGGCAGGGCAATGGCCCACTGCCCTGAGAGCGCAGGCCCCTTGGGGCGGGAGGAGTCATTCCCCAGAAGTACAGAGGCGGTGTGTGTGGTGAGGGGGGAAATCACCGCCCTGGAAGAAGAAGGTGGGGGAGGAAGTGCTGCGGCGGGGATTAGGAACTGGGGGGGGGGGGGGGGAGAGAGAGAGAAAGCCGCTAGCCAGGGCGAGAGCCCGTGCGCTGGAGCTGAGGGGCAGCACGCGCGGGAGTGGGGGTGGGGGGGAAGAGGGGAACAGTCAGAAGAGGGGGGCGAAGGGGAGCAGTGAGCGGAGGCTGTGGAGTACCCGGGGGAGGGGGGTTTCCCCGCACCGCTCCGAGGAGACCCTGGGCGGCGGCAGCTGCCGCTCGGCGCCCCGCTCTGGGACCCCGGGGAGGGGGATCCGCCGCCATTTTGAATCCGCTCTCCACCCCTGGCTCTTCCCGGTATACCCGCCTCCAGACCCGGCGCCCCATTTCTCTGCCTGCGGGGCACCGACAAACCCCGGTGGCGGCTAATCCAGGGCCCACAGAGCGCTCAGCCCGAGCCTACTCACCTCCTCGTCGCCACCCGCTCCTCCCCGAGCCCGGCTCCCGCCTCACGGACCGCTCCGCGCCTGAGAGAGGGGGCGGGACCAAGCACACTGGCCAGCCACGCCTTCCCCCCACCCGCCATCTTATTGTCAAAGCCCACAAAGAAACGGCCGCCCGCCCTCCCCTACCAGGCCTGCCATTGGGGAATGCCTCCACCAAAAGCCCCGCCCACAGCCAACCGCTGATCGTCATTGGCTGTCTCCTGACCGTGTAGGACCACCCACATGGGATCCAGCCTTCCATTGGGTGACGGGTTACCATGGTGCTCAGCCCCTCCCGCCCTCTAACGTGCGACTGGCTGAGGGGTTACCATGGAGCCCAGACCTGCCCCTTAGCTGTAACTGGCTGGGGGAAAGGACGAGGTGGAGTCTAGCGTTCAAATAGCTGCCAATGGGCTCGGCGGGCCTGCGTCTGGTCTGCCTCATTGACTTGGCTGGGCTCCTGCCCACTGACTCCAATGCTAGCAGAAGTGGGCCCTGGCTGAGAGCAGCCCTGTAAATCCCTCCGTCCCTCCCGCCACGTGCCCACCAGGAGGCGGTGGCAAAAGAGCCCCCCCCCCACCTCACCAGAGCACCTGCCCTTTTGCTGCACAGGGCTCTCCTGAACATTGTACCTGGGCTCTGTGCACCCCCTTCTTAGTGCTTTCCCCCCTTGCTGGGGGCACCACCTCTCCCAGCATATACTGGGACAGGAAGTTGGGATACAGGCAGGGGCAGGGCTCTGCACTGGGGGTGCAGGCTCTGGGGTGGAGCCAGGGATGAGGAGTTTGGGGTACAGGAAGGGGTTCTGAGTTGGGGGACAGAGGATTGGGGTCATGGCTCTGGGCTGGGGATGAGGGGGTTGGGGTGCAGAAGGGGCTCTGGGGTTTGGGGCACAGACTTACCTCTGGCAGCTTCTGGTCAGCAGTATAGCCGGGGTGCACCGTGGACCACACCGCTTCCTGGAAGCAGACAGCAGCAGATCTGGCTCCTAGACAGAAGCCCACAAGGGGCCCTGCATGACTCTCACCTGCAGGCACTGCCCCTTCCCCCATCATTTTGCATTGGCTGGTTGCTGGCCAATGGGAGTGAAGAGTAGGGGCAGGGGCAACACGTGGAGCCCCATGGCCCCGTTGCCTATAAGCCGGACCCACTGCTGGCCACTTCTGGGGCACAGCGTGGTCTCAGAATAGGTAGGCACCTAGCCTGCCTTAGCTGCACTGCCAGAATGGACTTTTAACGTCCTGGTCGGCAGTGCTGACCAGAACAGGGTGACCCAACACCTTACATGCCAAGACCCAGTAGTGGCTCATGACCCATGGTTTGAAAAACACTGTTTAGGGACACCCAGAGCATGAGTTTGCAGCCCTGAGGATGTTGGCTAATAGCCGTTAGTGGACCTATCCTCCAAACACTTATCTAATTCTTTTTAAAGCTCATTTATACTTTTGGCCTTCAGTACATCCCCTGGCAATGAGTTCCACAAGTTGACTGTGTTGTGTGAAGAAGTACTTCCTTATTTTTATGTTAAACCTGTTGCCTATCAATTTTATTAGGTGACCCTACTTCTTGTGGTGTGCGAAGGGGCAAATAACACTTCCCTGTTCATTTTCTCCATACCATTAATGATTTTATAGACCTTTGTCATCTTCCCCTTTAGTTATCACCTTTCTAAGCTCAAATACCTATCCCCACCACACATGGTCTTCATTCTTCTCTTAATGTTACCCTCAAGACTCAATCATTTTCACACACCTAATTATTTTTCTCTAGCCAATCGCTCTAATCTCATAGTACCACCACATCTCATGCTTTGAGCAGAGTCACACAATATTTGTTGTTTTTCTTAAAGCCCCAGCTCCTAGACTCAGGTGATAATGTGAAAATCTCAGCTTTAAATTTTTTAAAATTAAGTTTACAACTCTCATAGTTACGGAGACAGTCTTGAAAATGCAAAACTCTTAAGAGGCAAATAACAAGAACCCAAAATATATTATTTTAAAAATCTCATTTTTGAACACTTGCAGTTGGCAATACTGATTCAGTCTTGATGTTGTTGCCCTCTGCAAACACTTTGTTCCTAACGCTTAGCTGCTATAAGCTTTCCTCAGTTCCCTACCCACAGGTTGGCACTCAATTGATCAGAAAGGAAAGGAAAGGCAAGTCAGGTCTAGCTCACAGCTGAAAGCTGCTCTGCTGTTTCTGGCCCTGGTAGAAAGAGATCTGCAGCCTTGAGGAAAGATGTGGGGAGGAGAATGGAGGACAAAAAATTAAACTCTGAAAATGGATAGGAGGAGAAGGATGGACTCTGGAGGGAGCAAGAAATAATATAGAATTTGGAAATTAGAGGTAGGGAAGGTTGAAAAGTAATAATGGCACGCACAGATAAAATTAGCCAAAAGGTGGGAACTGGGTTAGGCTAAACATCATAATGTCTTTTTTATTCTTGGGTCTAACCTGCCCTGCCCTGCACATCATGGTGCAGAATTCCCAGTCAAAACGCTAGAAGAAAAGAAAGTGATATCACAGAGGAAAAAATTCCACATATTCAGACAGACAGACATCAATTGTTCTGGCCTAGTTGCAAAGAACTTAGGCCCTGATCCTGCAGTAAGTCCTGAAAGGGTTACCCTTGTAGAGCTTTGTTACTGGGTTCAATAGGTGTGTTTTTTTGCAGGACCAAGACAGTAAAGTAAAGTGCCAAGAAAAAAAGTGATAACAAAAAAGGGCACAAATATGTATATAAAACGATTTAAGATTTTTCTCCCTCAAAATTATTTTTTTCTTTAAGTTAGAAATATCAGGTCTTAACATCGCCAAACTTTCAAAAAGTTCTCCAGAAAAATGAGGGACCTAGTTAGATTCTGATAACACAGGAGCCTGAGTGGAGAAGAAGTTTTACTATTTAAAAACTCTGCTTTTGTCAAAGCAAACTGACATAAGGCCAGTGGAGAAAAACTGAAAGATTCAACCTTCTCTCTCTTCTGTTAAGGTCTAAGGAAGCTCCCATGGTAGATCTCAAGACAAGGCATGACAAAACTTGATATTTCTAGGGAAAAAATTAAACCATCCTTCTGTTTCCTTTTATACATGAGAAATAAAACCAAGCAAATGACAATGGTATGATCTGGATAAACGTATACAAAACAATGTAACCCAAGAGATTTACTAGAGAGCAAACCATCAAAAAGCTAAAAATAAAGCAATAAAGAATACAGACAAAGCTGTGTCACCTTTAGCCTTTCCACTGAGCCACCACACTGAACCAAACTCTCTTGTAGACTGCTAGTTTCCTATACAGAATTTTCACATTAGCAGGCTCCCTCAGCACAGTGAAATGTTCACAACTAAGACAACTCTTAGCAAAAGCAGAATCTGTGACTGGAAGTCAGAGGCAAAGGCTAACGGGAAACAAAATACCATGAAAAAAACAGAGAGAAATGTCTGCAACAGCTTGATCAAGGAAACTGAAATTGAGACACTTTCTACTTCAGCATGAGAGAGAATGCTTAAAAATCATGTATCTCTAATGAATAGATATGACATAGGACTTTATGTTGCCAGCAAATCAGAAATGGCTGGTAGCCTGTGAGGAGCACTCTGCAGCTGTGTCCTGGGACAGCATGTCCCCCACTGTAGCTACTTTGGCAGGCAACACAAAGCTGAAAGCGGGGGAGGGGAAAGTGATTCATGTGTCTTGGGGAGGAAGAATCCAGCACTGATTTACCCCTTTCCCAGGCGGGAGTGGGGGCTGTCTTAACCGGGCCCCCACAGTGCAAAGCTGGGGAGGTTCAGCTTGGCCAGGCTGCTGTAGCCGGTGCCCTGCATGCTACCTGGCTGGGCTAGGGGTTTTCGCCTTCACTCCCCTGCCTTTGTTGCAGGAGGGACGGGCTCCTGCCCTTCCTTTATGTATGTAGTATAGCCGTAGCTGTGTGTCGCAGGGTATTAGAAAGACAAGGCGGGTGAGGTGGTAATAGCTTTTATTGGACCAACTTGTATTGACGAGACAAGCTTTTGAGCCACACCGAGCTGTTTTGTGAACTTCTGGGTGGGGACTAGCAGAGCTAGGAGCTGTTACATCCCTTCCCTGACTTGAATGGGCAACAGTCTGGGCTAAGAGCAGCTTCTCCAACCTCCAGGCTGCAGCCCACAGCATTAGCCCTTATTCTCCCCACCACAGGAGCTGGCTGTGCCCGGAGCGGCAGCCCCACCTCCTTGCTGTGTGCTAGACTGTGCTGGGTTGCGTGACCTGCCGGGGACACAGATGCTCAGGAGTGAAAGCTACAGCCCACCTGCCACCGCCCTACCCGACTGCGTGGGCCCGTGCTGGGCTGAGCATTAGGCAGGGGCGGCAGGTTTGTATAATATTTGGTGGTGCCCAGAACAGGTCCAAGTCCCGCCCACCCACACCTGCCTTGTAAGCCAATATATATTTTGAAAAATAATGTCAAAATGTGAGGGCTGTGGGGTGGGGCTGGTGATGAGGGATTTAGGGTGTGGGAGAGGCTCAGGCAGAGGGTTGGGATGCAGGGGTGAGGGCTGTAGGGTGGGGCTGGGGATGAGGGGTTTGAGGTGTGGGAGGGGGCTCAGAGCTAGGGCAGAGGGTTTGGGCGTAGGGTGAGGCCTGTGGGGTGGGGCTGGGGATGAGGGGCTCACAGTGCAGGAAAGGGCTCATGGCTGGGACAGAGGGTAGGCATATGGGGTAGTTGAGGGCTCTGGCTGGTGGGGCAGGGCTGGGGATGAGAAGTTTGGGGTGCAGGCAGGCTGCCACGGGGCTGGGGCCAGAGAGGAAGACTCTCTCCAGCTCTCTCCCTATTGGCATCATCAAGTTCCGGTGGAGGGGCCCCCATTTCACCCCTGGCAGAACACTCACCTCACACCACTATCACTGCATGTGCTCCTAGGGCCCCTCTCAGGTCCCTTTGCCTCTCCTGTGGTGGGTGCTGGGGGTGGGGGTTGCTATCACATATGCATCTTCCCCCCCTGCCGTTGCCCCTGACTGTAGCCTCACTAGGGATGGGGGATGAGGCTGCCCCTAGCCCAGCATGGGGCAGGAGAGGTGACTGTGGGCAGGGCAGGTCCCTCTGCTGTTGAGGGTCCCGTTGGAAAAGGGTCGGGTCCGAGGCAGAAGGGCAGGGTCAGGGCAGCCTACCCTGCCAGTAGTGAATGGGGGCACTAGGACCCTGCGGTGGCAGTTGATGCCAGGACCAGCAGAGTGAGGGTGGAACTGCAGGGGAGAGGCAGGGACTTGGGGGCAGCAAGTGGGAGCCGGGGCGACACTTGGGGGAGGCACGTGGGGGCAGCAGGCGGGGCGGGGGGAGAGACCCACTCCCAAACATTGGTGGTGCCGGGTTCCTGGGCCCTGAATATTCCTGGAACCCAGGCACCACGGGCCCATACAACTCGCCACGCCTGGTGTTAGGGGCTAACTGAGCTGAATCAGCTGCATACAGTGTTGTGACTCAGCCAGTCCGGAGTGGGTGGGACTTTCACACAGCAACAAGGAAGGAAGAAAACAGTTTAAAAATAGGGAACTGTTTGTAAAACCACCAAAATAACAGGGAAACTCAGTGCCTGGGCTTGGGCCTGATGTGGTTCTCCTCTTTTTTAAACTAGATTTTGAGTTTGTTTGTACAGCGACTAGAGCAATTGGGTCCTGGTCTGTGACTGGAACCTCTCCGATCTACTGCAATACAAATACGAATAAAATAGAAATTAACATCCCTTCAGCCTGGCATCAGAGCTGATCCTGCTCATGCCTATACACGTGAGCAACTAATGAAAAGTCGCTCCTTCACTCCTGTGAGTAAAGTTACACAAACACCTGTGTGCTTACAGGATGAGATCTTTAGACCGCAGTCACTTTCAGGACTGCAAACTCCTCAAAGTGTTTCCGTTGGGCACTGTCTCCTACTAGGTGTTTGTACATCTCTTCGCAACGTTTCTCAACCAGTGGGTTATGACTAAGGTGATGGTACATCCCATTTTGGCAGGGATAGTTGCTTTTTTAAGCCCTGTCCCAGCCATCCTGACCTTTTTGGCAAAAGCGACTTCATCGGTTGACGAGAGCAAGCGGGACAAATGCCCTCTTTTGTCAAAAAAAGTGTGGTGTGCTACGGCGGAATATGCCGGGGGAAGCAGTGATGTCAGCCCCTTGCAGGGGGACAGACAGAGTTCCAGGGATCAGAGACCCCAGCCACAAGTGCAGGGAGGGGGAGTAAGGGAGGGTTCCAGCGATACCCATCTCGCACCGGGAGAGGGGGAGATAGCTCAGGCCAGGCCGGCATGGTGTCCTGTTGTCTCTTTAGGAAATATGGTCACCCTTGTTATGACCCCAGGAAGGGATGTCACAAAAGTCAGTTGAGGTGGGGGTTGAGATGCATTGAAAATATTATTACAATGTAAATCAAAAAAACTCTCTCCCCCTCTCCCTGCCCACTCTTACCCTTGAAGGTTAAGTGTTCTTTGTCAGCCTCTGGAAACACATTCACCAAGAAATTATATAAGTTAGCTTTGTTATCACCGATACCTTTTTACTCTTACAGTAGTTGTAAGGGGATCGTGAACATTTTTGACTTTAAATAAGGAGTCACCAACCTGAAAAAGTTGAGAAATATTAGCCTAGCACAATGGGTCCCTGGTCCTGACTGGAACCCCTGACTGCTACGAGAACACAAATAATAATGAATAGAAACAAAAATTTATGAGTTTAAGTTCTGACTGTGATAGATATGGCCATTTTCTGCAATACCTTTGGGAGATTTTACTGGATTCAGTTTATGTATAATTGTGGGCCAGCAATTGTATGCAGTTGCATGGGGGAGGGTGACAACAGTCCTCCAGGAACTACAAACAGTGGGGGGTGATTAGGCAAATTCACTCAGGGTGTAACACCTCCAAGAGAGTTACCACCACCTGGAAAGACTCGCATATACTGGTTCAAACTGGATTCTCCAGAGACTAACAAAGAAAGGACAAAAACAACGAGGAGTCCGGTGGCACCATAAGACTAACAGATTTATTTGGACATATGCTTTCATAGGTAGAAAGAAGTGGTGTTTTTTTACCCACAAAAGCTCATGTCCAAATAAATCCATTAGTCTTTAAGATGCCACCAGACTCCTCATTTTTTTTGTGGGTACAAACTAACACAGCTGCCCCTCTGAAAGAAAACACAGTTTAAACTGGAGTTTAAACCTGCTGTCCAAGGAGGGCCCCAAATTCTTCCTGGGAAGGTTTGGAAGGACTTGACCTACTGAGGCCTCATAAGACTGATGGGTGAGCTCTTGTAGGCTTCATGCATATGGGAAATGTTATTGTTTTTATATGTTTTCTTTGTAATGATTTCACCTTAAGAATAAATGTGCTTAGAAGGAGCTGTGCAGTAACTTATAACTGTAGGCAATTCACTCAAGTACAGACACTGGCCTGTTAAGGTAGTCTGGATTGCTGGGAATAACACAGTGCAGTCAGGAAACTCTGCAGTTTGGAAAAATCCTGTTCAGGGGGGAGAGCAACAGGGATCTCCATCAGAGAGGTGACAAGGAGTCTGGAGCCTTGAGTGTGTGCCCCTGAGGGAGCAATACAGGTTCACAGTTGCCCTGAATTGTGGCACCCATCACACCAGCAAAAAGTTTCTGCTGACGTGAAACAGTTAAATAGGTAATGCTGACACTTCATTTACTATCCCCGTCCTGCAGAGTTTAGACCCCAGGCCTGCAAACACTAGCAGCTTTACTCATGTCACTACAGTTACACACATACTTAAGTCAATGGGACTATTCCTGTGAACAAAGATATGCACCTTGTTAAGCGTTTGCAGACCAGGGCCTTCGATGAGAGAAAATTACTACCCCATTGAGAGAAATGGAAGCAACTCACCTCTCGTAAGGCTACTGTTTCAGTTTGCAGACTCAGTAAGGCCCCAGTCTTGCAAACACTTACACACGTAAAAGTGACAAAGAGTCTTGTAGCACCTTATAGACTAGCTAACAGATCTTAGGGATCATGAGCTTTCGTGGGCTGAGACCCACTTCATCAGATGAATGTTGTGGAAATCTCCAGAGGCAGGTATAAATATGCAAATAAATATAACTTTAAGCACATGAGTAATGTCACTGGGTTTTTTTCTCACTCTTGTTGGTGGGTGATGTCAGCGGATATAGTCACATACTTAAAATTAAGCACAGGTGTGTTTGCAGGATCGGGGCCAGCACCTTAGCAAGCCACATTTGGAACAAAATCATAGAAGATTAGGGTTGGAAGAAACCCAGGAGGTAATCTAGTCCAGCGGTTCTCAAACTTCTGAGAACCATGACCCCTTTTTCATTCGTCGGCTGCCGCGGCAGACCCTTGTATGTCAGCCAAAAAGCCGCCGAATACGGAAGTAATTAATTCGACGGCTTTTAAGCGGCGCTGGGAGCTCGTGACCCCACTGGGAGCACTCGACGAAACCCAGGGGGGTCGCGACCCCCGGTTTGAGAAACTGATCTAGTCCTACCCCCTGCTTAAGGCAAGAAGGGTTTTGTTTGCACAAGTTGGTTTGCAACTTAAAAAACCAAGAAAGCTTAAGTTTTGAAGAAACTAATGGTTTTAGACAATACCACTGTGTGATTGATCGAAGCACTCCTTCCTACAACTGTATTAAAGAACTTCCCATCAAACTACTGTACTCTGCAGCTATACTTAATCTTATCTGTGAATGTGGGGGTCAGAGTTACAGAGAAACTGCCTCTTCAGATCAGACTAGTAGCCCATCTAGTCCAGTATCCCTGATCTGTCAGTTACAGAGCTTGACTAATGCACTTAGCATTTGTTTTGCATCTAGGGAAGCTGATCATGCCTCTTTTGTTTAATTTGGCACTGCAGCAGACCAGGAGGGTGTCTGATAGGAAATACGTTGTGTTCTTTAAATCTCATATAGCTAGGATGGATTGCCTTAAAAATAGCCAATACTGTAGTCATTGTCAGTATGGTAAAACAAGTCACAAGAACTTCTGCAGACTTTCACCTTCCTAGAGCAGATCTCAAGCTAAAGAATCCAGAACCAGAAGAAAGACTAGTTAAATATGAACATTTCCTAGGAAGCAGGCCATTTTTGCAGTAGTTTAGCTGGGCACATGATGACTATAAGCTTTGGAAGCCTGCCTGCTCTGCCTATTAAAGGAGTCAGAAAGAGAGGGAGCTGGAGTAAGGCTCCAGCTACATTCCAGCCAATGATGAGACAACAGAAAAGGGCCTGCGTTGGATGAAAGTGGGCCAGATGGACAGTGATATATTGCTAATATGCTCCAGCAGGAATGTTCTGTCTCACATATAAGCTACGTTCCCTAGGTAAAATGTTCCTTCTTTCTCCCCCATCCTAAATCCATTAGCTCCATACTCTCCCTTCTTTTAATGCCACTAGTCCTTCTAACAGCATTTTCTGCTGTAGTATATCAGTGCTCTCCTCTTCCAATATCTCCTTGAGGTGGTTTCACTTCAACGCTGATCTTTTTCTACTTCGTTTACTGAAAGTAGGGCATATAAGTCTTGATCTCTGGCTGGATATTGTCAGTCTGCTTTCCAGGAAACAGTTTGCCCTACCAAGAAGATATCAAGAAGTCTATTTCCCCTTAGGGTGTTCATCCAGAAGCAGCACAGTGTGAGTTTTCAGAAATTTACCTACAATGACAAGTCACATGCTGGCTACCTGTGTCATGTCCCCCTCTAGTGGCTAGAAGCACTTACTGTGGTCAGTAACAGTTTCTGCTTTAACTCCGGAGCAGAGGCTTGTGCTTTTTGTTCAGAAGGTCCAGTCTCTGCGAACTACTCCAATGAGATCATTCCGTACATCTGCAAGCTGTGTGATGAAACTAGTCCACAAAGTAGTTACTGGTGATGGTGCGTAGCGTGAAGATCTGTGCATTAGATAGTACTAATCAGCAAAGAAACCAATAAAAATGCTGAAGATTGTTTAGGTTTTTCTTTTAAAACCTAGAGCATTCTCCTGGATAATCATTGTAGTTTGGTTTATTACCGTAAGGGGAGGACTTGTTCTGTTGTTGCAAATTATCACATTAGAAAGAACTTCTAACAACATACCTGTTCACTTCATAACAGCTATTTTTTAAAAACATGTATTTTAAAAATACTTAACACTTACATGCCAAGCTGTGTTGCTTAAAAAAGGTGTTCCAGCATATCACAGCATAAATACCAAAGGATAGGACAGTTGCTATAGCAACTAAGAATCTACTGTTAAATAGCACTGACAAGCTCATAAAACACGTGGAGACTGTCAATGCATAAGGTATTCCTGACTTTGCAGTAACATAGGTACTGTACTGTCTTCAAAAGAGTGTGTCAGGTTTGAAATGAATGTCAGTGTGATTATATACTGCATCTTTTTGTCAGCCAATTCTGTTATTTTTTGGGAAGGACAAATCCCATAGGAACAAAACTAGGGTGACCAGATGTCCTGATTTTATAGGACAGTCCTGATTTTTGGGTCTTTTTCTTATATAGGCTCCTATTCCTCTCTGCCCCCGTCTTGATTTTTCACACTTGCTGTCTGGTTGTCCTAAACAAAACAGACTGGAACAAATATGGTCTGGAGAGAAAAGGTTAACAAAGTAATTCTCTGCTCAGGCAGTCATGCTCAAACATGGGCTTTTAAACTCTTGCTTTGGAGCTGTACTTTGCTCTTCTCCAGCTTCTGGTTTCACAACGTTTTAGTAAGACAGCAACGCCAGAGCACTGTTCTGCTTTCAAAAATCAGTATTTCCAGTGGTGTAGTATCAGATGCAGAAGAATTTTCCATGAAAGGCACAATACACGTGAGCAATGTGGTGGTCCAGTTAGTGCAGCCTCACCAATCCCAAGAGTTAAAAAGCAGAAATCAGGCTGCGGAATCATGAGCATGGCTAAAAACTGTGACTCTTTTTCCAAAATAATATGTTAGGTTCTTTTTCTTTGCCTTTTGGCTTCTGAGCCTGCAGAGCGCACTTGGCTCAAGTTTCCAAGGTTTCTGTGCAATCACAAGGGCTAGAAATGTACTTTTAACCCCGGAGATTCTCATGCAATCCCTTAATTTCAGCACCTTGGAGATTAAGGAAAAACACCAAATATTACAAGACTTGTGATAAAAAAAAGTTGATAACCCTGCAATAGACAATGATGCCAGTGTACCTGGATTCTTTCTTTGGAAGTGCTATTTCAACAGTTGTTTAGCATTGAGATACCAAGGTGATGGGCTCCATACAAATGCCTTAGATCATGGGTTTGCAACCTAGTGGGAATCAGAAAGAAATCCAGGCAGGTTGCACCCACCCTCCCCTGTTTCTTTACTGTTAGATAAAAAGGAGGTCTCAAAATTCTTTCATAGTGTAAAATGGACTCAGCCTCTGGAACAGATTGAGACCCACTGCTTGCGATATTGATAAATATCACAACCCCATCTTATATGTGGCTTGGCAGATACCTACATATTCAGAGCATCATTAGTGGTTTCAATCCTAGTCAGTTGGAGGTGCTGAAATTGTCCCCTTTCCTAAACCCCGGTCGCTAGCCTTTAGAGGTTTAATTCTTAGAAACAAATACAGATCCCTGTTTTTCATTTTTTAAATTTGTGATTTATTTTCCCCCATAGCCCATGGCTGCAACTTAAAATCCTTGTCACAGCATGGATCAGATTTGCTTTTTCTATTTCCTTGCACTCATTTTTTTTTTTTAACCTTAGCATCATGCTGCCTGAGAATTTGTGATGCTAGACAAAGAAAAATGAAGAGAGACGCTCATTTTCTTTCCTCTGCTGAAAGGTCTTCATGTCCTAGAACTGAGATGACATAGATTAGGGTTTAGTGCCCTCATGTGGGCTGTTACTGAAATATGACATTCCATGCACTAAATTGCAGTATGAATCAGATCTTTTTGTTTACATTTCTTTTTCCTTATCTCCATGTGGAAGGCAAATTGACAATAAAGCTGCTAGCTAGACAATTTCAAAACACTTTAAGGCCGGGCCTTTTTGCTTTGTATCTACTTCCTTGTACCAGGTTAATAATATCATTTAAAGTTTATATAATAGAGGCCAGTGCTTGACTTACACTGGCTAAAGAGCCCACAGAGATACATGGAACTGAGAGAGAAACTGGCAACTCCCTGAGGCCATACTTCCACATCACCCCGGGGATCTTATGGGCCCCCTTTGTAGGCATGCCATAGTATTGGGGGTCTGGATGGAGGCAATGGTGTCATTCTCCACTGTCTCTACTGTGGCCATAGTCTGTTTGACACAGTCCATAATATTACGTCATAATAATTTAAAAGTAGCAACAATAAAATATGAATGATGCATTCCTTGTATATAATATTATCTCTGTGTGTAGCCCAAGGTCCCGTATGCTTCAACAGTTCAACTGGGAACTACAAGTTGGGGACTACAAACTGCGGCATGCTGGGAGAACTTAACCAGGATGTATCCTTGCCCCTGCCCCACCAGGAGGTCTTCGCACTGACTGAGCTGGGAGCATGTAGCAGGGAAGCAGAGAGGAGGCTGCAGGACTGAAATCCCGCTCTATGCTCTTTACAGAATAAAGCTCTGTTCCTGGCAATTTGGGTCTGGTCAGGGCCGTCCTTAGGATTTATGGGGACCTATGTGGTATTATTAAACTGGTGCCCCTATGCCCGACAGCAGCCGGGGCTCGCATGTGTATTTTAGATAAGGGTGGTCGTTTGAAGGATTTATTTAAAAAAAGTATATGTATGAAGTGCCAAGCATTTAAGGCTCAAGATGAATACTCAGATTGTGCATCTAAAAATCTATGAAAGGATTTTTTTAGAGATGTGATTTCAGAATCATTAGCAACACACTAATGAAATATTTCTAAAGCAAAATTTAAACTAAGGTCCCAAAGACTAACATGTTCTGAGTAAATATTACAGTAATGCCCAATGTTTTTGTCAGTAAATTCAGAAACAGAGGGCTTGGTTACACTGGCACTTTATAGCGCTATAAAGCCCCCATGAGCGTTATAACCTCCTCCCCGTCCACACTGGCAAGGCACGTAGAGTGCTATAACCGCGGAGTTATAGCGCTCCTGGTAATCCACCTCCGCATGGGGAATAAGGGCTGTAGCGCAGCTGCTGTAGCGCTACAGCAAGGATGTGGACACCCACTGCGCTACAAGTAATCTCTGGAGATGCCTAGAGCCATTTAAGGCAATTGATGTCTCTTCCCTTTGTTTTGAACTCGGCTGGAGGAATGCGGAAGTACCTCTTTAGAGTTTCTCTCTTAACTCTGCAGATAAGCAATGCAAATGTTTAAGGAGGGAGCCTGTGTGAAAACAAAACCCTCTGTGAACGGAGGCTCGCTGACAGGTTTTCAGAAGAATGGAAAAATCACTGGCTCTCTCCCTCTGCATACACACAACACGTCCCCCCTCACCCCCCCTCGTTAAAAAAGCACGTTGCACCCAGCTGAATGCTGGGATACCTGCCCTAATGCACTGCTCTTAATGCTGCATTAAATGCCCCAAATGTGGGCATGCTATACTGCTGGAGCGTCTGAGTGTGGACATACAATAGCGCTATACATATTACTGTATAAGGGGACCGCTATAACCAATAGCGCTATAATCTTGTAAGTGTAACCATACCCAGAGGGTATATACCTGGAGGTTGGCAAATGCCTGTGAAATAGCGTCATTACCACTTTAATGGCTTTTTAACAGTTTCAATGTTGTGCTAATAGGTCTGGCAAGCTAGAAGGCTTTTTCACTTTTAAGTAGTAGATCCCCTCTGGAGGAAGACTCACCCAGGCTGCAGCAGGCAGCTGTGGTGGGAGCCTGCAGGAAGGGTCAGAACAGGGATAGGAAGAGGCGGAAGGGTGGATACTAACACCCAAGAGTGCTCCAAATTTTCAGGTGCCCTATGCAGCCATGTATGCCTAAGGACAGCCCTGGGTCCAGTCCCAGGTGAACACATATTGACTCACAACGGAGCCTTAGGTCCAGTTTCTCAAAGGTGCGTAAAAAGTTGCAAGGCAGGCTTCCCCTATCTTAACAACCTCCGACTGGGGTAGTGAACAGGGAGGGTGGGGGGTTGGGGGGTTGGGGGTGGGCAGCCTACATCAGTGTTAATGAACTGGATGCCTAATGCTGGGGCATAGAGAAGTTAAGATTATCTGTTATAATTACTGATCATTTTACAGCATTGTCCATTACAATAGAGAGGTGGTCCTGAGTCACACTGTTTGAATCCAGAGAGGAATTTTCCCGAAGTCTGGAGGCTTGAGGGGTGGAGATCATCACAGGGAAAGGATTCTTTTCTTTCTTTCCACGGACAAAAAAATATGGTTCTTTCATTTTCTTGGTAGGACTTTCCAGCTCTGTTAGACCCAGGTAGCCATCCAGGTATCTTCAGGCGAGGACCCCAAACCAGTGTAAGGAAAAGAAAAGGCCCAGGGATGACCTGCTACATGAATGCGCTAGGTATACTTGGTCATGCCTCAGCATAGGGGCTGGACTAGATGACCTCTTGAGGGCCCTTCCAGCCCTACATTTCTGTGATCCTGATTCTAGACACCAGCCACAAGGTTCAGATGCAGTCCCAATCTTCCATTGACTTCAGGGGTGTCTGGATCCAGATTTTTGTTTCAACCCCAAGTCGTCTGTAATTGCTTTATATGTCCTCATACACAAGATGGATGTGATAAGATTTAACTCCTTTTATACTGTTATTCCTCATGTGGATATTTGAGTTAAAAAACAGGTTTTCACCTTGAAGAAAAATAGAGACTATTCCGTAAAGGAGAGAATCCAGTTCTAGCGCTACACTCAGCTGATGCAGCAACTCATGGTGTCAGAGGCCATCAGGTAGTTAAGGAACATCTCCACAGAACACATCCTCAGACATTGGCAATACTAGGAGGGATGAGCTGGAGTGCTGAGGAGAAGCACAGTGGGGAAAGTATCTGAAATACTTTCCTCATGGATTGTATTTTCCAAATGGACAATCTACCTTAAATTCTCAATTGCTGAGGGACAATATATACTCATTCCTTTATTTGCTTTCTACAGCCAACTCTCTGTATAACTTTTCATGAGTGATCTACCCAAGTATTTGTATTCTAATATCTAAACCGTATTGTTAAATTTATCCACCTTAATTTGGGTTATTGCTGATTATGCACGATATGTATTGTATGACTTTTTAAAACAAGCTTTGAATTGTGGATAATCTAAGCCCTATATCCAGATGTACAGACACTCTCTTCTTAACCTGTGTACTATATAATTTTTTTAACATTAGCTTTAATAACATTTTAAAATCTGACATTGAATAACATGGCAGCACAAAGCCCAAAGCCTTATTACAGTTACTGACTTCCTCATGTGAGAGGGAAATTTCTAGTCAGGCAATGTGGTTCTTTGAATAGAGAAACACTGACATAATTCTGTTAACTCTTGGGAATACCCTTGTCTGAGTCATAAGAAAAAGTGCATTTACAAAGACTTATGCAGCATGCGGAGTTCCCAGACGTACTGGAGATGGCTTCTGTTGAAGTACGGTTTGGTAAATCTCCCCTTCTAATTCACTTGCAGGACTTTCAAACACTACTCCACAGACCTGGCAAAGACTTCTTCTTCCCTGCCCTACGGAAGGTGCTTTGGCTTTCACTTCGCCTTTTATTCTGGGCTATTCCCCACCCCCACATATGTATATCATGACATCCATAATTAAACCTCAGAAGATCAGGGAGCCCATTAAGCTGAGTAATGATGAGAAATACTTGTTTTAGATTTGTACAGTAGTCAGATTAGTGGTAGCCTATTTGTATATATCAGGGGTCGGCAACCTTTCAGAAGTGGTGTGCCGAGTCTTCATTTATTCACTCAAAGGTTTCGTGTGCCAGTAATACATTTTAACGTTTTTAGAAGGTCTTTTTCTATGTCTTTAATATATAAATGAACTATTGTATGTAAAATAAATAAGGTTTTAAAAATGTTTAAGAAGCTTCAGTTAAAATTAAATTACAATGCAGAGCCCCCCAGATCGTGGCCAGGACCCAGGCAGTGTGAGTGCCACTGAAAATCAGTCAAGGTGCCGCCTTCGGCACCCATGCCATGGGGTGCCTACCCCTGGTATATACTGTTTAGGTGTCAGTCTTCTCTGAAGATATTCTTGTTAATGCTGCAAACATATCTCCTAAATTGCAGTAAATGTAGTATTCCCCAAGAACCTATGGACCGACAGTCATCAAAACTCTTATCAAGGAAAGACTTGATTTGAATGGAAGGATTAAAGAAATAGGCAGGATTCTTATGCATCGCTAATGGGAAATGACCTGGTGTATTTCAATAACTCACGGAGCACCTATCAATATGGCATCTTGGATGTTTACTTACAAATGTTCAAATCATGCAGTAAACAAAACTACCTGCAGGGGGCAGTATTAGTCTAAACTGCTGCCGCCATCAGAAATAGTCACAAAGCAAAAAAAATCGACCCAAAGTTAAACAAAGGAATGCATGGCAGATACTGCTTTTAAATTTTGGTAGGCCTGGGATTCCACAGGCTGTCATAGCCCTCCAGGTTCATGGTCCTCTGCTCAGAAAGCCCCGTACTCTCAGCAGGTGCCTCCCACCTACCTTAATTGCTGCAGTGGGGGAAGATGGGAAGAGGCTTTGTCAGACAATCAGATCACTCTGGTGTGTAAAAATTCTTGCCAACACCCTGAGCTGCCCCCACAAGTGAACAGGAGTTATAATGGTAGGTGCTCTAGTATTACTGGTCATTATCTGTGTGGCAGCCAATGATTGTCCTGTTTGTCTCACTGAACACAGGCACTTGTCCCAGAGGGCTTATACTCTAGTTGCAGACATTACATACATACTGCCATTATTAATTTACTCTTTTGATTGTGGGTGCATGTTAGGGCCAATAACTGCGTTAAAAGTATCCCAGAAAGGTCCAGAAAGAGTTTACAAAGTGGTTAAAAAGCATCTTAGAAAATTCCCTGAAACAGGCCCAAAATCGCCTTTGGAAGGTCTAAAAGCTCCCAAAGTTCCAGAAAAGCTAAAAGGTTCCAAAACTGTCCCAGAAAAATTGATGTAAACAATTTACTCTGAACCTGTCCCAGCAAACGCTGAAACATTATTATTTGCATTTCAGTAGCTTATGGGGGCTGCAACTAAGAGCAAAGCTGTAGTGTGCTAGGGGCTGTACAAACACATAGCAACACTCTCTGCCTCAAAGGAAGTTACAATCTAAGTAGACAAGTCAGACAAAGTGGGAGCCAGGAAGGATTATTATCCCCATTTTACAAATAGGGACCTGAAGCACAGACCGATTTAGATTGTGAGCAACTTCATGTGTGTGTGTGTAATGTTAAGTACATGCATTAGTGGTTGTAGGGTTAGGGTCTTCACCAGTGTGTACATGGCTGCCCTATGCCTTGCACACTCAAATGCCATCTCTTCCTCAAGAAAATGTTAGGGTAAGACCTTGTGATTTGATAGATTTGATCTTCTCTGGTTATAGACCCACTGTGGGCCCTGTGTATCAAGATCTCCAAAAAGAGATGCATTCTTTCCGCTACCAAAAAGGCAGCTGCCTCTGACCGCCTGTGCATAGCATTTGGGTTTCACATGATGTTCCGTGACATATTTTTACCACATTTCATATCTTAGACCTTCATCGCTCAGCAAACATTACACCTTGCTGCAAAACCGTCTCGGGTTTTTGTTTTTTGCTTCATATATGTGAAACTCTCTGGAAGGGACAAAAATATGACTGCAGCCCCCAACGGTTACCAGTGAGATGGATGAAGCATAAATGATTAGTTTAAAATCCTAATTAAAGGTTCGTGTCCTTGCTGGTGACGAGAGCAGCTGCTCCGGTTAAAGTGTCAAATAATATTTCAGCTAAGTTTTTCTTTTTACGGCTCTCGTCAGTTTCTTTTTAAATCTATGTGTTATAGGGCTGTTCGTGTCTGGCCCTTGCAGTGACTGATTACCACACAGGCCCAGAGGGTTCATGCCCAGGGCCCCTGTCCAATTTGGGGGCCCACTCAGAGGAGCTGGAATCCTGACCCTGCCCCCTGCTCCTTCTTTCCCCCCTGGGGCTCTGCTGCCCTGCTCTTCCTCTTCCCCAGAGGCTCTGGCCCCTGGCCCGGTCAGAAGCTGGACCCCAGCTGTGGTAGGGTGAGCATATTCTCTCCTCCATCCCCCGCCTGAAGCTGACCCAGTCCCCTCTTCCCCATCTCCCACATGGAGTTGGCCCAAGGCCAGTGTTCCCTCTAATTTTTGACAGGCCGTGTGTGTAAAAAATTTATTCTGTGCAAATTTTTGTGCTTCGGTGCAAATTTTTTTGCGTGCGGTGTTTCGCCACGTGCGCGGGGTTTAGCATCTGTGTGCGCATGCACACGCACACAGAGTAGAGGGAACAGTACCCAAGCCCTCCGCTCACCCTCTCCATCCCTTTTTGGCAAAACTGGGCATTTGTCCCATTTGCTTCTGCCACCTGATCACCAGTTGGCAAGAGCAACCGGGACAAATGCCCAGTTTTGCCAAAGAAGTTGAGACGTCCAGGGCAGAGCTTAAAAAAGGGACGATCTTGGCCAAAACAGGACACATGGTCACCACAGTCTATGGTAAGAGGGGCCTAGGGAGCCCAGGCAGGTGTGGGGAACCCTGAACCCTCCACCTGCCCTGGGCAAAGGGCCAGGGTACTCAAGAGCAGCCCCTACGCTGTGTCCCTGCCCCCCAGGGAGGGTATGGGGATCCCCAGATTGGCCCGTGCTTCCTGGGCAGCTCTTACCACGGCCTGGCTTCTGACCAGGCCAGGGGGTGGGACCTTGGGGGAAAGAGGGAGTCCAGAGGGTGGGAACCTATGGAAGGGGTTCTTTGTGCCCAGGGCCACAATAAATCTTAATCCACCTCTGGGCCCTTGTGCAAATACAGGGCAAGGTGGTCCCCTCTCCTGTAAAAGGGTTAATTGCACAAGGGGACCTGAGAGACTGACACGTTTATTTCAGGGTGCATGTCACCCCACCAGGGAGGGGAAGGGACCGGGCCATGTCCTCAGCAGCCCTAAATCCTGACCACAGAACCATCTGAGCATGCTGAGAGGTGCAACACAGAGGACACTGCACGTGGCACACTCCCCATGCACACCAGGAGGTTTGAAGGGCAACTGTATCTCCTTGAGATACTACCCTCCCTTTGAGCAGTTCTGCACTGCTCCCCACTCCAGGCTGCATCAAAAAGGCACAACCTAGCCTATGCTCTATAGGAAGACAAAGTGGTTAAGAAGAGGAGCTATCAAATTGCTGCATGAAAGAATTACTCGGCGTCCCTGAAGAAAGAACACAGGCCAGCCTGTGCGGGATCATTGGAGATGTGAGTTCAGAGGCTGTTGTTGAAAAATTGGCCCTGAGTTAGTTTTCACAGATTTATTGAATTGAAGAGAGCTTTGCCATGCATAAATGTTGTCAGACACTGAGTCAGGGTAGCCACAAGCACAGCAACCACAAACTGCAAGATTTCCTATCTTGCCATCAAGGACTTTGAGCTCATGCTGTCTGTTTCCTGCTTGTTGAACGACTTCAGGTACCAACTACATAAATACTGCACATAATACCTTTTAAGGCAGAGTTTAAAAGCATCACTCATACTGCAATTCATCTATTAGAAGGATTTCTTCATTTTTCAGTATCAACACACTGACGCCCAAGGCATGGAAGTTTTACATAGTCTGATATTTTTCATGTTTCCATAAAACGTGGCTAAAAATAAGCTGATTATTTTGAAAGAATCTGATGAGTCACTGAAAAAATTCCAGTCAGATAAATTGCTTGCAGTGAATGATTTGAGCAGCTGTAATTACCAGTAAGAAATGATTCATATTAATAAATACTCACCAGAGATGCTTACGGTCACCACCAAGTCACTCATCTTCCAATCATGTTATGAACGTCTGGGCAATAACGTAGATAAAGCAATGGTTTATTTTTCCCGGCCAGATCAAGTCACGGGAATTAGGTTTGAGTAAAGATTGAGTTAACAACCACATAGGACTTCAAAATGTGGCCCCTGTTGCACACCAAAAACTCTCACCCTTTGTAGTGGGAGGCGTGGTTGTGCAGGGAATGGAGGATTGGACCTCTGAAGACCAGTTACCAGGAAATCCAGGCAGGACCAGCTCCAAGTTTTTTGCCGCCCCAAGCAAAAAAATGTTTCCTCCATTTTTTTCCTGTGCCCTCTGACCCCGCCCCAACTCCACCTCTCTCCCGCTCCATTCCAACCCCTTCTCCAAATCCCTGGCCCCGCCCCATCCCCGGGTGCCCCGCATTTCCCCTCCTACTCTCCCACCCAGGCAAGTGTGGGAGGGATGGGGGAGAAGTAGAGCAGCGGCGCGCTCGGGGGAGGAGGCAGCGGTGGAGCGGAGGTGAGCTGTGGCGGGGAGCGGTTCCTCTGCCCCCCCTAGGGTTACTTCCTGCGCCCCCCCAGCTCACCTCCGCCGCCTGCTCATCACCGCTCCACTCACCACCACCACCTGCCCCTCTGAGCAAGCCACTGCTCCGCTTCTCCCCCTCCCTCCCAGGTTTGCTGCATGAATCAGCTGTTTGGCAGCAAGCCTGGGAGGGAGAGGGGAGAAGCGGACCGGCGGTGGCACACTCAGGTGAGTTGGGGCTGGGCGGGGGTGCGGGGAGCCGCTGAAGAAAAAAAAAAAAAAAAAAAAAAAAGGTGGTTGGACTGCCGCCAAAGAAAAAAAAATAGCACCTTGAAATGTACCACCCCAAGAATGGCTGGAATGCTGCCCCTTCAAATGTGCCACCCCAGGCACGTGCTTCCTATGCTGGTGCCTAGAGCTGGCCCCGAATCCAGGTTTCTTCAGGAACACAGGCACAACTGATGCTGTATCCTCACCAACTTGTCTCCAAACTCAGGCTTACTCTAGCAGTCTGGAGGTTCACACGGGGGTCGTGTCCAAGTAGCTGTGCTGAACAGGGTGTGTGTAGAATCTTCCTCCCTAAGATGAAATGGCACCTGTAGGCTTTTAGGCAATACCACTGTAGCAAGAAAGGCTGGGAAAATGAAATGTGCATCACTGCAAATCTCCAGTGCTCTTCTTTCCTGAGTGTTGCCATGCTGAGGACTTGCATGGAACAGAGCCCTCTACCAAGTTCCCTTTTTTTGTCTAGGTCGTGGAGTCCATAAAGCATAGTTAGGAACTTGTGATAAATAGCAAGGTCACATCCTTGCATTTGTATTACGAGACCCAGCAATTCATCAGACTTGATATTTTTAGTCATTTGGAGATAAAATGTCTTGGTGCTGAAGCACACACGACCCCTTTTGTGCCTATGAAGAGAAATGGAGGTTTGAATTACCCATGTAGTGCCTGATGAAATGCCCATTGACTTCAATGGACGTTGGATCAGACTCTTGTAACATACATGCCTCTGCGTTTATGACATTAAGCCAGCTCCACTGTTAGTAACTGGAAGCCGGCTTTTAATTTCCGTTCAATGCAACTTTACCCTTAAAAATACAATATCAGGCTGACATTTCCAAAACAAGCAGATAATGCAGATGGCCAATTCCCATTGATTTCAATCAGATTTGGGAGGTCAGATCCCTTCAGTGAATGAAAATCTCAGCCTTAATGTCTTAAACCTAACTAACGAGGAGTCCGGTGGCACCTTAAAGACTAATGGATTTATTTGGGCATAAGCTTTCATGGGTAAAAACCCCACTTCTTCAAATGCATGGAGTGAAAATTACAGATGCAGGCATAAATATACTGACACATGAAGAGAAAGGAGTTACCTTACAAGTGGAGAAACAATGTTGACAGGGCCAATCCAATCAGGGTGGATGTGGTTCACTCCCAGTAATTGATGAGGAGGTGTCAATTGCTTTTGTAGTGAGCCAGCTACTCCTCTCTCGCTATTGGTCCCTTCCCAGCAACATTATATCTATTTGTTAATAACGGAAGGCCAGATTTTCAGAAGACTTCATCAGAAATTTTAGGTATTCAGCACATTCCAAAAAAAATCAAGTCATAAATCTGTGGAAGGTTTAATCTCTTGTGTTTATGCACTGGAAAAGAACATTGCTAATAAGAAACACATTAGAATTCATTCTGTTACCTAGCAGCTCTGTATTCTTGGGGAACCAGGGCGCAGTACCCAGCCTGTCTGACTCAAAGACCTTTCCATACCCAGCCTTTGCTTGAACCAAAACCAATCAGAAGAAAGACTTACAAAAATAAATGAAAAGGCAGTGGGAGACACACCTAAATCCCTAGCACAAGGTGATAGAATTAAGGAAACTCCCCTAGCCTCATTTGCATTGATGATGGGACAGGGAGACATCTCCATTAACATACAGAATGGAGAACAGAGATTACAAGGCAAGAACCCAACGAAACTCTGGGACCAGAAAAACAGGGAAGCACTGCATGATGGGGGATTTCTGCTCCAGATGTTAATGAACCGACTCCTGCACACACCCAGCTCAGTAATTATCAGACCAATTCTAGTAATAAATCCTTTCTTGGTATTCAAAATAGTGAAGCTCCCTAATTGCATTATGAACACCCTCCAAGGAGCACTGACCTAGCCAGGAATGATCAGCTTCCATTGTCTAGCCTGAACAAAACGACTTTGCTATTCTCCCTTGAGCCATCAGTTTACCCATAAACAAATCTCATGTTCTCCCTTGAACCATTGTTGTTTCTCTACAAAATCCCCTATGCATGCTCAAGTGTTCTGATGCCAGGATCCAAAATCTGCACCACTGGGACTTCATCTTCTCCTGACTGATCATGCTGGGGGCTCTTTCTGTCTCCAACACTCCAGACCCTCAGCTACCACTACCACCTGGGAACCCCGACTGATTACGTTTAATATTATAACTGTTTTGTTTGTTTGGCTCCCCTATGGTTATTACCTGGCAAGAAAACTTCCATGATTAAGCTGGTTGCTTTTCTCTCTATCTTCCCCCCGCCCTCCTCGTGGGTGTTTTTCAGTTTCCTCGTTTGCTCTGTAGCAACTGTTCTTGTACCTAAGCTAAAAGATCAATGCAGTGCCCCAAAATCCTGTGGGGTTTGCTCATCAACTGGGTTACTACCAGAACAATTGTAATGTGAAAGTGGAGATAGAGACATGCTGGACCTAGGACACATGAGGGTGGCAGCTTGGAAGTGCTGCTCAACCCAGTCCGCTGAGTCCAGGGGCAAATGAGGGTGGCAGATTGAAAGTGCTGCTCGACCCAGACTGCTCAGACATGCTCTATTCCGGTGTAGTGCCTGGGGCATATAAGGGGGACAGCTTGGAGGTGCTCTTCAACCCAGCCTGCTGAATCCAAGGGCTATGAGGGGGACAGCTTGGAAATGCTGCTCGACTCAGCTTACTGAGTCCAGGGACATAAAAGAGATCAGCTTGGGAGTGCTGATTAACCCGGTCCTTTCAGACGTGCTTTGTTAATGTGTGTGTGTGTTCGTCTGATTCTGGAAGAACCCAGTCCTGGGGAACCTAGTTCCTGCAGGATAGCTCCACTGGGAGGGAACTTGCAGAAGTAGAGCTTCGTACGAGAACACAAGTGACACAAGCAGTACACTGATAGAAGTACCGAACCTCCCCTCACAAAAGAGTAACCCTCATAAATGAGCATATTCCAAAGTAACAGGCAAAGCTGGTAACAGTTCCAGACTTCAAAGATATATTTACCTTCAGAAACAATTCGCATGTAACCCTTCTGCCAGGCCGGGTTAATAGCAGCAAGGGCCGGGTTCAGTACATAGGGGTCCCCTCTCAACAACACAAGGCAAAACTGGCTCGAGCCCCCACCCAATGACCTGGGAAAATCCTAACACCCCCCTGTGCGCCTCAAAGAGGCAATACTTCCCCTCTCGCAAGCACAGATTGGTGTATCAGAAAATTTTTATTAACATGAGATAAATGACATCATCAAATTGGGAAAAACACCACAACTAGGGTCATAAACCAACCCCTGAGCAAACCGCCACCCCAGCCAGTTGGGCTGTGTCCCCTCCTTTAGGTTTGTGAGTCCAGTAACCCAAAAATCACCCAAAGTCCCCAAAAGTCCCACAGCCCAAACGTCTCTGGAGTCCAGCAATCCAAAAATCACCCAATAGTCCCAAAAGTCCAACAGCCCAAGAGTCTCTGTTCTGGTCAGTGCAGAGTTCAAGAGTTAATCTGCAGAGTCTTACCTCCCAGCCTGGGTGGAAATGGAGGGTAGGGCAAGGGGCACCTTATGTGGTCTGAGGCTAACTGCGCTGCCTCTCCGTGAGGTTCTGCTGCAGCCCTCACCGCAACCCGCTCTGCTTCGCTGGCCGTCCCATGAACCGCTGTACCCGTTGATCTGCTAGCTGCTCTGCTAGCCGATACTCGAACTGCTCTGCAGTGCCAGTCACTCCGCCAGCAGCACCAACGGCTTCACTAGTCGACACATGGACAGCTCTGCAGCACCAGTCACTCCGCCAGCAGCACCAACAGCTCCACTAGTCGACACATGGACAGCTCTGCTGCGCCAGCCACTCCGCCAGCAGCACCAACAACTCCACTAGCAGTCCTGCTAGCCAACACACAGACTGCTCTGCTGCACCAGCCACTCTGCACTATTTTCAGGCCCCTCAACTTAACACAGTGCTCAGTGATTTCTTCAGCTCTTAAGTGATTTCACCATACAGTAGAGGAACCTTAGTGCAGGTGCACCAGTGAGCCTAAAGTGATTTCAGCTCAGCAGCCTGAAATGAGACTCCTAATAGAAGCAAAATTTAACTTTGACATTCTACAGTGAAGAGAGGCAGGGTACAATAGGCCAGTAGGGCCCTTAAACAAAGCCCTCACCAAGAGACATAGGTGCTTGTCTATAGCCTCTCTCAATCTCAAGAGTGTTCTGAAATGCCTGGCCCTTGCCCAGTGAGTGCTACCTAGATGATGGCGAGTCCCTCCATCATAACAAGGGCCAAGTACATGTCCATAGTCCTTCATTCACATAATCAGGGTAACATCACTTTATCATTCCTGCCCCAATAACATAGAAACTGGGGCCCTCACATCAGCCGAAGTGGCTACGTGGGCTGCTGTGAGCTCAGGCTAGGTGCAGTGGGTGTGTCTATGCAAATTGATCAGCCCTGAAGTTATTTTCCATAACTCACTGCAATTCCCATAATTCACCACCAGATGTCAGAATAGATCTCATTCCTGACACTGCTTACACGCAAATAGCATTCAGCTTTCTCCTAAAGATTTTTGGGAGACAGACATTTTGAGGATAGGTGCCAGAGGATAAATTAAATAGACAATAGAAAGAATAAACATTAAAAAAATATACTAAATTCAGGTAAAATCCTGCTGGCTCAAAGACGTCTTTTCAAAATGTAAAAAAGAATAGAGAATGATACATTGAAATGGTAATAAAAGTTACAATACAGGTTACAGTAGGTACATAGTCATATCTGATTTTGGTTTAGTCCAAGAAAGTAAAATTAATTAAATAAAAGAAATACTGGAGCAACAGTACAAATAAATTACTATGACATTACTGTATTTTATAAGAACATTGAAAGTCAAATTTAAATAAAGAAATACCAAGAATGTTTCAAGATAAGATTTCATGTCATCTTTTGCCCACTTTACCTAGGGACTGTAGGAGTCTAAAAGGCATGAGATCTTATCACAGACCATGTGCTGCCATCTGACAATTATTTTGTTGTTATTTTTTGTTTGTTTTTAATTTGTCTTCATGAGATATACTGGATTGAAGGCACTGGACTCTACATATCTCCATTTATTTGCAGGTACAGTGTAGCCAGCAGTAATGAAAGTTTCTCAGCACTGTCTAACCAGAATACAGCGGTTATGTCCTGGAGAGCTCTTAACTAGTGCCAGAAAATAGATCAGTCTCAATACCTTGCTGTTAATAAGGCAGCCAACTGTGCTGTGGACTTCTATCTGCCAGGATCTGGACCAAACACTAATACTGAAGGATGAGCTCACAACTTAGACCCTTGCAATTCTACTTGCAATGGAATGATGCCAAGCCAAACCCTGCACATATAAGGTTCAAGTTCAAACAAACTGTGAAGGAATCATCATAAATGTACGAGATGCTACAATGTCTTGCAAGATTTACTGAGTACAGTACAAGATTTGAACAAACAAAGAATCAAAGATTTGAAATATACGTTTCCATGAATTCCAGACCTGTACAGTAGCTTGATGCAGGGGTTTTATCTGTATGCTCAAAGCTGTCCACTTACGGTAACTCTTAACACAAGGAACTCATATTGATTTCTGCCTTCTCCTGATGATGTCAGGTAAACTAAATCCAAATGTTAAAGCTTATTAGAAATGTTTACAGGGTTTTAATTTGGGTCTACCGTTTCCAGTGTTTAATCACAAATACTAGTGCATGCATGCATGCAAACCCTGGGATGTTCCTTCTTGATTAGAACCACAGAGTCCCCTTAGAAGCTAAAGTTGGTGCTGAAAGCGTGAGAGAAAAGGATTGAGCCCTGAGAATAAATTTGTCAAGTTTTAGTTTGACTTGAAGGAAACCAGTCAACTGGCTGTAGCTGCTCCTTGCAAAGTGTGGCTTAGAATGAAAATACTGTTCGCTGGGCTGTGGTTTAAGTAAGTTGGGAGGCAGACAGCAGATCCTTCTTCTGATAGGCATTAGTACTCCTCTGACATAGCCTCCAGGAACTTAGTGCTAGGGCCATGCACTGTGACAAAGCCACATCAAGACGTTGTGTCAATATCCCCATGTTGTGATGCCTCAAACAAGTGACCTCCATCTCTTTCGGGGGACACCTTAATCACTGCCAGCAGAACCCTCATTAAGGCCCCGTTGATGGCTGACACCTCTACAGTTCCTTTGAAAGTGTGGCAATTAGGATAAATTTTGATTGTCCAATGTCTGTTCTGCTTCCTGTGATTCTTTCGAATTTTTCAACTTGAGGCTGGTATTGATGGATGACTGGTATCTCCATTTTGTCAGACTCTTGTAGAGATCTTTTCTAACATTTTCACTAGCCAATACGTAGATGATTGGATCAGCAACGCTGTTAGCAGTCGATAAACACAGAAATGCCGCAGAAGTAGAATATATGTGATGTTCAAATGAACACGAGTCATTTTGATGCAAAAGAAAGTATATGGATCTTATCAGGAGCACCAAATGGTAGGGAGCAAAGCAGATCAGAAAAATGGTGATGATGGCTATAGCCAAGTACTTCACTTTGGTTTTTTGACGTTTGTTCAAGCTACTGCTTGTTTCAGTACTTTGGAAAATTTTGTAGTTTGTGAAAATGAGGATTGTGCAAGGAATGACAAATCCAATTAGGAACCTGGCAAGGTTGAAATAAGCCAACTGCGAGTTAAGTGGTAAAGTCTCAAAGCAGGTTGTACGGTTTGAAGTCTGCACGCCATCCTGTAAAATAAATACTGGGCAGTGGATTACTAAAACTGCAGAAAAGAGAAAGAATGTGACGAAGATTGCAGTTCTCTGATGCCTCGTCCCCTTGGATTCCAAAGCATACACCACTGCTACATAACGGTCGATAGAAATGCAACACAAGAGCAGAATACTGATATATATGTTGCAGAAAAAGACATATCCTGTTAGTTTGCAAGCCAGTGACCCCATCTCCCAGCTGTGTTTGTTTTGTACATAGATAGCCCAGAGGGGCAGGGTACTCAAGTACATCAGCTCGCACAGAGCTAAGCCAAAAAGGTAGATGGCAAGAACGTTCTTCCTTCGGATTTGTACAAATGTTAGCCATGTAGTAAAGCAATTTGCTGGTAAGCCTAGGACAAAAACCATACTGTAGCATACAACCAGCAGTATCCTGCTGTTCTCATAGGGCATTGATGGGCAGCAGTCTGACGTACATGGTGGTGAGACTTCCAGCTTGGATTCATTCATTCTGGAGATGCAGCAGTGTGCAGAAACCCCAGTATAGCTTTTCCCAATTTGCGTTTCCTGTGAATCAAAAGACACGATGGAAAGTTAGCAGCTGTAAACGACCGTTAAAAAGGTCACTGTAAAGGTAATGGTCTGATAACAGATTGTGCAGCCCTTAGTGTGGATGCTCACCAAGACAGTTGCATAAGCTAGCCCAGAGGGAGTTTGTGGATATTGCCATGTTACGTGTTAAAACCAGAGCTACTCCACTGAAGTCAAAACTGGCGTAACTAAGTGGAGGATCAGGCAAACTAAGTTTGTGATTTCTTACTGTTTGTATCGCGGGGGTGCCTAGAAGCCTCAGTCATAGACCAGGGACCCCACTGTGCTAGGAGCTGTACAAACACAGAACAAATGGACGGACCCAGCCCCAAAGAGCTCACAGTCTAAATGAGTTCACACTCTCTTACCACAGGACCCACCTGAGAACGACTCTTTTGTGACTGTGACCTAGTGCAGAAATCAGAGACTCTGTGACATAAATGAGACTCTGCATTTTCCTAATTGTTTGTTTTTGTGATCTGATTTCTTTCCCCATTTCCCACAGACCTACCAAAGGCAGCAAGAGTAGTGCCATTTGCTTTAGAGACTCCCCTCCCGCCCCCCGACTCTTTGCCTACACACCTGACTCCTGATTTCAAACCCTAATGGCTCTGTAGGAAAACAACCTGTTTACGCTTTTCTGAGGCTGCCTGCTGTCCCAGTGCTTTGACAGGGTAATAGGGGGGAAAATGGCCATGTCCTATGGAGGAAGGCATTCAGGGAAAGCAGGAGGCTTTGGGGACTCATTGCCAATACAGGGCCACACTGAGCACCTATCATGTATAAACATAGGATTAATTTTCATACACTTTCCCAATTAGCCACATTATTTTAAATGAAGCATGTGGTTCACTGCACAGAATGGAACCTGCACCCTCTTAGTTCAGTTAGGAACAGGAATGCTTCTCTCTTGTGGAGGCGCCCAAAACGCTCCCCAAACTTGAAGGGCTCCATTGCGTTTTGGGCACGGTGAGGAGCTGCACTACCACATGAGAGACTGAGTCTCGGAGCTCGTGGGAGTGCCCGGGTACCATCCGCACCCACTTCTAAACCTGTGATAGGATACAGCTAGCTTCCTTCAGCATGCCTGGCCCACTCCAGAAGCTGCTATGGAAGTGGGGAGAGCCAGAGCTCCACCACTTCCCCGCCCACACCACAGCTCTTTGAAGCTCCACGTTCAGAGAGGCCATAGACCCCAAGCACAGCAACCGCTAATGTGCTTGGCCTTTCTGTGACCTATGCCAGGGGAGGGGAGGTTCCTTCTGCCCAGTCCTTGTCCTCCCCAGAATGTGCACCTTGGTAAGTGCCAAGCAGGACTTGATCCTAACTAATTAACTCTCAGAACATCCCACGGAGGCGGGTATGTATCAGAGATGGTTAAAATAAGTCACAGGGAAGTGAAGCACCCCAAGTTGCACGGGAAGCCCGTGTCTGAGATGGGGTAGAGACCAGATCTTCTACCTGCCAGTCTTGTGCCGGAGCCAGATTCTGGTTCCCTCACTCCTGATGAAGAGTACCACTCTCCACAAGAAATCTGACTGACTCCAGCACAGCCTAGCACGACTCACTGGGGGAGGGAGTCAGAAGGTGGCCCTGAACCACACTGTCTCTTCAATAAAACAAAGTTCCAAAGCCACCACCATGAGGGATGCAAAAAACAGACCCACGCAGCATCCCCCTTTCCATAGATTGAGAGCATCAATTGTTCCTCATCAGACTGAAGAGCAAATGCACAAGCAAAACTCCAGGTGCTAGTGGGGACTGCAGAGGCAGATTCCTGAAAGTAGCCATCATGTAGGGCCAGCCTGTAGTCTCCTTGCTCACTGGAGTCAAGGGGGATACTCCTGGAGTAAGGTGCAATTCACCAGGGCAGGGATCAGAATTTGACCCTTTACATATACAGCTGCCCTTTAATGCACTGTTGTTGCTCTCACTTAGGGCTTGGATTCTACCCTCCATTCCCAGCTACTCGCCTGGAGAAGCCAATCGTTTCAGTGAAGTAAGGTAGCACGTCAGGCGAGAAAGGGAGCTAGGCAGGCTCTTCATCAGAACGTGGGCAGCACCTGTCTGACATTTCTTGGAAACAACAGGAAGTCATGGTGCAAATGGCCCTCGCTTTCATAAATAAGTTAAAGACACAAGAACGAAGAGAAGAATGTAAACAAATGTCAGAAGCGGAGGCCCAAGAAAGGAAGAAAAGCAAAGCGCTGAACAGGAGGGCGAACCGCCCTGGTTGAGCCACTAATGACAAGAACCAGACATGGGGGTTGGGGGCACGTCGTCAGTGTTAACCACCCTGGCCAAGACGAGTGAGAGAAAGTCTGGCCTATAGTGTTCCATTTGGCCACCTAGACACAACCCAGATGTGGAGAGGACCCAAAGTGCAGTCAGATTTGGCCACCTGAACCTCCTGGCCCCATACAGGTAGCATACTTACCGCTCTGCTCCTTTATAGCTTGCAGCTAACTGCCCCCTGCTCAGCTGGCTAGCTCTGCAGCTCTGTGCACAAGGGCTTATGAGGAACAGGGCCTCACCTCCTTCCTGCCATTCCCTTGCCCCTGTGGGGCATCACTCACCCTTTAGGGTTCAGGCACAGAGCAGTCCCTGCACTCCCCTCATACTGGCTCTAAGAGGTGAACATTTTTCAATTTTTTTCACTACATTTTTCATAAAATTATGATGGGGGGAAAGAAACCACTGACAAAAATCTTCATCAGGATCTCCAGGTGGAAATTGTTAAGAGGTTCGAAAACAGTCAAAATAATTTTTTTTTAAAAAAAATATATTAATCACCCCTCCTCCTTGTCCCAAGTCCAGTGTTTTCTTTTTAAGCAGCTCTATCCTGGCCTTTCTGTGGGATGCGCAATTCATTTGGGCAAGTTCTTTTTACTCCTGGGTTTTCTCTGAGTACACCACTATAAGGACCAGGCACAATCTGGCCTGTAGGTTTTTTCTCCATAGATTTTTTTTTTTTTAATCCATACAAACACAAGTGAAGGCTGTTTCAGGTGTTGATGATTTGGGGAGGTTTAACCACCATCACCCATAATCATAGTGAAGGGCTATGGTTTTGCTAGGTAGGAGCTCATGCTGTTCGGTTCTAATCCACATGCAGTCACATCCCAAGCCTCAGGTTCAATCTGAGCCAAAATCTCAAAGCAAAACACAACCACAGCTAGTGAATGTCACTCGATTTTCTTTGATTAAGGTCACATAGGATCAAGGCAATATCACAGGACAACCAGGTCTGCTCAGAACTGTCCTGCATTCACTCAAAAGATTTGTGAATCTCAAGCCCTCTTCCAAAGTACCTGACATGAGCTTGAAATTACACTTAAACCTGGCAAATCTGGAGTAGTCTGACCTCCACTCCAGGTATGGGGCTTGATTCTGTGCTCTGTCTCCAGAGAGAGCTGCAGAACACAAAGCACACCCCAAGGGAGCAAAGGTGGTTGAAGCATCCCTCAGGGTAAGTTAGAGCAGCCTTAGGGGATGGTCTAATTTACGGCAGCCTTCCCCAGGCTGCCTATTGACTACTCCACAGCCCAGAATACCCCTATAACATCAAGCACTACAAGCATGCCCCCACCAACCATCCCACCAATTACACCGGGGCCTGAGAAGGGAAGCAGCACACAGCTACAGTACTCATGTATGGGGGGGAAGTTCTCTGCTGGCTTCTTTGTGGCCCCTATATACCACTAACATGATGTCTAAAAGGGGCAGAATCCATCCTCCTTTTGCAACATTTTAATATTGCAAAATTTGAAAAGCTGAGGTAACAGCAAAGGAGCATTTTTGAAGAAGATCTATTGGATGAGTTGCAGAAGTAACACAGGCTTCCCTAAGGAGCAGGTATTGTATTGTCACCTCCTATCTACTGTGTTGCATCTGGGTCCTGATCCTGTTAACACTTACACATACAAGGAAGTTTATTTCATTGCAGATATGTATGTAAGTGCTGCCATTAGAATATGGGTGGTCCAATGGTTAGGGAGCCAGTCTGAGACTTGGGAGACCAGAGTGTAATTCCTTGCTCCGCCACAGTCTTTGTGTGTGGCCATGGGTGAGTCATTTAGTCTTTCGGTGCCACAGCTGTAAAAGGGGGATAAAAGCACTGCCCTACCTTATGGGATGTTGTGAGGATAAATACAATACAAGGGCTCAGATACAATGGTAATGGGAGTCGTAGAAGCACTCTAGATAGACTAGGCCCTTTGATGGTAAGCTACTTGGGATAGCAAAGCTCTACGTGCATCTATAGCACTATATAAATAGTAATAGACGTTTCACAGGAATGCAGCGTGTGTGTATATATATAGCTCTGCATCGCTCACCACAATCAGAGGTTTGCTTGCTGTCAGGAGCGTCTGAGTGAAGATGAATTTCCAGTCATGACAAATTAGTGGGCAAAGCATAGGAACGAACTTGTGTGCCAGGTTCTGACACCCTCACTCCTCAATGCATTACTCCTAGAGTAGTCCTGGTATGGCTGGAGGGGGAAGGGTGCTACTTAGTGTGAGCACGGGGATTGGAATTGCCTGTGTGTTTGTAGAGGAATTAAAGAATCAGCTCTGTGCAAAGGAAACAAACTAACTGAGCTGGCTGAGCTCTCTGCATCTCCCTTTATGGCACACCATGCCCCACAGAATAGGTATTAGGAGCCTGGGACCACTACGTTAATCAGGTTGATTAACCTCTGCCCCTAGCAGGGGCCACAATGCCTTGTTTCTATACTGTGCTAATCACCATAGTATCGGAGAACTTTCCAGTAGTCCCTTAATCACAATGTGACTCACATCTGCCATGTGTTATTTGTTCTCTCCCCCTCTTCCCAGGGGATGAGATGTGTGCAGTGAAGGGTCTTATTTTGGTAGGGTTTTAGGTAGGGTGACCAGATGTCCCAATTTTATAGGGCTAGTCCTGATATTTGGGGCTTTGTCCTATACAGATGACTATTACCCCCACCCCCATCCTGATTTTTCACCCTTGCTATCTGGTCATCCTCATTTTAGGGTATATATTTTTTAAAATGTTGCTACATATTTATATTAAAGGAGGCTGGTCAAAGAAACGTGCCTTTCACTTGGAGCGAAAGGTGGTGAGGTTTGTGATGGGTCGTAGTTCCTGGGGGAGTACACTGCACAGTCTGGGAGTGCCTCCAGGAAAGCCCTGTCTCCTGCTCAGATGAGCTTTACCCTTATTCTAGAGAGCTCCATTGGGCACGAGAAGCAGAGTTGTTGACCAACTCCCCGAGCTGTATGTGGTCTTTTAAATACCTGGTCCCAGGCCACAGATCGCTTCGAAGATAAGGACGGATAAGGGAAACCAGTGCAGAGAGCGGCAGAGAGGTGTGATGTGCTTGTGGTAGCCTATGTTGCTAAGGAGATGGGTTGCAGCATTCTGTACTAGCTGGAGTTTCCTAGGTGCTGAATTCTTCATGCCCAGGTAAAATTTATGTTTAATTATTTAGGTTTAATTTATGACTGTGGCACAGCTAGTGATTTATGACCAAGTCCCAGACATACACCTGCCTGAAAATTGACATACAAGGTCTCCACCTCAGAACAAATGCTGTATGGTAAACTTATAAAAAAGAAAAGAGTCTATTATTGTTCGTATGGCAGCACCCAAGGATCACAGTCAAGTAGCAGGTCTCAGGACGCCAGGCGCTGTACAAACACCACAAAACCAGTTCTGTCTTAGAGAGCTCATAATTCAAGACAACATGTAGCCAATGAATAAACTACAAGGCAGGGGACAAGTTAGCAGGAGAGACCAGTGCATCTGCATACTCACAGTGGTCACTAATCTCTAGACAGTGCCAGTTTGACCATTTAAAGTTATAACAATGCAAAAAGCTGTTTTTTTGCACGTTTGTGGAAGTAACTATTGTTTATTTAACGTCAGCTTTCTGCACTGCCTATGCCCACCTGCTGCTGGTCACTGAAAGGACACATTTCTGCTCAAGAATGCCTGCAGCGTACAAGAGGAATCAGCAGCAAGGTAGAAGCAAGAAGGAAGTGGTTATAGTACATGATGCCCTATTGACCTGATGGACAAGGTACTGCTGAAAATAAGCCATAAAGCAACAACAAGGGCTAAGCCTCGAGTAGAGGTCAGTGCAGAGTCACCCATCCTCTGTGGAAGCATCAGGAACCATTGTTCCTCAGGGATGGCTGGAGCAGCCTGACGTTCCTCACAAGGGGTGGGTTCCTCTCTTCCCCTCCTCGGTCAGCCAGTGAGGGAGGATCACTGCCCTGGCTCCTCCCTGGATCTCCCAGCTGTTTTGGGGATGTTGTGGCTTGGCCTTGGAAGGAGATGTGTGCTATTTCATTGAGTCTATTTATGTCTCTGATAGCAATATGCTGCTTCTTTTTTTTTATCCCCCTTCAGGGATACTGTTGAAACAAAAAAGCAGATGCCAATAAACTTTCTCCTTAAACGACTGTCAAATGGCCACGGAAAAAATCTAGGGTGGTAAGAAAGAACAGTTGTTGGCACTGGTGTAGGATCGGGCGAAGAAGAATGAGCCATTAAAAGCACCTTCTGGAGAGACAGGCCCAAATCCTCAAAGGCATTGGTTTCAATGAAGCCTGAATATCTTTGTGGTTCTGGGCCATGATCTTTGATATCATTTTGCAGCTTAGGTTCACACTGGACATTCTAGTCACAAACAGTGCACCTTTAAGAACACAAGAAAGGCCGTATTGGGTCAGACCAAAGGTCCATCCAGCCCAATATCCTGTCTACCAACAATGGCCAATGCCAGGTGCCCCGGAGTGAGTGAACCTAACAGGTAATGATCAAGTGATCTCTCTCCTGCCATCCATCACCCCCCTCTGACAAACAGAGGCTAGGGACACGATTCCTTACCCAGCCTGGCTAATAGCCATTAATGGACTTTAGAAATAAGCTTTTCAAAGCACTGCTGATATATCACAAAACAGATCAAAGGTGGCCATGTTTCAGAACTTTATAGTCAGGTTTGAAGGGGAAATTGTTTCCCACAAGCAACCTTCTCCTCTGTCACCCACACTGTATAAATACGATTGTTATTCTGCACTTGTGCCATATCCAGCACTCACGTTTATATCACTGCGTAGAGTAGGCAAATATCTCAAAAAATATTCCTAGACTGTTCTTTAAAATAAAAAAAATGATCTATTTCTGTTGTGTTTGCACTTTTTTTGTATTTACTTTCTGCGAATAGTCTAGTGAGCAAGTTAACCAGCAGCAATATTAATGCAAATGTTGAATTTTGAGTAAATGGTAGAGATTTTTCAGAGGCACTGAGCTTTAAACTTGTAAACATGAGAACTTGCATCAGAATTACATTTGTAAGAGTGATGCCCATCCAATCAGGGAAACAAAAACATACCATGTGACCTAGGTAACCAATCAAAACGAACTAGACAGCTCAGATTTCAAAATACTCACACAAGCTGTAAACAAGATGGACCATCAGAGTTATTTATAGAAGCGTTTTACAAATAATTCAGAATAATGAATAAATTCAAGAAAGTCAGCAGCAGCTCTGGGGTAACTCCTGCAGCCAAGAGGAATCATAGAATATCAAGATTGAAAGGGACCTCAGGAGGTCATCTAGTCCAACCCCCTGCTCAAAGCAGGGCCAATCCCCAACTAAATCATCCCAGCCAGCACTTTGTCAAGCCTGACCTTAAAAATCTCTAAGGAAGAAGATTAGAGAGAACCCATTCCAGTGCTTCACCACCCTCCTAGTGAAAAAGTTTTTCCTATTATCCAACCTAAACCTCCCTGTGACAGGGCGAGGGCTCACCCCTGCGGTGCCTCCTGCCAGTCCTCTGGGGAATCAGCTCTTCCCGCCTCCGGAGCGCCCCCTGCAAGTTGATGTCCTGCCTGTCACTGGCCCAGGGTCCTTCCCAGACTCCAGGACCCCTTTAGCTGGGGTGCTGCCCCCCCCGGCAGTAAACCCCTCTCTCCGTAGGTCTCCCCTCTCTGGGGAGCCCCCACCCTCTAATCCCACCTTGCCTCAGCCTATGGGCTACTGCCAGTCACCATATAGCCCCCGCTTCCTGGGGCGGACTGTGGCGTCATAGCCAGTCATCACAGGCAAGGGGGGTTGGGCCTGCTGCCTTCACCTAATCCCAGTACCTTACTTAAGCCTTTGTTTCAGGCTTGCAGCCTGGGAGGATGCCAGGCCTGAGCTCTCCCGCTCAGTCTGTCCCTTCCCCAGTACTGCCCCAGCCTAGGTACCTTCCTCAGCTTTCTAGGCAGCCAGGTCCTCTTCCCTCCAGGTAGCTAGAGAGAGTGCCTATCTCCCTCTGGCCCACTGCCCTCTTATAAGGGCTAGCTGGGCCCTGATTACCCTGGCTACAGCTGTGGCTGCCTTCCCTATCAGCCCAGTTGTTATCCATCCCCTTCCCAGCTACAACCCTCTGCTGGGCTGCTTTTCTCCAGCAGCAGCCCTCTGCAGGGCTGTTTTAACCCCTTCAGGACTGGTGCGGGTAGCCACCCCGCTACACTCCCCCACTGCAACTTGAGAGCATTACTCCTTGTTCTGTCACGGAGCCTACACATGTTAAGTAAATGAATGACTATGAATTTTTCACTCAGTTCTCTCAGGGAGCACTCTGCATACGGCACAAGTACAGAACAGTCAGTGGAGGTCCACACTGTCGTGCAGACCAGAGAGGCTGTTTGACTGCCCATCAATATTGTGATGCTGGTAGAAGGGTTACAGGTGAGCCATGATGCGAAGGTGTTACAGGAAGGCGCCCCAAGATCCAACGATGGGAAAGTGTGCTGATACACAAGATCAGTTGTTTACATGACCTCGATCAGCTGTCTCCTGTCTTTCATTTGATATTTCTGGCAGTGATGCATGAACCTCAGAAGCACTGGCAATCTGGCTAAGCATCTAAAATCATCGTTGGTGAGGTAATCATTGCCCTTCCTCGGGAGATCCCCTTTAGACATAAGCCACTATAGTACTAGTCGGCTCAACTTTACTGTGCTTCAGCAGTCTCCAGTTAAATATTGCTTCACTCTGGGGCTTCTCTGTTCTCTTGGGTCTATTGCACACAACTCAAACCAGAGTGGCACATGTAAGTTCCTACCCTTCTGGTGAGACTTGCTAAGATGTTCACTTTGGACATGATTCAACAGAGCATTTAAGAATGTGCTTGACTTCAGGCAGATGAGTAATCCTATTGGCTCCATGTCCCATGGCTCCATGTCTAGTTAGCAGCTGGGATCAAGTGGAGTGCCCCAAGGGTCGGTCCTGGGGCTGGTTTTATTCAATATCTTTATCAATGATCTGGAGGATGGCATGGATTGTACCCTCAGCAAGTCTGCAGATGACACTAAACTGGGAGGAGTGGTAGATATGCTGGAGAATAGGGATAGGATGCAGAGGGACCTAGACAAATTAGAGGATTGGGCCAAAAGAAATTTGATGAGGTTCAACAAGGACAAGTGCAGAGTCCAGCAATTAGGATGGAAGAATCCCAAGCCCTGCTACAGACTAGGGACTGAATGGCTAGGCAGCAGTTCTGCAGAAGGACCTAAGAGTTACAGTGGATGAGAAGCTGGACATGAGTCAACAGTGTGCCCTTGTTGCCAAGAAGGCTAATGGCATTTTGGGCTGTATAAGTAGGAGCATTTCCAGTAGATTGAGGGATGTAATCTCTCCCCTCTATTCGGCATTGGTGAGGCCTCATGTGGAGTACTGTGTCCAGTTTTGAGGCCCACACTACAAGGAGGATGTGGAAAAATTGGAAAGAGTCCAGAGGAGGGCAACAAAAATGATTAGGGGCCTGGAGCACATGACTTATGAGGAGAGGCTGAGAGAACTGGGATTGTTTAGTCTACAGGAGAGAAGACTGAGGGGAGATTTGATAGCTGCTTTCAACTACCTGAAAGGGGGTTCCAAAGACGATGGATCTAGACTGTTCTAAGTGGTACCAGATGACAGAACAAGGAGTAATGCTCTCAAGTTGCAGTGGGGAAGGTTTAGGTTGGATATTAGGAAAACTTTTTCACTAGCAGGGTGGTGAAGCAATAGAATGGGTTATCTAGGGAGGTGGTAGAATCTCCTTCCTTAGAGGTTTTTAAAGTCAGACTTGTCAAATCCCTGGCTGGGATGATTTAGTTGGGATTGGTCCTGCTTTGAGCAGGGGGTTGGACTAGATGACCTCCTGAGGTCCCTTCCAACCCTGATATTCTATCATTCTATGAGTCTATTCCATGTGCTCAAAATAAAGAGTGTGCATGCTCTGGGACCTTGGTCCTTATAGGGAGTCCTTGGGAGTGTGCAGAGCATTCTGGATTTAATTCATAAATCAGATTCAGCAATCAGCATTCACAGCTTTGCTCAGGCATGGGGCGAGCGAGATACCTCAGATGTGATACCCCGAGTACTTCACAATCCATTTCACATGAGTTCATAAACTGCAGCTGAGACTCTCAGTTTGAAATGTTGCTTTTTCACCAAGAACAGAGAAGAGGTTCCTGGTTTCATTTTGAGAGGTTCTGAGAAACCACAGCTCTGATTGACTTAATGAAGATCAGCTGTCGTTCAGACAGGCCATCTGTGAATTTGCCACCAGTATTTCACTGCCGGGAGCATTTTGCATCAGCTCCTGTCTGATTAAAAGAGAGAACCTAAACCCAGAGGGAAAACGGTTTAAAAAGATGACCTATTTTATTTGTATCTATCGTTTGTTAGATTTCCAAATCTCTCGTGTGAAACAACTGTGTTGATCTGCACAGGAAGAGGGAGGGTTACAAAAATAGCTTCTATTACGAAAAACAAAGGAAGTTGCAGGAATGGCCTGACATTGTAAGGGTTAGGAGCGTGCACCACAGTGGAGCAAGACACTGAGCGGCAAGTCTTTGGATGGACTCGTTTGGAGAGGAGGAAGGAGAGAAGAGAAAAAAAAGACACAATAAAGCTACATCTACATTTGGAGCTAGAGGGGTGATTCCCAGCTCTCACTGAACAAGCACAGGAAAGCGAGTATTGTAGTTGGGGTAATACAGGCATCAGCGAGCAGCAGCATGGGCTAGCCCCCCGGATTGAGGACAAACTGCCTGGATCCTGTGCGTACATACTTGGGGCGGATAACCTGTGCTACTCCTCGCCATGTTACCACGGCTACCCTATTACTTCTAGCATGCTAGCTTGAGGAGAGCTAGTGCAAGCATGTCTCCGCAAGCTGGGAATCACCCTCCACCCCCTAGCTCCAAGTATAGACACAGCCTGAGATCAGTCCTGTGAGCGGAATCAAATCCGTATAAGAGTTAAGGGGAGAGACAGGGTGGGAGAGCCACTCTCCTTTATTGGACTATTTCTGGTTTAGTAGAAACCTTCCATTGCTGTATGCAGTGTTGCGGTAGCCATGTTGGTCTCCAGATATTAGAGAGACAAGTTGAGTGAGGGGCTACCTTTTATGGGACCAACTTGTGTCGTCCCAGTCAGCCATCCTCTAAGATTGGCACCTCTGTTAACAGAAGCTGGACCAGTAAAAGCAATCACCTCTCCCACCTTGTCTCGTTAATATCCTGGGACCAACATGGCTACCGCAACACTGCATATGGTTAGGAAGAATGTGTTTTATTTATTCCTGGCTTCCTAATCATCCCTGAATGTGAAAGGCTGGGGCCGGCCTTGGGAACAGAGACTTTGGGATATTTATATGGATCATAAAATATACACCGCCATAGTGGTTAGGACAAAAACACATCTCCAAAACATTTGGAAAGGATTTAAATCCTCAGGCTTCAAGGCAAAAGCCAAACTAGCTAAAGGCGGAGGAGTAGTTTCCTCTTTGAGGTTTCTTGCATCTTCTAAAGCAGCTGGTACAACTAGCATCAGAGAAAAGACATCTAATTAGACAGATGAGTGGGCTGATACAACATAGCAATTCCTGTGTTCCGCGTGACTAACGACAGTGGTGGTAGCAGTGTGGCGTCACTTGCATTCTGGGCCTTTTCTGAATCCTGGTTCCAGCCCCACAGTGGATTTCAGCCCTGCATGGAGGAGGCCTCCTCCGACTGGCTGCCTTTCCCACTTGCGCCACTCCCGGGGAAGAATAGTCAATCTGGGCTGCTGCAGGAAGCAGGCAGGTCTCTCTCCCCCTTGCCTCAGGAGCCAACAAACTATTCCCACAGGAGGGATGGGGGGGGAACAGAAAGGGGTCAGCATCTCAGACTGTCTCCACCTTCCTCTTCCCCTTCTATAGAGCAAGGAGACAGCTCATCTGCTTCTGTCCCCTCCCTACACCACCTTTCCTGGGATGGGAGTGAAGACTCCCTGTCACAGCAGGAGGAGCAGAAATGAGGCTGTGGGGAGAATGGACATGGGGGACAGAACTGATGTGGGGCTAGGGGACAGGACTGATGTAGGAGTTGGACGGGTGGGAGACAAGCAAATGCAGGGGTGAGAGCTCCTACACCGGGGACCAAAATCACCTTGATAACTGTAGGACAGTTGATAACACTAATCTTTACACCTGGGGGTGGACAGGGAGAGGATGTCAAAAATCAAGACAGACAAAAATCCCACAATCATTTTTTAAAAATCATGATTTGTCGAACATCATTTTATACCATTGTGTTTGGCAATACGGTGTCCTTCAAGAGCTCACATAAGGCAGCAGCAGACTTCGCAATTTTCTGGCTGTGGGAAAGCAGGGGCTGATCTGATTGTTTGTGACTAAAAGGTTGTCTGGAGCAGGGATTCCCAAACTGGCGGTCATGAGGCTACTACATGGTGGGTCGCAAGCTGTCAGCCTCCACCCCACACCCTGCTTTGCCTCCAGCATTTATAATGGTATTAAATATATAAACAAGTGTTTTTAATTTATAAGGGGGGAGTCACTCTCAGAGGCTTGCTATGTGAAAGGGGTCACCAGCAGGAGAGTTTGAGAACCACTGGGCCAGAGAATGCATTGAAACAGGAGAAGAGAGACTTTGCAGTCAGAAAAGTAACCAGGAATCCCTGCAATGTCATCCTTGGCTGCAGATTGAAGTTTGAAACCAGGGAAGTTAATGGGTTAAGGAAAACAAAGCATCTAAATGGGTCAAAGTAGTGCAAGTGAGGATAACCTAACACACGGTGCCAAACATAGGCTCCTGCGGTTTGACAACATCACACTATTGAATCTCACCTTCCTTAGCTGCAAAGAAATTGGCAGGCTTTCATGCTTGGATGCCTTCTTTAAGTTCTCATGTACCTCTAATGAGAGTCTTGACAGTAGAAAATGTGCTAATCATTTCCTACAGATAAGGAGTCTGTAACTTTACCAAGCAGGACATCCCAGCAAAATTCTAGGTGCCGCCTCCACAGCTCATTTTTGGACCACAAAGTCCAGCAAAGAAGTCAACATATGGTGTTCCAGCAGATAAACATCTAGCATCTCTGAAAGACCTATCAGAGGTCAGCAGGTCAAGCACTGAGGCCCCGCTCCCGGAAAGCATTCATGACAGGTATGGGGGTGCTAGGTAATGAATATTGCTCTGAAAATGGGCTATAGCTGTAGGGTTCTTGAGAGGGAGGGTAGGACTGTCAAGGGGGCAGGTAGTTTCAGCTAGGCTTACTCCAGGTTTTCCCAGGATTATACCTTTTTTGAGGTAGGCATCCTGGACAAATTTGTACAGTTGCCAGCTGTTTTATGGGCTCAGGTCATGCCACATATCCTTGGTTTTCGTACCTCAGAGGTGGCAACCTTAGGGGATGGCTGACGGAGACAAATCCATCTCAGGCAAAAGGAAGACTTCACATGCAGGCTTTCTGATAAAAGCCATCGAGACAAATGGCAATTGGGTTCTGACTCACATAGGGAGGGTGGGACTCCGAGTCTCCCCTGAGGGTATATGTCTACACTGCAGTAGGGAGGTGTGACTGCAGACATACCCAAGCTAGCTCCAGTGACAATAGCAGTGAATCTGCAGACGCATCAGCAGTCGCATGGGTTCACCCAGGACCCAGGGTGCATGCTTGAGTGGCCACCCTGCATGCTGCCACCAATCCATTGCTAGATGACAGCTGGCTGGGGTATGCCTAACCACGCTGCAGTCACACCTTCTGATGGCAGTGTAGGTGTACGCGGAGAGGGAAAATACAGACTCTAGGGCAGGTGTTTTCTGGAAGGCAAACGGAGACCAGGCTGGTTCCAGGAGCTCCCGGGCTACCTAGAAGAACGTCAAGTTGGGCTCGTTCTGTTCCTGTAACTCCACAGGGAAGTCCGTCTCCCTGAGCTCATAGAGAAGAGTAAGTTTGGCTGAACCGAAACATGCATGTCGGCTCTTTTAAAATAATCTTTGCTGATGCTTTGTTCCATTTGCTAAATGAACCTACTTGTTCTTCGAAGGCCATTTGTCACTGTGTATCAGTGGTCCCAGACTCCCAGGGGGAAGAGACACAGCTGTCCAGGCCAACCTGCATGGGAAAAAGGAATTGGCTTAGGTGGGGGACTGTACCCGGATCAGGTGTAAGGGTGGGAGAAATGTGGAGCTCTGTTCTGAGATACGTAAAGGCACCAGACCTGACACCTGGGGCGAGGGGCACTCTGGGACAGGTGGGGCAGATACCCCCAGAAACATGATAGCACTTAAGCTCAAGTGCACCAGCCCATTGATTCCACAACACGGTCAGTTCCATTACACGGGCACTGAAGTGCTTTGCAGGAACAGGGATCAAAACCATTTTTGAACCAGATTTGTCAGCCTCTGCTGTTTAATAAATATGAGTGTTACCATTACCTTAAATGGACTCTGAGGCAGAAGAACAGTGGGCCTCTGTTTTATGGTTTAAGGGCCTGATCCTGGGGAGTGCTGAGACCTCTCACTAAAGTGAACAGAAGTGGAGGAGTCCAGTACTGTGAACCTTGGAGGATCAGGAGCCCAAAGCCCAAACCTGCTTCCACTGACGCAAACAATACCGGGGTTATCAAACTCTCTCAGATTAGGGATCACACCTTAATACACAAGTTACCTCATGGACCCCTACTCCTCCCATTCAGAATCACACAGTCCACCTCATCTCCCAATGGCCATCAAGAAACATCCCCAGAGGAGCCACAGCACTTGCTTCCATGGAAAAGTAATAGCAGGAAAGTACTCTGAACGTAGCAGGTGGGGATTGTGACACTCAGACTGCAGTCACCTCTGTCCACAAATCAGTTCTAACTTAACCTCCCTATTGCAAATCTTTTGGTTAACTGCCACGTGCGCTGTCTTTGAACAGACACCAAGAAACAGGCATCATTCACCTTGCGTGGGCTGTTTCCCCAATTGCATTGCTTTGGGAGACGGACTCCCATGTACTCTGCTCATATAGTTCCTACCCAGGCTTCGACAGGCCAGGCAGACCTCATCCAGTCCGCGTTCTCCCTTGCACGTCTGCCACCTTTCTGCTCAGGGAATCCATTGCTCATAAGAGGCTTCCCCCATCCCCCTTACTTTTCCCCATGAGACTTGCTTTCTTTACTATTTCTTGCCCCATCAATCTCTACTTCCTAGCTGCTATGCAGTGCTGCTGCAGTGTTGCTGTAGATATGTTGAGCCCCAGGATATTGCAGAGACAAGGTGGATGAGGTAATAGCTTTGATTAGAGGAACTTCTGTTGGTGAGAGAGACAAGTTTTCGAGTTCACACCGATTTCTTTCCCCTTGTCCAGTAACACTGCTAAATACAAGGTGCAACAGACTGTTTTGTATTAGTAGTTAACATGAATTCTAAGGGACCATTCAATGTTAAGGGGCCTAGGAGGGAAAGAAAGAGAGGGGGCAAGTGGGGGTCAGTGTGAGGGGAGGGGAACTGTTAGCGGGTTATACTTTGTAATAAGCCATAAATCCAATGTCACTATTCAGTCCATGATTTTTAGTGTCTAACAAAGTTATGAATTTAAGCTTCCAGACTTGTCTTTTGAAAGTGTTGCGCAGGTTTCCTTCGAGGACGTGGACAAATAAGTCAGATATAGAGAGATCGCTTTGTGAAATGTCACCTTAACACACAAAACCCCTTCACTACACAAGGACACTCTGCCAGAGGAGAAGATTGCATCCTGGAATGGGCCACTCAAATACACAGAGAGAACCTGTTTCAGTACAGAAATAAAACCTCCTCGGACTACATCCCCTAATTGTCTCCTACCACCCCCCACTAGAACCCTTATGGGGTGTTATCAAACAACTACCACCCATACAATGGGAACCCTGCTCTGAAAGAAAAATTTCCTGAATTCCCTTTTCTGTCCTTCAAAACAACTCCCCACCCTCTCCAACTCATCATCAGAAGCAAGCTCCTCACAGACCTACTCAAAGCGGCAGAAAACTCAACCAGAACAACAGATGTAAAACCTGCAGACATATCTCGACTGCTGCAATGATCAACATGCCTCAAGATCCATGGGTCCTACTCATATGGCGTACCTTATGCTGTGCACTAAATGCTCCAATAACAACTGGGCAGGTGAAACCAGATGCTCTCGAATGAACTCACACAGGAAAATGATAAAAGGCAAACATACCATTGTGACACTCTGTACCTCACAGGAACACACTGCACCTTATAATATGATTGTGTGGGATCCAATGCAAAATTTATCATGTCGGGTGTCTTTGGAAGGCTCATGATGCACTGAGCATTGTTATAGTGATGGTAATTGTTATTATAGTCATAGTATAGTAATTGTTGTTATAGTCATGTTATAGGCTGTAATTTCATGTATAGTCATAGTATAGTAATTGTTGTTATAGTCATGTTATAGGTTGTAATTTCATGTATATAGTTATGAGGCTGAAAATGTGTCCTCACGGCTTGAAACAAGCCCAAGCAAAAACACTGTCTGGTTTGTTTTGGCAGACCCCCTGAAACCTACTTGCACCCCTGACCGCTAAGGGGTCTCTGGTGGAGAACCGCTGTGTTAACGTGTCACTTCACCTTGGATAGTCCTTTGAAATACATGTGAACTACTTCTGCTAAACACTCTGTTCCACCGTGTGTTCTGCTGTGATGCTCTGAGTACGTTTCCCAGACCAGAAGAAGAGCTGTGTGTAAGGTCGAAAACTTGTCTCTCTCACCAGCAGAAGTTGTTCCAATAAAAGATATTTCCCCATCCACTGTGCAGCTGAGTGACTGGCATTTTCAGTCTCCTGCTGCTCTGCCTTTTGCATCATCCGCTATAAAGATAGGTCAGACTCTAACTGTAGTTTTTCCTTATTTGGCATTATTTAGTCCTGCAATCTCCTGCACCTAAAGAGACCATTCATGCAAACACACCAGTCTCCGCTTAATCTTGTCCTCTCCTTTGTCCAATTTGTCACCTTTTGTCCACATCCTAGACTGCAAGCTTGCTGCAGCGTGGACAGCCTTTGGAGGGCTGGATTAACCTTTTACGGGCCTGGTGCCAAACATATTTGTGGGCCCCCATGGAGGCAGCCGAGCATGGCGTGGGGAGGTCAGTACCCAGAGCCAGGGGCCAGCCAGAGGCAATGGGGCATGGCAGAGCAGGGGTGGTCCTGCTCTGCCCCTTGCGAGGGCACTATTTACAAACAGATGCACAGAGGCCTGCCCGGCCCTGTGCTGCCAGCGTACCTCTTCCCATCAGGGGTGGGCATGTGCCACACCACACAGCCCCCCGCCTAACATTCCCCGACTCCCTATGGCCAGGGGCCCCCTGGACCCACTATGCCCAGCGGGACCCCCACCCCCCCACAAATGCACAGCACTCCTCTGCTCACAGCCCCACCACAACTGCCCAGCACCCCCCCACAAACCCCCCCCCCCTCATACCCCAACACTCAAGGATCCTCCCTTCCCTTCCTAGCCCAGCACCTCACCATATGCCCCATAGACCCACTCCTGCAAGTCCTGCCTCCCGGCCGCACTCACCAGCCCTGCTGGGAGGTGACTGTATCTGCTGGGCTAAGCCAGCAGCACAGCCAGAGCTGGTCCCAGGGCCAAGAATTGCTCCAGCCCCTCGGGAGTGGCACGATCAGCCAGGCCAAGGCCTGCCCTGCTGCAGTCCCTCAAGATGCACTTGCTCAGAGGGGCCCAGCCAAGCCCTCCACACTGTTCCCTCCACACATACCTGGCTGAAACAGGCCAGGCTTCTACACCAGTCCCAGGCAGCTTAGCTCCAGAGACAGGTGGGGCCCCACAGGTGGTGGGAAGCAGAGACTGCCCAGGGGTGCACTAGGGTCCGGCCAGGGGGCTGAGAGGAGCAGTGGGGTGAGGTCGGGGGAGGAGAGGAGTTTTTGGCCAGCCGGCAGGCAAGCCAAGAGGAACGATTCATGGGTGGGGGGAGCCAGCGGGGTCTCGGGGCGCAGCGCAAGCGGAACAGGCCGGGGGCCCTTCCGAGCATGGGCCCGGCTCCACAGAGCCACGGGCAGCATTGTAAACCCGGCACTGATATCTTTGTTATTTGTTTGTCTGATGCTGAATACTATGGGGCCCTGATTCTTGACTGGAGCCTTTATGCACTACAATAAAGTAATTTAAAATCCCAGCAACCAGAAATTTCCAATGTACTCTTCCCTTGCCAATACCAAGGTCACAACATTCTTCTCCATAGAGTGCCACGACACAGGCAACCACACTCTTTTCAGTCCTCCACCCTTTGGCAAGATTGTGCCTGTTCATGGAATGAAGTATCCTAACATTGGGACAATGGTGCTTGATTTTGTGAGTTCATATTTCATCCATTAAGTGTGCTGAAGTCGAGGTCAGGTGGTATGCACACAGCATGTTGGGAGAAAGCTCTCGTCACGTCAACTTCAAAAAAAATATCAGTGATATTTCATGGAAGCATAAAAGAAATCAGGGTTGGAAAGGACCTAAGGAGATCATCTAGCCCAACCCCCTGCCCAAAGCAGAACCAGACCCTAAGTTTGTGCTGGTAATGCAGTCAACATACATCTCCAAATCCCTGAGGTTAGAAAAACTCGAGTCAGCAGGGCTGGAAATGTCAAAGCAGTGACAGTCTCCGGGCCAGATTCCTTGGGTCAGCAGATTGACCCAAAGGAGCCATAAAGCAGGCAGATCTGTCCAGCCGAGGACTTCCCCAGTATTGGGGGAATTTCCAACTATTTCTTCCAACATCTCTTCCAGAAGGGCCCAGCATAGCAGGCAGGGCTAAGAGAAAGGAACCTGGCTGGAGTGCAGCTGATTTCCAGTAATCCCCTGCTAGTGTGTTGGCCCCTGGGTACCACAGCACCTGGGCATAGTTTAGAGCAGTCTGAAGATATTATAAACCACATCAGGGGCTGGGTTAGAAGAAAACCAAACCCAGATTTGCAGCGATACAACCAGGTTTTATATGACCATGGGTGGTGGGTATCAAAGGCCAGGGGAGGCTATACCTCCCATAACCCAAATCATGGTCCCACTCATGCTCTGCCCGGATGCCCTGTCCCTGCTCCCTCTCTCCCCTGAAGCCAGGGGGGCTCAGCTCCAGCCAGTGGCCTGAGCTTGGGGCTCGGGCCAGTGGCCAGGGCTGGAACTGCCATGGGTGGCTCAGGCCAGCACTTGGGGTTGGGCCAGTTGGCGTGGCTGAGGCTCCTGTGGTCGGGGGGTGGAGGGAATTCGGGGCTGTGGCAGGTGGGCAGTGGGCTGGGATGGAAGGGGCAGGGCCAGGGGGATAGCTTCCCTGAAGTGGGGTGGGTCACCTGCCACCCATGTTTCTGACTCACCCTCAGCTGAACCCCAGGGACATTGGGCACAGCAGCAAATCTAGGTCTAAATCTAAAAGGGAGTGTTCGCTAGCTACCACTCATAGTGGTTGCAGTGGCAGGCTGTAAACACAGCTGGGAAAGGAAACAGCCTGGAGCTGTATTATAAAGCAAAGAAACAACAGCCACACCTGAAGAGGATGAGGATGTGAGAAGTGAAATTCAGAGACCTGCTGCATTCAGTTTGACTTGTTGTTGTGGAGGAAATGGTGTTGCACTCCATTGCATCTGACGGGCAAAGAAGAGACCCTCTCGGATCTCTGAAGCCTTTGCTACCACAATCAGGATTTTTAAATATGAAAAAACAAAAAGAGGAGCGTGGCATAAATGGCCTAATTCTGCTCAATGTGTTTCCAAGTCACACTTTTATCATGAGACCCGCAATATTTGGTGTTATTCTTTAAGTCCCAGCTGCTAAACTAAGCAATTGCCCAAGAATCTCAGCTTCCATTGAAAAGGAAAACTACGTTCAGAATCCCCCCAGTTGCAGGGAAAAGCTTTAAAATAGGACCCATGTCCTAAACACTTAGAAACCAAAAGGCAAAAAAAGCAACCCAAAATACATTTTTTAAAAAACAACCAACCCCTCTCTCCCAACCTCATGAATATTAAGCCAGTCTCCTGGTTTTCTGGGGCTGCCTCCTGATTTTTGAATGTTTGAGGATGGCAACATTACAATGAGATAAAGCTGGGAAGAGAGGAGAAACCTAGGCGCCAAGTCAATAGCTACTGTGCCACCAGTGAAACATCATTTTACTAATAAACTACTACTTCAGCACATTGAGAAGGGAGAAGGTTTGGCGCGGAAATCTGTTATCAAAACTATTCAGGCAGTCTGATTTCAACTGACAGAACCTGCCTTCTCGTTTTCAACTATGGTTTCATCAGATTTAAAGTCTCTGCGCTGAAGCTTAAACCAAGTCTCACAGCCGACCCAGATCCAGGCAGTATTTTTATCCCATGTACTATTAATTATCATCAGCTACCACTGACTGGAATCATTCACGATTTCATTCTCACCTGGGTGTTTTCTTTTCAATGAAGAAATACGTTTCCAATAGTGAAGGGCATGTTATTCTTAAGAAGAGAGATCATAACCATCCCCCCATCAAAAACAAACATCTCTAATTAATATAGTACTGACCATTTTTTGTGCTCTTAGTACCTATCAAACTAGATTTTACAGACGAGTTCTACTTTGCTGCCTTATTTAAAAGAGCCTATATTATTGCATTAGCACATGTGGGCTGACACGTGGCTGGCCACATTTAAATATAAAATGCAGAGAATCGGTAATAAAAACAAAACACAAATCACTTTAAATAGAATTAATCACTTGCCTTGCTGTCAGACGTCAATCTTATTTCTGTCCTTCTTGACTTTCTTTCTTGGAGGAACATTAAGGTGCTCTGAAGCTGACTGGACTAGCACTGACTAGCTTATCCTGTGTAAGGAACCAACTCCAGGAAGTAACCACCACTAGTGTATTATGCAATTAGAAGCCTCTCTGCAGCGTAAAACAAATGGCAAGTTCAACAGGAAGAATGAGTTAATTTATGGATATGCACAAAGAATTTGATTCTGCTGCCTTTACTCATGCTAAGCAGCACCTTGCTCCTCATTAGTCCCATTGACTACAGCAGGAGTTGTTAGGCACTTTGCACTTTTGAAGAACAAATTACTCATTTAGATGTCTAAATATGGATTTAGGAGTCTAATCTGGGCACCTGTATTTTGAAAATCTCAGGCTTTATTATTATTAACATAGAGGACACTAATTGAAACACCTGCACTCAGAAATTTTTGCATTACCTGAATGTGCAATCAATCAAGATTGCACCTGAATGTGTATCAATTTTCAAAATATACTTGTAATAGAGTAATTAGAACAGCCAACATGAATCGATTCAGCAGTATAGAAAAGAGGAAAGATTATCAAGGAGGTATTCGAGTTGATTTTCAGCGGCACTCACACTGCCTGGCTTCTGGCCATCGATTTGGGGGGCGCTGCATTTTAGTTTAATTTTAAGTTACATTTAATTTTAAATGAAGCTTCTTAAACATTTTATTTACTTTACATCTAACAATAGTTTAGTTATATTATAGATTTATAGAAAGAGAACTTCCAAAAACATTAAAATGTATTACTGGCACACAAAACCTTAAATTAGAGTGAATAAATGAAGACTCAGCACACCACTTCTGAAAGGTTGCCGACCCCTGTCCTAGATATTAATGATTTCAGCTCTATTTGGCATTTCCTGATTGAGGGAATCACCCTCAACTTAATGGCACTCACTATGCAGAGGACATGGGTTCCAAAGCCCAGTTTATTGAGAGAGGGTGGTAGTAGGTATTTTTGTCTGGCAAGGTGGGTTTGGCCTACGGGTCCTGGACACCATTTGACTCTTGTTCTCTCTCCCTCCCCCATTCTGTAGAAACAGAGCTAATTTAGACTCAATTGAGAGACTTGTTACACACTGTACAGCTGAAATCACTAATATCTAGATCAGGGGTCAGCAACCTTTAATTAAATGTTTAATTTACATTTTAATTTACATTTAATTTTAAATAAAGCTTCTTAAACAGATAGCACTGTCCCACACCACAGCCACATGGGCAGGAGAGTCAGCAGGGACAGAACTTTCCTTCCTCCAGTAATATTTCCCAGTGATGTGATGCCAAGGAATGGCTGGGAACGTCCTTATAGGAGACACCAGAGCCTAGGAGGTGGGTAAGGTCCTTTGCGTTCAAGTTTTATTTTTGTTTGAAATTTTCTGGAAAATTTCAAAGAGTGTTTATTACAAAAATTAAAAAATGATGCAAAAAAAATTTAACATTGTGGGTTTAAGGGTAAATATCACTCTTTGGGGGTTTTTTTAACTTTCAAAGTCCTCTCACATACTGAAACATAGTTGAATATGGTTTTTCATGTTTGACTCATTTTTGTCACAAAAAATAGTTCGCTAACTCTTGTTTGATGTGAATGCTGCTAGCAGAGACAGATATCGGTAATACTGTTAATGTGCATTTGGTAAGCGTGTACACCATTGCGTGGGTCATTCCAGTCCTTCTGACTCAGCTTCCCACTCCAGAAGGAAAAATAGCAGTTTGATAAATGGGATCATCCAGGTTACCTTTTGAAGCAGGGATCTGGGCCTGGCAAGTACTAGCACTTCTAAAATGCGGGTGAAAAATAGCAAAAACTGAACAGTGGCTTTTGTATGTAAGCAGAATCTGAATGAGCTCTCCCCGATACCTAGTGATGAGCTGTGAAAAGGACTTCAGGAGCTGATCTCGTTTGCATAGACACACACACCCTGACTAGGTGCACAGCATGATGGGACTGCTTGCCCAAACGATCACTTGTGGCCACTGTTGGATCCCCAGCCTCCTTGTTTTTGGAGCAGGAGTAATAAAGGTTTGTCATCCTTGTTGTGTGAATCAAAGGCAGCTCTCCTGCCCATGTGGCTGTAGTGTGGGACAGTGCTATCTGAGGCACCTAGCTGACACCAGTTAACCAGTGGCAGAGGGCAGTGAGGGATGCGGCAGCTGGGCCTGCAATCTTTATGGGGCCTTGAGAACATGAGGCAGGACTGGCTTCTAGAGTTGGCTGGGCTGTGGAATTTGGTTGCCTCTATCACAGAAGGCCGGAAGGCTGGCCATATGGGGGAAAGGATGGCTTGGGGGTTCATATACTGGACTGGGTCTCAGGAAAGCTGGGTTCAATTCTTGATTCTACCACAGAAATCCCTGTGCGACCACGTACATGTCCCTTAATCTCTGTGCCTCAGCCATAGAATGAGGATAATTCCTCCCCCCTCCTGGGGTATTATAAGTATCAATTCATTCATGTTTGTGAGGGGTCACAGAAGCTCCTCCTTAGCAGCAGGAGGGAAAGGCAACTACGAAGCAAAAACCCTGGTGGTGGAGGCAGACAGAAGCCATTGCAATCGTGGAACCTGAGGGAATGCTTCAAGGTGTAGCCAGTGTTTTCCCCAGGAATTGAAATTAGGGGGGGGTGTTCGAATTTTCAGGGGGTGTAGCGGCGCGACGACTCACCCCTGCGGAGCCTACCGCTGGTTGTCCAGGAATAAGGTCTTTCCAGCTCGGAGCGCCCTCTGCAGGCCGGTGTCTCACTGTCCGCTGGCCCCCGGGCCTCTCCTGGACCCCAGTGCCCTTGTATCTGGGGTGCTGCCCGCTGGCAATACCCCTACAGTCTCTGCCTCTGGGTTTCCCCTCCGTGGGGAACCCCCAACTCTCTATCCCCACCTTGCCTTAGTTTGGGCTAATGCCAGTCATCATCAAGCCCCTGCTCCCTGGGGAAGACTGCAGTGTAAAAGCCACTCATCATAGGCAAGGGGGTTTGGGCCAGCTGCCTTTGCTTAGCCCCCAGTACCTTTTCAGGCCTTGGTATCAGGCCTGCAGCCTGGGAGGTTACCAGGCCTGAACTCCCCAGCTCAGCCTGGCCCTTCCCCAGCACTGTTCCACCCTCAATACCCTGTCACACAGGCAGCCAGGCCCTGCCCTCTCCCAGCCTGGAGAGAGATTGCCTGCCCCTAGCTCACAGTCCTCTTATAAGGGTCAGCTGGGCCCTGATTGAGCTGGTCACAACTGTGGCCAACCAGGCCCCCCCACTGCTTTCTCAAGCCGCAGGCCTCTGCTGGGCTGCTTTTAACCCCTTCCAGGCCAGAGCGGGGTGATCACCCTGCTACACATTGGTGTCAGGACCGATGAGGGGTGAGAACGTGGGGGTGAAGGTGGCCTGTGTGTCACCACAGTTAAAACTGAAAAAGGTTTCATGACCATTTTATTAGATTTAACTAATAAGATTTAACTAAATGCAAAGTAATGCACATTGGAAAACATAATTTCAACTATACCATACAAAATGATGGGGTCCAAATTAGCTGTTAACACTCAAGAAAGAGATGTTGGAGTCATTGTGGATGGTTCTCTGAAAATATCCACTCATTGTGCAGCAGCAGTCAACAAAGCAAACAGAATGTTGAGCATCATTAAGAAAGGGATAGATAATAAAACAGAAAATATCATATTGCCTCTATATAAATCCATGGTACGTGCACACCTTGAATACTGTGTGCAGATCTGGTCACTCCATCCCAAAAAAGATACACTGGAATTGGAAAAGGTACAGAGATAGGCAACTAAAATGATTAGGGGTTTGAAACAGGAGGAGCGATTAAAAGGACTGGGAATTTTCATCTTAGAAAAGAGACGACTAAGGATTATGATAGAGGTCTGTGACGGGGCTGAGCAGCCCCGCACTGGTACCGCAGGGGTTAACCCTTCTCTCTGGGCAGAGGAAGCCACGACCGGAAAGCTCTGCTGGGCATGCTCCACGTGGAGATCCAGTATAAAAGCCTGCAGAGCTGCTCAGTTGGGGCTGACCACCGGAGGGGAAGGAGGCCCGCTACCAGCTCCCATGGAGGGACAGCCAGGATCCTGGGTTCTAGAGGTCAGCCCAGTTGTGATGCCGCTTGAGGCCCAGCTTGACATTGGCCCTGAAGGGGAACACACCGGAGAACCTCTGGATACTGAAGGCAAGGCAGCATGGGTAGGAAGTGACCCAGAGGGCTCTTAAAGGCATACAGACGCTCGGCATGTTGCGGGTGGATCCCTGCCGAGCTAGGGGCAGGGGAAGCCTATCATTAGGTGAGCCCTGGATTGGGACCCGTTGGAGAGGGCAGGCCTGGCGCTCCCTACCCCTGCAGCCACTAGGCTGCATTACCTTTGCAGCCACGAGACAGCATTATTTCTGTAGCTGCTAGGCCACACTACCCCGGGGCTTGGGGAGATCCTGTGGACTCTGGCCACTAGGCCACACTACCCTGAGGCTTGGGGAAAATCCTATGGACTCTGGCCACTAGGCCACGCTGCCCTGAGAGCGGGGAAAGGACTGAATAGACTCTGGCCATTGGGCCACACTACCCCAAAACTACGTACACACCAGCCTTTAGACCATACGGTCCCGTGATTGGGGGATTAAAGAGTGGCTGAGGTCCACCGCCACACCCTGCCCCTGCCACAAAGGGGCACTGCAGAGCAGGACCCGCCACAAGGTCTATGAAATCTTAACTGGTGTGAAGAAAGTGAATAAGGAAAACTTATTTAATCCTTCACATAACACAAACTAGCAGTCACCCAATGAAATTAATAGGCAGCAGGTTTTAAAAAAAACAAAAGGAAGTAACTCTTTACACCACATAAAGTCAACCCATGGAAGTCTTTGCCAGGGGATTCTGTGAAGATTAAAACTATAACAGGATTTAAAAAAGAACTAGATAAATTCCTGGAGGATAGGTCCATCAGTGGCTATTAGCCAGGATGGGGAGGGATGTAAAACCATCCTCTGAGTGTCCCTAGCCTGTTTGTCAGAAGCAGGGAATGGGCAACAGGGGATGGATCATTTGATGATTACCTGTTCTGTTCATTTCCTCTGGGGCACGTGGCACTGGCCACTGTCAGAAGACAGGATACTGAGCTATATGGACCATGTGTCTGACCCAGTATGACCATTCTTATGTAAAAATTAATTATAATAATGTTTAGTACAAAAACTCCCCAACATAATGACCTCTCTAGATAGCAATGATGTGAGATAACAACCTTGGCAAATAATGCATTTAAAAAATCTTAATCTATTAGGAAACACATTTAAATAAGTTTCCATTCCCAGTCACAAATCTACAGTAGCATTCTGGAGCAAAGTCACTAAACTATAGTCCAAAAACAAATGTTTATTTAATGCAGGCCTGCACAACTCGGAAAGCAGTGAGGGCCATATTACTGCAAAAAAACCAGCTGCGGGCCAAAACGCACCACCCTCGCCCCGCCCCCATCCGCTTCCCTCCACCCCACCGCTTGGCTTGCCCCACCCCTACTCACCCCCCGCGGGCCACACCATGAGCCTGTGCGGGCCGCATGTTGTGCAGGCCTGATTTAACGTGCCCTCAACCCCTCACTTTTCCTTCCATCTCACCCCACTCACCAGTGTTGTCCTCAGACTTCAGAGGTGCTTTCTTGTGAGTTCACCTCCCAGGTGGGGGGTAGAAGGCACCTTGCTCATTCCTCCAGCTGCTCACTGTTTGCTCTGGCCACTGTTGTTCATTGTGCCACCATTCACTCCCTTAATCTGTTGCCAATGGCCCTGTGCAGTCACATTCTGCTGCCACCTGCCACTGTGACCTCTGCAAATTGGTTTCTTGAGGTTCCACCCAGTTTTCAGTGATTTCAACTGAGCTCTCAGTGGGGTGTGTCTTCCACACAAAAACTGTCCCCACAGGAACACTGTCCCCACAGGAGGACTAAGTACTTAGACTTGGTTATCAGTGATTTCAGCTGTAGTGGTCACTTAACAAACCAAAAGACTCTCTATGAAGCTTAATCAGCTCTGTCTTTAAACAGTGGAGAGGGGCAGGTCAAATAGTACTTGTGACTCAGATGGACCATAAGCAAAACACCTGTCCCCACCCTCTTTCTTGATGCCTTCAATCAGCACAGGTGAAGTAGAGTTCTACTACCTTTTACTCATACAATAAAAACAACAACATTTCATTCCCCTCTCCCCCCCCACCCCGCATTCAAGTGATTTGCAACCCAGCCCCAGTCAAAATCTATCACTTGGGCAACATAGCTGTGTTTGCTGGATACCTAGGTAGATTGTGTGAATGTAAATACAATCTGGTCCTGAAGCCTTTCCCCGCAGCCCATCACTAGTTGCCAGGGAGCGCTCATTTTGAGTTTTCTTACAATGTATAAGGAAGCTAGTCTATGTTCATACTTTTCAAATCTATTATACTTTTTCAGATACACATATTTTATCCTACACTGTGTAGGCTTTTAAAGTTTCAATTTCAATTCAAATTTCCAAAATTGGCATGTAAGTAGTTCACTAAACGGGGGGAGGGGTGTTGGGGAAATTCATGGGGGTGGGAGGTGTAGGGAAATCCCTGGGTATACCTGCCTAGGGATTTGCACTGCATGTTCCGAGGAGCTCGGCTACAAAGCCACAGCTACCTACGTGTAGAAATAAGATAATATCTGTGGTATTTCACAAGACCATTCACCCACATTCCTGCGGCTTTTTAATGATGTAAGAGAGAAAAGATGGGCCAGAGACTGTGGCAGTAGCACGGGACTCATAAGAAGCTGGGTTCCCTGTTTCAATATGCACTTCCTGCATGTCCCTGGACAAGTCTATAAAGTTTGCAGATGACCCAGATCACTTGGTAAACTGGGCAGAAGCAAACAATATGCCTTTTAATATGGCTAAATGGAAATGTGTATGTATAGATAATAATGAGAATAAAGAATGTAGGCCATACTTACAGACTGGAAGACTCTATCCTGGGCAGCAGTGACCGTGAACAGATTTGGAGGTCATGCTGGATAATCAGCTGAACAGGTGCACCCAGTCTGACACTGTGGCCAAAAATGCTAATGAGATCCTGGGATGCATAAATAGGAATCTTGAGTAAGAGGAGAGAGGTTATTTTACCTCTCTGGTGCAACCGCTGCAGGAATACTGCATCCAGTTCTGGTGCACAATGTAAGAACGATGTTAATATACTGGAGAGGGTTCAAGGAGCCAGGGGAATGATTAGAGTTAGAAAACCTGCCTTATAATGATGGGACTGAAGGAGCTCAGTCTATTTAACTTAAGAAAGAGAAAGTTAAGAGGTGACTTGATTACAGTCTGTAAGTACCTACCCGGGGAACAAATAGTTACTCATGGGCTCTTCAATTTAGCAGAGAAAGGTCTAACACAATCCAGTGGCTGGATGTTGAAGTTAGATAAATTCAGACTGGAAATAAGGTGTCAACTTTTAACGTGGAGATTAATTAACCATTGTTCAATTTACCGAGGGTTGTGGTGGATTCTCCATCACTGACCATGTTAAAATCAAGCTGGGATGTTTTTCTAAAAGACCTGCTTTAGGAATTATTCTGGGGAAGTTCTCTGGCCTGTGCCATACAGGAGATCAGACTCACAATGGTCCTTTCTGGCTTTAGAGTCTATGAAAGCCACTTAGAATCTCCACTCTCTGTTCCCCCTGGTAAATTGGGGATAATAGCACTGCCCTGCCTCAGAGGGGTGTTCCCTGCCATTGCAGGGGCCTTGAGTATGGGTGCACCTGAGTCCCTCCTACTCTCTCTTTGTAATACTGGGCTGTAATTCTTTGGTCTTGTTGCAGTTGTGGGGCTTAGTGTGTGGCTGCCGGGTGGTGCTGATGGCCTGTGATATACAGGAGTTCAGACTAGATAATTTAGTGATCCCTTCTAGCCTTAAACTCTATGGGTATGTTGCGAGGATAAGTATGCTAATGACTGTGAGATGCCCAGCTATGAGGATGGGGGTGGGTGGGTACTGAATAAGTATCCAACCTAGGTAGAGAACTGTGTTTCCAAGTATATTTTTTATTGCTGTGATGAAAATAAAATGTTCCCTTTTAAAAATAAAAGTAGTGTTTGCCAGATGCTTTCAGGGTGAGGTAGAGTCAGAGCTTCGGGTTCAACTCAACTGCAATGGAAGCTGCGGGAGAAATTTTTGGGTAAGGAACTGTATGCAGGGATCGCTCCCCTCCCCTGCTCCCTGAGTCGTCCCCCCCCACATTGTCCCACTGGGGACTGTGGAATAGAATGCTGGGGCCAGCCCCGAAGCCTGACAGATTCCAAGACATGTGTAGGAGGCCTGGGCTATTCAGATGAGGCCTTGTGTCTTTGCATCAGCTCTGGCTCCTGGCTGTGGATATTGGCAGGGGCAGAGAGGAGACATCATGCATCAACCCTGTCCCAGTCTGGGCACTGCTCTGCCTGCCCTTGCCAGTCTCCTTCTATCCTTGCCCAGGCACCAGACCTACTGAGGACATGGAGCGGGAGAATGGTGCAGTAGAGGTGGCTGGCTGAGCCCCATTTCCATGCAGGCTATTAATGGGCAGACAGTCCCCCCTGAATACAGCTCTGGAGGCAGAGGGGCCATGCGGGTGAAAGATTCCTGTGGCCAAGCACTAAATTTCCCATAAACTTTGAGAGTCTCACCTGCAGGATGTATCAGGGCATCAAGTCACTGCACACGGCCAAAGGCCACATGCACATTCTCAAATAGCCAGTCAAACACACGCCTGACTGTGCATGTAGTAGTGATCACGTGCACACACAGACGTGCGGGTTACCGTGCACCAACGGACACACTTGTATATTCGGTGAGTGGATTTCGTGATGGCCCATTGAAGAGAAATGGAAAAGGACAGCGTGGCTCGGAGCTCAGGGACAAACCTCACCGATACCCCTAGGACATTCCAACTGGCTCTGGAAAGGTCACGTTATTACAGTGTGATCAGCCAGCTCCTGCTTCTGACCACTTCTCCTTCCAATGAATCCCAGACAGACACCACAAACGATAATTGGTCGTGATGTCACAGACCCAATGCAGAGAGTCAGACTGGTCAGCCGCATTCAGAGGATATTAACAAGATTTTTTTTTTTTTTACAATTGGCAACTTTTCCATCACTGCAGGTAAAAACAGGGCTAACCTTAGTTGTTCTTTAATTCTGAGCGTTTCTATTGTGGGCGAAACTGAACAAAGCAGTTTAATTGGTGCTTTAAAAATATAATACTGAATGTCTCCCAATTAGGGAGATACTCAGGAACCAGGGAGATTCTGGCCTTGGTCCAAAGGCCACTGAGGTCAATGGGAAGATCCCCATTGATTTCAAAGGTCTTTGAATCGGGCCTTGCATCAGTGCCTATGGGCATTTAGGGCTACTTTTAATTGTTGTGCAGTCCTTAAATATCATATTAAGCACCTTTGAAATAAGACACGGATAAAAGACAGACTAGTTAAACAGGTCCATAAGAATGTCCCTTTCTAGACTCTCTTCTGCAAGTTGCTTACTACAGTGCAGCAGCTGTCAAAATGTTAAGAGAAAGGAGCCAGGGACCCTAAAAGCTACTTTTCTTCTGCTATACAGTGAAATACATTCAAAGAAGCCACTTGATTTTCACAGCACGCAAAGAGAAAATCCTGGGCTGCCACTGAAAGGAAGCCAGAGATGACCGTTAGAGGTTAGGAGGGGACAAAACGCTCAGAAAGTTTTCACATGGTGTTAGCTCTGCGTGTCTTTCTGGTCTAGAAATTCTGCAGGAGTTTTGGTACTTACCTATTCTGGTCAGGCTGGAAATGACAGAATAAACGGCTTTTCTTGTGGGTTTTATTATTTTGGGTGTTTCTATTTCCATCTGTGGCCAAAATCAAGAAGTTTAGAGACGTGCAAAAATAAACATAACATGGCATTGGGGGACGGGGGAAGTTTTTCGGTTCAGTTATTTTTTTAGTCAGACCTCAGAAGAGTCTCAGGTTTGGTGCACGTTTTGCAAGGAGTTGCAAGTTGGTTCTTGTTTTAGTTTATTATTTTAGCTGGCACCACAGTGCATGGTAACAATGCTAATCTTCTGGTGGATTTAGAGTCCTTTTGCACCTGTGTCTTCAGAAGGGCATCAGAATGGCCCCACTTCCTAGTTTTTCCATCTGACAGATACACATATACCCCGTTGTGCAGCTGTCCCTCATTTGATCAATGGTACATCTCTGCAGGCCACAGCTAGTCAGTCTGAAAACAGTCTGTGGCTCATGCAAATTTTTCTTAGAAAACCAAAGCTTCTGGGGAAGAATGGCATGGAAGAATTATTAACTAATAAACAATGAATCAATAATAATTTTGCCAGAAAAGAAATGCAGAAGGACAGATCTGGGGCCAAAATTCTTCACTGGATTTATCCTGGTGCAAAGGAGAGGACTTTGACTCCTTTGTTGGTGTGTCCTGCATACAACACACAAAGATACAGTCCTTGCACAAACACGGCTGATAACTTGAGAGTGAGGCACCAAGAGCTAACATACATCATGGAGACACTGATGAGATAGCCAGGGATCCCAGGTGAGAATGTCTTAAATAAAGGCAAGACAGGAAGGAGGCGTAACCATATCCTCACCAGCATCCTGTCTTCTCCTTGACCACGTAGAGAGCTCTCCCCCAGGGCAGTGACTGTAGCAAAGCTTGGGAGGGTCAGAATATGTCCTTGTTCACTCATCAACCCTACAGTGT
>ML677332.1:80890215-80942746 GCA_007922305.1 Dermatemys mawii
CCCTCCCACACCCAAACACCCTGCCCCAGGCCTGAGTACCCTCCTGAACCCCAAATCCCTTATCCCTGGCCCCACCCCACAGCCCTCACCCCCTCCCGCATATCAACCGCCTGCCCTAACCCTGAGCCTGCTCCCACACTCTGAACCTCTTGGCCCCAACCCAGAGCCTCCTCCTACACTCCAAACCTCTCAACACCAGCCCCACTCCAGAGCCCACACCCTAGCTGGAGCCCTCACCCCCTCCCACATCCCAGCCTGCCCCAGCCCAGTGAAAGTGAGTGAAGGTGGGGGAGAGTGAGTGATGGAGTGAGGGCGGGTGGGGCCTCAGAGAAGGGGTGAGATGGGGCAGGGCCTTGGGGAAGGAGTGGGGCAGGGGTGTTCAGTTTTGTGAAATTAGAAAGGTGGCAACCCTGCCCCCTGCCTGAGCCCTGCCTCTCCTGCTGTGTGGGACTGGCCTTGCTGGTTGCCCCCACCATTTCTCCTAACCCCACTTTTGTCAAAAAAAGTGGACATTTTTGTCCTATTTGCTCTTGCCAACTGATCAAGTTGGCAAAAGCAAATGGGACAAATACCCACTCTAGCCAAAAAAGAAGGGACGTCCAGGACAGGGCTTACAAAAGGGACTGTCCCTGCCAAAACCGGACGTATGGTCATCCTACCTGGACAGGAGTGCTGGAAATGTAGCTCCATTAGAGCTGCCAAAAAAAGTCAGAGGTTTCTGTGCAGATGGCAGTGACCTTCTCCAGGGCCTGCCGCATCTGTGGGAGAGCCCTGTGGCCAGTTCAAGTGGAGGGAGTGGAAGGAGGGAAAAGTTGCCCTATGGAACAACTGATTCAAAATCTCTAAGAGGAAATGCTTACGGAGCACTCCTCCCGTCAGCTCTCTCCCACAAGTTTTTCTGCAGAAAAAACTGGTCGGATCTAGTGCCATTACTACTGTGCTCCTGCTGCTCACGGCAGTGAAACAGAATGAAATGCGCAAATGAGTGGATTTTAAATGCACTGGTATTTTAATGCGATGTCTATTATGTTCCTACGGAATTAACTGATGAGCCTGTCCTAGTATGTAAGATTATTATACTTGTGCTCAAATATTTGTCAGATTAAAACAGTATCGTTCATCTCACATTGGTGCGTCATAACTCATTTTGCCTCTGAGCTTCGTAATGACATGTGGAAATTCAACCATCATCACCCTAGGAATCACATGGTTTCTGTCCCCGGGGACAAGAAATTCCTTAAATCAAAGCACTGAGAGTGGAGAGTTAATCATGTCTGCCTTGGGTTAAATTCTTCCTTCTGCACAAAGAAAAATTTCTATCCCAGCATGCACTGGGATTCATGTATCATCTGGGAAGGATTCTCCCCTGGGCTATAGTATTCTTTGGTTGTTACCTAGTCCTTGTCAGGTATCTAGACTCTTACTAAGCCCTGGTCTACACTATGAGGTTAGGTCTAATTTAGATGCATTAGGTTGATTTTATAAGCAATATGGTTACACAACCAACCCTGTTCTGTCGATCTAAGGGCTCTTAAAATTGGCTCCTGTACTCCTCCCCAGTGAGGAAAGTAGCGCTAAAATCCACTTTGTTGGGTTGAATTTGGGGTAGTGCAGATGCAGCATTGTGCAATTCGACAGAATTGGCCTCTGGGAACTATTCCAGAGTCCTCCAATGTGACCGCTCTGGACAGCACTTTCAACTCCAATGCACTAACCAGGTACACATGAAAAGCCCCAGGAACTTTTGAATTTCATTTCCTGTTTGGTCAGCATGGCGAACTCAGCAGCACAGGTGACCATAAAGTCCCAGAATCGTAAACGAGCTCCGGCATGGACCTAACAGGAAACACTGGATCTGATTGCTGTATGGGGAGAAGAATCTGAGCAGGCAGAACTCCAACCAAAAAAGAAGAAATGCTAATATATATGCCAGAATCGCACAGGGCATGGTGGAGAGAGGCTACAAAAGAGGCACACAGCAGTGTTGCGTGAAAGTTAAGGAGCTCAGGTAAGCCTACCAAAAGACGAAGGAGGCAAATGGTCGCTCCGGGTCTGAGCCCTATACATGCCACTTCTATGATCAGCTGCATGCCATTCTAGAGGGGGATCCTACCACTACCCCACCACTGTCCATGGACACCTGCAACAGGGGAGTCTCACACAATACGGAGGAGGATTTTGTGGATGAGGAGGAGGAAAATGCCCATCAGGCAATCGGAGAATCTGTTCTCCCCAGCAGCCATAACCTTTTCATCACCCTGGACCCAATACCCTCCCAGGGCATATTGTTTCTGGACCCTGAAGGCAGAGAAGGCACCTCTGGTGAGTGCACATTTGTAACTATATTATAGGGGTTAAAAGCAATTGTGTTTAATGTTTGCTTTGCCCTGAAGACTTGGGATGCATTCATGGCCAGTATGGCTACTGGAAGTCTGTTAACGTGTCTGGGGATGGAGCGGGAATCCTCCAGGGACATCTCCAAGAAGCTCTCCTGGAGGTACTCTGAAAGCTTTTGCAGAAGGTTTCTGGGGAGGGCTTCCTTATTTTATCCTCCACGGTAGGACACTTTAGGACTCACCACGTCAAGCCAGTAGTGAGTAGTCTGGAATCATTGCAGAACAGAGCGTGGCAGCAAATGGTCCTGGGTTTTAGCTGCATTCATGCAACATTCGGTCTTTATCTTTCTGTGTTAGCCTCAGGAGAGTGATATGAGTGCACGGTCACTTGGTTGAAATAGGGGAATTTTTGTAAGGGAACAAAAGAGCCCGTTCATGAAGGGCTGTTTGCGTTTGGTTAAAAGGGATCATCCCTTATAATAGTCATGCAGTGGGAGGAGGAGTGAAGGGCTCATCCCAGAGAGTAGCCATGTGGTGGGGTGGGGGAAGGGTTGTGCTGCAGGCCCTCCTTTTAAATGGCAAACCCAACCGGCATTGCTTGCCATGGGAAAGGAGGGTGCAGCAGTTTGAAACCATGTTATGAAGGCAGAAGAAGCTGACCCTCCCGTACCTTTTGGCTTACCATGGCCAAATTGCAACCTTGTACCTAAAGCACATGTGCTGTTGGCTGTGAATCTCTTGATTCACTGGGAAAGAGTCTCTCTTTTGTTCTCAGAAATGTATTTTAAATGACTTGCCCTTTTTATCTCACCTGCAGTTACCAATGTTTCTATGCTCCCCATATCATCTCTGTCTCTGAGGTTATCACAGATCAGAAGGCCAAAAATCGCACTTGCAATGACATGTTTTCTGAGCGTATGCTGAGGCTAATGGGGGAGCAAACGGACATGATCAGGCATCTGGTGGAGCTGCAGGAAAGGCAACTACAGCACAGACTGCTGCTGCATCTCCTGTATAACTACCAGCCCTCCTTGCCAAGCTCCATATCCTCCTAACCCAGGAAAATAGGCGCAAAAGGATTGTTTGCCATTGCTTTCATTGGAGGGAGGGAGGGAAAGAAGGAGACTGATGACATGTACCCAAAACTACCCGCGACAATGTTTTTGCCGCACACAGGAATTGGGGGCTTAACCCAGAATCCCAATGGGCAGCAGAGACTGTGGGGACTGGGGGATAGGTAGCCACAGTGCACCACTCCATGAGTTGATGCTAGCCATGGTATTGAGGAGGCACTCCACCGACTTAATGCGCTTAGTGGGGACACACACAATTGACTGTACAAACTTGCTTTCTAAAGATCAATTTCTATAAAATCGACCTAATTTCATAGTGAAGACATACCCTTAGACTGGAAGTTGTTTGGGGTGAGGACCTTCTGTGTTTGCACAGCACCTATCACGTGGGATTTTGGTCCATGACAGAGGCTCCTAGGTGCTACCACAATACAAATAATAATAAACTAATAGTAAGGCTGAGACAGTCGTGTGATACCTATTACATCTGAGATCAAATGTAACCCTGCATCAAATTAACTAATGTTATTTGGATTTCATTGGGCTCCCTGTTTCGCATTCATGAGAAGACACATCCCCAAGCCTGCATATCAATTTATATTCTTATTTTCACCAGATGAACTGCTGTCAAAGGGACAGTTTGCTGCACTTGCAAAATAAGGTAGTGTCAGACACAACTTGCAGCTCACTTGCCATCTGCCACAGTTGTCTAGTCACACAACTTCAAAGTTGTGCACTGCGTTCGCGTACCGGTGTGAAGAACTTTACCAGTGAGAAACACATGTGACTCTTTTTAAAAAACCAAAAAACAACCTCCCTCCTGCCTCCACCCATTATGGAGCAAAAGTAGCACCCAAGGTCAAAAGATCACAGTTTCAAGAGATTGCCTATGTGCTCTGTAAAACAGGAAATGCATTGTGCAACAGACACTTTAATGTTTGAAATGAAAGAATTTAGACTGCTAAGGAGATAGGTGTTGCCGGAAGGACTGCGAGCCAAACTCCTACTAGAGTAGTGATTCTCAAACTTGTGTACTGGTGACTCCTTTCACACAGCAAGCCTCTGAATGCATCACCCTCTTAGAAATTAAAAACACTTGTTCATATATTTAACACCATTACAAATGTTGGAGGCAAAGCAGTGATTGTGATGGAGGCTGACAGCTCACGACCCCTTGTGTAATTACCACCCCCGACCCCCAGTTTGAGAACCCCTGTACTAGAGAGCTGATCCTGCATTTCTTGGGTGGCCTGAATTTGTAAGGAAGCACATTCATCCCTGTTTGTAAACAGACTCAAGTCAGCTGCCTTTTTTTCTTTACTTTATAAATCCAAGTTTAACTTACCTTATTTTTCCCAGAAGGCTCCATGCAGAGCTGGAGAACTAATCAGACGATACCATCACGAACACCAACCAAGGGGAGCTTGATCAGTTGAGAGGGAAAGTGACTTTTATTCTAACTATCCAAAACTCTCTGTTTTTTGTTATAGGCCAGTTTAATTCATTCCACCTATAAACCATTGAAAGAAAAGAGGCACGTGTTAAGGATTCAAAATGTCTCTCCCCTTTTTAATCAAAGGCTGAGGAATCTCATAAGGAGACCCCATTTTCTAAGCAGGGCACTGAAGCACAGATGAAACGCTTCATGTGAACTCTATGGAAGAGCCACGAATGGAACCCAGAGTGCCTGTATCCTACCCTACTGCTTTAACACAAAACCATCCTGCCTTTTTACCATGCAGTGCAGCTGCATCGTTTTGAAATTGTAGCCCTGTACTGTCTTCCTGATGATCTGTCTGTGCTTGACAAATGGCCGCTAGATATGTAGCATAGTTACAAAGGGCCACTAGTGCTTATGTTGCATCAATTCCCCTGAGCACGGTCAGGGGAGCCTTCTGCTGTGATTACATAGTGGTGACTCTCCAAAGCTGATTGGCAATAAGCCAGTCATTAAATAGCTGTATTAAATCCAGGCCTTAGAGAAACACTGGTACATATTGTCCTTGTTCAAAATAAAACAGAATGTATTATTATTATGGTATGGATAAGTTTGTGCTGTTCAAAAGAGATGTGTGTAGCTTTCAAAATCCCGTGGCATGTTTGGGGGATCTGCAGTAACTGCACGAACAGCCTGCATCTTAGATTGTCAGAGTTCTGGGTGCTCACTGTTGTAATTAACGCGGGAGAATGCTTTTGGTTGGAAAGCAGGAAATGTTCTGCAAAACCCAGATAAAGTGGAAAATAATAGTTTGTAAATGGTTTGCTCCACTTCTTCGTATGCACAGAACCAGCCCTTCAACACCCCAGGAAAGGGAAACAGGAAGCAAGGGAGGGGGAGGAAATTAGGAGTTCAGAGCAGCAAAGTTTAATCAAGGGTCTGGACTTAAACACTGGGCTCCTCTCTCCAAAGCAATGTCTGTCATTTGACTTTGCAATGCAAAAGTCTTTGATCATTCAGGCATCTTCAGCAAGGAAGGGTCTGTGAATCCCCTCTCACTTGCTCTGTAAATTTAAGTCACTCAGAGTCCAGATAATCTCCAATATTCCCTCATCTTTAAAAGCCAAGGTGAACAGGCAGGAATTAGTAGCTCTCCTTGGCCATCATAGCAAAAGCAGACAAGGATCAAATGAGCTGGAGCCCGACTAACCCTCTCGCCCCTAGAGACATCTCCTCTAGCTCAGAGCACGTGAAGCAGATTGGCAGGGCCGTGTGGAAACATGCATTGCTGCGGCTCGTGATACACACAGGAAACTGACACCAGCTGTCACTCTGCCACCTTTCATGCATGTTACATTCGCCATCAAAAAAACCCAACAGCGCACGGGAAACATATCTGAGGGCCCCTGAACACTGAAGAATAAGAGATTTCCTGTGCGCTAGTACAGGTAAATACCATATTTTAAATGCATCATTTCCCCCTTAATTCATAATCTTTAATGGACTTAAAGAGGTATATGTTAATATATATATTTTTAATATTGGGTAATAAACATGGGGTGAAATCCAGGCTCCCCTGAAGTCAATAGCAAGATTCCAACTGACTTCAATAGGGCTAAGTTACCGTAAAGTCTTGTCCTGAGTGTCTATCGCAGGTAGCCACACAATCAGAACCTCCATCAGCCAATCCAGTCCAGTCTTTTACAGTGCCCATTTCACCAATATACATTACAATGTGAGCAGAAAATTGTGAGCCAATTGGATAGCTGCCTACGATTTCAACCTATGCTGATGCATACAACAGACAAGTCAAAACTGTGTTTGTTTCTTCCCTAGGTCATATGGCCGTTGGTAGCCTAATGAAAAAAAAAATTAGGATTTTTCCCTTGCTAGGTATCAGAGGGGTAGCCATGTTAGTCTGGATCTGCAAAAGTGACAAAGTGTCCTGTGGCACCTTATAGACTAACAGATGTATTACAGCATAAGCTTTTGAGAGTGAATACTCTAATATATGTATTATGAATATGCTCTAATACATCTGTTAGTCTATAAGGTGCCACAGGACTCTTTGTCACTTTTCCCTTGCTAAGAGGGACCTCTACCCTTCACTGGGAGGGAGACACTGCAGAACCTTCGTTTGAAGTCCAGTTGGGAGCGCTGAGAAAGACACTGGAAGGTTATTTTAAAAAATTTAAATAGAGTTGAAAGGCCCAGATATCAAAGAGCCTCTAACAATACGGACCCACATTACAGGTGCCAATGGGTCTATGTCCTGTTTGTGTGTAGAAATGTGAGCATTTTTGTGTGTAAATAGGCACAGCCACTAATATTGCAGGCATGTGATCAAGCACCTTTTGAAAATACAGCATTAACTCTATTAGAGCCAGGCAATGACTTTGCTCTAGACTTAGGATATAGCTCCACTGGAGCTGGAGGTGTCATTTCCAGCTTGGATGGAATTATCACCCCCTGTAGTTCTGATTGAGCTAACATGCTAAAAATAGCAGTGTAGCCATGGCTGCATGGGCTTGACTAGCTGTTCCCGGTACGATTGTTTCTAAGAATAGGTCCAGACTCAGAACAGCCACCCCGTTCCCCTGCCTGTGCAGCCACAACTACATAGCTAATTTTAGTGCGCTAGTTTGATCAGAGCTAGCATGGATATGTCTGCTCAAGGTAGAATTCACAGGTGCCAATTTTGTCGATCCATCGGTGCATTTAACAAAGCTAAGTGTGCATGACTCAGTTCTGAAGTTCTGATGCACTTTGATCCATCCTTACCCCTACAATTGGCCTGCGATGCCTCCCCTTATGGAGTGGGAGCAGTCATGTCACACATTACGCCTTCAGGAGAAGAGAGACCTATTGCTTTTGCTTCATGCTCTCTAAGCAAAGCAGAAAGTAACTATGCCCAAATTGAACGAGAGGCACTGGGAATTGTTTTTGGAATTTGGAAGTTTCATCAGTACCTGTTTGGGTGGAATTTTACTCTTCTCACAGACCATCGACCTCAATTTTTGGACCCTACACAGGCGTGCCCCCCTTAGCTGCTAGTCGTATGCAACATTGGGCACTGTTGCTTTCAGCGCACACATATGAAATCAAATATCGGAAATCCACTCTGCACAGCAATGCGGATGGTCTCTCAAAGTTGCCTTTGCCAGTCAAACATCAAGATACTGCCCAGAAGGAAATCTTTTACTTTGAACAGGTGGAGAATAGACCCATCACCGTTACTCAGATAAAGAAGGCAACTCGCATTGACCCTGTATTGTCCCAAGTCATGGACCTGGTGATACATGGAACATCTTGACAAACCTCTCTGTTCTCACCCGACCTTGTTACCTACATGTCCAGGAGGATGGAGTTATCGATCAAATCTGGTTGTTTGTTGTGTGAGAGCTGTGTCATTATCCCACCACCACTGAGATCATAGATGTTAGAACAGCTACATTCCGGTCACTGTGGAATAGTGCACATGTAGGAAATTACACAAAGCTATTTTGTGTGGCCTGGATTGGACAGTGCTATTGAAGAGAAGGCAAGAGCTTGTATGTCATGTCAGGGTGTCAGGAATGCACCCCAGTGTGTGCTCCTACACCCATGAGACTGTCCTGAAAACCCATGGCAATGTACTCACATTGACTTCGCTGGCCCCCTTGAAGGAAGCATGTTCTTGGTCATGGTAGATGCCCATTCTAAATGTCCAGAAGTCTCTATAATGCAGTCCACTGCTGGAGAGAGTACTATCCAAAAACTCCGGGGACTCTTTAGTCGTTTCCATCTGCCAGAACAACTTGTGAGCAACAACGGAACACAGTTCGTCTCTCAGGAGCATTCAAAATTTTATGAAGGCAACTGGGATACACCACATCACTTCAGCACCAATGGATTAACTGAAAGATTTGTGCAGACAATGAAACAAGCTTTGACATCAGCAAGAAAGATGAGTCCCTCTGGATTTATATTTATCCATTCAAAAGCATCTGGACACTGTCTTAGTATCCTACAGAAACACACCTCAGGCTACAACCAAGGCATCTCTGGCCTTTCTAATGATGGGACGACAGTTGCACACTTGCTTTGATCTGCTGAAACCTTTGGAACCAGACAAATTGTGCAACATCAGCAGGCATATCAAGTCATCAGGCATGCACCCAGCCCGGGACAGCTGGTTTTGGCTCAGAATTATACTTCTGGAGCTAAATGGGTCCCTGCCACTGTCATCGTTCAGACAGGACCTGTTTCCTGCACAGTATGGACTGCAGTGAATCTCATCTGGCGGCGACATATAGATCAGCCATTGCCAGGTCATACCAGTCTTCAGGACACATTTTCAGTTGAGTTGCCTGACTTCACCTCTTCTGGCGAGACACCAAATCAAGAATCAGCTGTTCCTGACTGTTCTTCATTACTGCTGGCGGCCAAGATACCCCCTTGCCCGAAACAAGCTGACACCACATCCTCACCCATTCATGCTATGAACCCTGAGCCCATTGTCAGGCTTGTGCCCAGGACACTTTTGGGTGCAACAACACCAGAAGTTTGCCGTAATCAACCTAGAGACAGAAGGCCCCTTCAATGGCTGGATTTTTAGCTAGGGCAAACGCACAGTTATGGAGCAAAATAATCCTCGGTGTTTAGCCGGAAATGGAGGCAGTCTACCCTCCTTCTCTAGTTTAGTGTTTGTTTTATTTAGGGGATGTTCTTATTAAGGGGGGAGGAATATGTTGTGTATTTGGTTGTCATGATAATAGAACCTCATTGTTGCTATGGCAACTGAGTTAGGTTATTAGATGATAGCCCAGCCAGTTTTCACTGTTTTGGTTAGTTCAGTGTGTGGCAATAAATGGCTCTCTGTGTCCCAAGTGATTTCTTTCTAAAACTGCTGCCCCCAAGGATACAACACTAGAGTGTCTAAGAGAATTGCTTGGTTGACTTGCAGTTAGCCAGTGAGGTAAAACTGAAATCTTCTCTGTTTGGCTGGTTTGGTTTGCTTTAGAGGTGGGAAAACCCCAGCCTTGGGCTGTAACTGCCCTGCTTGAAGCAATTTCTCCTGAACTGGCACTCTCAGTTGGGCCCCGCCAGAACCAGCATTGTTGCAGCCCCAATACAGCAAAGCACTTAAGCAAATTCTTAGGTCCACCATATACATGGCATGTACTTAAGTGCTTTGCTGAACAGGGGCCTTAGTGCAAGGCCTTCGCTAAGGACTTTTATGTGAGCGGCTGTAAAATGCGGCTCCCTGGCCTGAGAAAATGAAAGGGGAATTCCATGGTGGCCCTTATTAGCATGTGTCAGGATATTTTTTAAAACACGGTTTTTGTCTGTGAAAAGTGGCTGCACCCTCAGCCATGGGAACTTCAGCTAATCCTGTTGAGTTCTTAGGCCCTGCTGATCGGCTCCTCCTCCTCCCTCCTAGTGCCTCCCACGGAGCAGCTGTTCAGCAGCATGCAGGAGGCACTGGGGGAGGAGGGCGGGATGCCCTCGAGGGAGGGTGTGGAATAGGGTCAGAAGAGGTGGGAGCGGGGCATGGGGCAGAGCAGGAGTCGAGCACCCCTGGCAATTCAGAAAGACAATGCCTCTGGCTGTACTCCAGCCTAGGGCGCCAAGTGGTTGGGGGCGCCAAAAAGTGTGCTCAGGGGAGGCAGTGGAGCGGAGGTGAGCTGGGGAAGGGAGGTGCGGAGGGGCCGCCCACAGCAAGTAATGGGGGGTGACGCACAGGGGAACCGCTTCCTGTCCCAGCTCACCTCCGCTCTGCCTCCTCCCCTGAGCATGCCGGCCTGCTCTGCTTCTCTCCGTCCCAGGCTTGCTGGGCCAAACAGCTGATTGGTGCCGCAAGCCTGGGAGGCGGGAGAAGTGGAGTGGAGCGGCGTGCTCAGGGGAGGAGGTGGAGCAGAGGTGAGCTGGGGTGGGGAGCTGCCGCAGGGCTCCCGGGGTGGAGGGGGCAAAGTGGGGAGCTGCCGCAGGGCTCTCCAGGCGGGGATGGGCGGGAGGCAGGGAGCTGCTGCAGGGTTCCCCAGCTGGAGAGGGGCGGGAGGGAGCTGCTGCAGGGCTCCCGGAGGCGGGGGAGCAGGCGCAAGGTGGAAGTTTCACCTAGGGCGCAAAATACCCTGTCCCTCCCCATCTTTAAATCCTTGCTTAAGACACACTTCTTTCTGCTTCCCCACACCACTGGTCTTTCCTCATTTTCACTTTCCTGAGCAGTTTTCCCAGGTCTCTTACCGAGTTTGTCTTGTGTCTCCTGAAATGCAAGGCAAACTATTTGGGGCAGGATATGTGCCGTATTCAGTGTTTGCAAAGTGGCATGTTAATTTCAGGTTTCGTTTTGATAAAAGTAACAGTGATGGGGAAACCGCAAATGGCTCAGTTCCCATGCCAGATCTGGATGATAATTTGAACTGCGTGGGTTTGCAAAATTAGGCTTGAAAGCCCATGAGAACAGAACTTCGCATAGGGGTTCTGGTCCTTCCTGCTTCTGATTAGGTGAGACATAACGTGAGAGAAAACAAGTTTCTCATGTTGCACTTGGAAAATAGCTTTCACTTCCAGGCCCAGTCAGATTCTACAAGTGCACGTATTAGAGTCATATTTATGACTGTGATGCTGGCTTAGCAGGTGCCAGATTATGCCAAGGTCCCCATGCCTCACTTTAATACTGAGAACACATAGCCATGTGTTAGTATTGGTAAAATAGGTGTTAGAGTTCAAGGAATATGCTTAGTGTTCAGGGTTTATTGAATGCCTGCAAATTGCTGCATGCATTAATCACAGAAGTATAGGACTGGAAGGGACCTCTGTAGGTCATCTAGTCCAGTCCCCTGCGCTCACGGCAAGACTAATAACTAGATGATTCCTAATATACGTTTGTCTAACCTGTTCTTAAAAACCTCCAATGACATAGATTCTACAACGTCCCTTGGCAATTTGTTTCTGTGCTTAACTACCCTTTAGTTGGGAAGTTTTTCCTAATGGCCAGCCTAAATCTCCCTTGCTGAAATTTCAGCCCCCTGCTTTTTGTCCTATCCCTAGAGGTCAAAGATAATTTTTCACCCTTGTTAAAAGTAACAAGCTTTTATATACCTGAAAACTGTTATGTCACCCCATTTCTCCAGCCTAAACAAACCCAGTTTTTTCAATCTGTCTTTTTAGGTCATATTTTCTAAACCATTAATAAGTTTTGTTGCTTTCTTCTGGACTTTCTCCAATTTATCCACATCTTTCCTGAAATGCAGTGCCCAGAACTGGATACAGTATTCCAGCTGAGGCCTTATCAGTGCAGAGTAGAGTGGAAGAATTACTTTATGTGCCTTGCTTATAACACTTCTGCTAATACATCCCAGAATTAGGTTTACTATATTTGCAACAGTTACACTGATGACTCACATTTAGCTTGTGATCCACGATGATCCCCAGATCCCTTTCCGCAGTACTCCATCCTAGGCATTTTTCTTTTTGTATGAATGCAACTGATTGACTGCTCCTTCCTAAATGGAGTACTTTGCATTTGTCCTTATTAAATTTCATCCTATTTACTTCAGACCATTTCTCCAGCTTGACCAGATCATTTTGAATTTTAATCTGAACCTCTTGCACTTGCAACCCCTCCCAGCTTGGTGTCATCTGCAAACTTTATAAGTGTACTTTCTATGCCATTATCTAAATCATTTATGAAGATGTTGAACAGAACCAGATCCACGACTGATCGCTGAGGGACCCCACGTGATATGCCCTTCCAGCTTGACTGTGAACTACAGATAACTACACTCTGGAAATGGTTTTACAACCAGTTATGCACCCATCTTATAGTATCTTCACCTAGGTTTTATTTCTCTAGTTTGTTTATGAGCATGTGATAAAGCAGGCCTGCACAACATGCAGCCTGGGGGCCACATGCGGCCCGTGGGGGTGAGTAGGGGCGGGGCAAGCCAAATGGGGAGGTTGGGGAAGCAGATGGGTGCGGGGTGAGGGCAAGGCTTTTCGGCCCGCAGCTGGGTTTTTTTTGCAGTAATGTGGCCCTCGCTGCTTTCCGAGTTGTGCAGGCCTGTGATAAAGTATTAAAAGCCTTACTAAGTCAAGATATACCACATCTACTGCTTCCCCCCATCCACAAGGCTTGTCACCCTGTCAAAGAAAGCTATGACATCAGGAATCATAACATTCAAAAATCAGTAGGAGAACACTTCTACCTCCCTGGCCATTCTATTAAAGACTTGAAGGTGTCAATTTTAAAACAGAAAAACTTCCAAAACAGACTCCAACGAGAAACTGAGGAACTGGAATTAATTTTCAAATTGGACACTATTAACCAAGGGCTAAACAGAGATTGTGAATGGCTTTGTCATTACACTAATTGAATGCATTTCCCTAGTTAAGTTCCCTTCAAAGGTTCTTATCACCTGTCAGACACAGATCCACTACAAAAGGTTTTTTTCTCCTGCTGATAATGGCCCATCCAAATTAAACAGCCTCTTAGAATTGGTATGGTAATGTACGACTTTTTTTGTTTTCTGTGTATATAAATACATCTTACTTCTGTTCCATTCTATGCATCCGATGAAGTGGGCTATAGCGTACAAAAGCGTATGCTGAAATAAACTGGTTAGTCTCTAAGGTGCCAAAAGTATTCCTCATTTTATTTTAAAATGAGCAAGTCTTAGTAACTTGCACCCAGGTGTCCTAAAAGAGCTGGATGATGAGACCTCTGACCTGCTGATGTTCATTTTTCATAAATCTTGGAATACCAAGGAAATTCCAGAAGACTGGAAGAGTACTAATGTGCCAATATTAAAAAAGACAAATGGAGTGACTTGTGTATCTGTAAGCTGGCTAACCTGATATCAGTCACAGGCAAAATAATTACTGATATGAGATTCAACTGATAAAGAATTAAAAAATAGTAATATAATTAATGCCAGTTAATATGGTTTTATGGAAAATAGATCACGTCAAACAAACCTGATTTCATTCTTTGAGATTATAAACCTGGTTGATAAACATATCTGTGTAATTATTGTAGGCTTGTAAGACATTTGACTTAGTACCATGCAACATTCTGATTAAATATTAGCACTATGCAATATCACCATAGCACATGTTAAATGGATGAAGAAATGGCTAACCGACAGATTTCAAAAAGTAGTTGTCAATGGGGAATCATTGTCAAATGGTGTATTCTAGTGGTGTTCCACAAGGATTGTTCTAGGCCTGTTTTACGTTAATCCGAACTCAGAGTTCATGTCCGCAGCATTCAGAGGGGGAAGTTGCAGCATAGCACTTGAGTGTGCATGGCTATTTACCTACTCTGTAGTCTGAATTTTGGGGCAATGTACACAAGCCCTGAGAATTACATAAATTACAGAGGAATTTGATCTGATCTGGATCAGAACTTTATCAAAAATCAAGTGAGTTAGGATAAGAGGTTTGCGTTCAGGACTACTGTTAGCAGCAATATAAATTAATGGGATGAGAGATGGGAGTTAATTACAATTTTTTGAACCACAGATAAGGATTGGTTTGAATTTTGGTCGAGTTATTTGATTGGTTGATGCAGGGAGGTGGTTATTTAATCTGAATAGCTCAACAATCCTTTTTCTCGATATGATACGAGTTGTAAATATCCCAAATCCCTCTGTAAAGTAATTGCACTGTGCCCAGTTTTTAACTGATGTAGACCAGCTCCATAGGAGTTACTTCTGTTTGTTCCATTCTGTGCATTTGATGAAGTGGGCCATAGTCCACGAAAGCTTATGCTGAAATAAACTGGTTAGTCTCTAAGGTGCTACAAGTATTCTTTGTTTTCTTAATGGAACTACAGTGAAGTATCCTCAGCTGTGGATCTGGTCTACTTGAAATCTGAAGTGGGATTTTCTTTTGAGCTGTCATCATGATAGCAGCGTCTGTCATCATGATAGCAGCGTCTGCTATATTTTTAACAAGTTGGGATTCCCCCTATTTCTCTAGATTTAACAGAACTCTCACTTCCTTTAACCTTTAATCATCAGACTCCAGTCTCACCCCACCTCCCACCCAGTTGAAGCAGCAGCTCTGAAAGGGAACTGTCTTTTTTTTTCTTCTTCTTCAAGAAACCCAGTTTTCTGAGTGCTTTCTGGCTTGTTTTTCTCATCTGGAAATCCCCCTTAATTATGCCAGGAATAAACTTTCAAATAAATCGCAATGTAAAGTGAACTGAATTTCAGTAAGTGATTTTGAAGTTAGTAATTCAATTTGCTGTGTAAAGTGGTGTAAAGGATTTGCCGGGTGACCAATATTACTTGGGTGCTGGAGGTACTGTACTAAGTTCACCTGCAGCAGAAAGGCTGCTAAATCTGTTTATTCTGACAGCAAATAGAATAATAATATAATGGAGTCACAGACAGCCTTCTTAGATCAGTGGTGTTTAATAGAAATTCGATGCTAGCCACACTTATGGCTAATAAGAAAAATTCACAACCACACTTCAAACGACATTTCAAATATCACAACACTACAAACGACATTTCAAATATCAAAAATAACTAGATATTACAAACAAATATTAATAGGTATTATTAACACAAAATTACTATATCCTAGCTACGTTAACAAGCTGTATATCAAAGCACGCAAGCTGTCTTCCAGTACTGCTGTCTTCAGTACACCAATGCATTGCTCATGCATTAGTCACAATTAAATAGCCTATTCACCACAAGTGGCTAGTGGCAAACATATTAGACATCGCTGTCTTAGATACTCCAGTCTATCTTGCCACCCAGGCAAGCTGGACTATGTGATAAATGCTCACTGATACCAAAAAAAAGCAAAAAAAAAAAAGCCACAAATATTCCAGGTAACACCCAGTCCCAAGAGACCAGTCATCCATCCACATTGATTTGCATCCTGTATTTCACACCAAAGACAACACTGGTAGCCAATTCTATAGTAAACTAACTAAAGGTTTATGAGCTAAGAAAAAGGAATGAAAGTTATTGAAAGCTTAAAGCAAGTAAAAAATATATGTACATGTGAGTCAGAGTCTATCATTTCAAAAGATAGCAGAGATGTAGTCATTTGCCAGTTTCTCAAAAGTCTTTTAAGGCAACCCAGAGTAATTCTGCGAATCTCTGTCTCCTAGAATGGTTATTCTGTCCTGTTAGAATACAAACAGTGGAGAGATGACGAACTTTTCATTGTGTCCATATGTATAACCTCTTCTCACAGAAAACAAGCTGACAGTTCGGCTACCCACGTAGTCTCTTTCTTTGATGACGCAGAGCGGAGTGCATTTACAGTCTTTTATCTCTGATCATCACACACTGTGACCATTTGCCTTCATGTGCTCAAGAATTAGCACTTTCCTGGTAAAAGTTCTTCATTTGCATTACCCAAGGCTTCTTTCTCATGTGATGGCTTATTTAGTTACAGGGGTGTGTATATACAAATGTAAATGTTTGCTATGACATCCTAAGGCAGTGGCTCTCAGCCTTTCCAGACTACTGTACAGGAGTCTGATTTGTCTTGCCTAACCCAAATCCCACCTCACTTAAAAAGTGCTTGCTTATAATATCAGACATCAAATTACAAAAGCGTCACAGCACACTACCACTGAAACATTTCTTACTTTCTCCTTTTTACCATATAATTATAAGATACATTGATTGGAATATAAATATTGTACTTCCATTTCGGTGTGATATCTGAGCCTGTTTTTCATTTGTGAGACTCGTCTGAAGCCTGAGCCCCAGGCAGTGGGGCTGAAGAATGTAACTTAGCTTCATGGGCGCCCTTGTTGCATGGAATCCTGGGGATTTTCCCTGCTTGTCACCCCCTAATGCCAGCTGGGCACTTACAACTTTCCAAACCTGTCCTGTGACCCCTCCCTCCACAGGGGCTGGAGTTGAGTATCCCCTGGAAGACTTCGGACTGCCCCCAGGGGTACACATATCCCTAGTTGAGAACCAGTATTCTAAGGTACGGAGAAGTGAAAACAATGCATGCGCCCTCCCATTAGTTTTCATGAAGTTTAAACATCAGATACATTCTTATGCATTTAACAATCGCTTTGATCTGCACTAACACATGAGTGAATTGGCCTGACTTCCAGCTGCAAGTTTGTCAGTCTTTACCTGATGTCTATGGCCTTGGCATGAGCTAGCAACTGGTCTGCCAGCATCACATAGTCTATTATAAAAGAGCCACTGACAACCCATGGAAAACACTGGAAGGTCCTTTGCTGAGAACACTGCACTTTATTTTCCGTCTTCACCTCCTTTTAATTACTAGGGATGTTTGCAGGGAGGGAGAGGAGCTGACATGGGGAGATGCTGGTGGCTGCTGAGCACCCAAAATTGTTTTTCCCGTGGGTTCTCCAGCCCTGGAGCACCTACAGTGTCAGCGCCGGTGAGTAGAGCTTTCGCCATCTCTACACAGGTTGGGAGACAGTGACGTTACTGACATGAACTGTGACCGTATAGATCATTGTTGCAACCAACGTCCTATAGTGGCACCAAATCTTATACAAAGGAGGTCAAGTAAGGTGTCTATGCAAAGGTTATGATTTGCTGGTTATGACTATGCTATCTGTATGCATGTATCATTTTTGCATTTAAAGTATTGGCTCTATACGGTCTGTATTTCAAACTTGTGCCATGCTTCTGGGTGACACCACAGAAAGTTTGGCATCAGTGCTGCCTAGCCTGCTTGATGACCCATTAAGGACCATCAGCTGTACAACTGACCCATTGGGAGAAGGCAGATACACCTTGTGACTCAGCAAGGCATGCAGGGACTTTAAGGTTTTTCCATGCCATGTGCTGGGTAGCTTGTGTTTGGAACAAAAGAAGCACAAGCCACTTGGCAAAAGGACTATAAAAGGCAGCTGCATCATCTCTATTTTGTCTTCAGTCCTGCTTCTTACCTCTGGAGGAACTTTGCTACAAACTGAAGCTCTGAACAGAAGACTGAATGACCCATCCCAGTCGGGGATGTACTCCAGAAACTTAACTTAAACCAGCAATTTATTCCATCACTGCTACAAGCCTGAACTAAGAACTGTATGTAATTGATTCCATTTAACCAATTCTAGCTCTCATCTATATTTCCTTCTTTTTATGAATAAATCTTTAGATTTGGGATTCTAAAGGACTGGGAACAGCGTGATTTGTGGGTAAGATCTGACTGGTATATTGACCTGCGCCTGGGGCGTGATCTGTTGGGATCGGGAGAACTTTTTTCCTTTTACTGGGGTACTGGTTTTCATAACCATTCACTCTATAAGGAGTGGTGCTGGTAGTGAGACTGGTAAACTGGAGCATCTGAGGGAATTGATTGTATGACTTCTGGTTAGCCAGTGGGGTGAGACCGAAGTCCTCTCTGTTTGGTTGGTGTGGTGTGCCTTAGTAGTGGAGGAACTCCATTACTTAGAGCAGGGCAGTTACAGCCCTGGGCTGTAACTGCCCTGCTCTAAGCAATTTGTCCTGAATTAATACTCTCAGTAGTGTCCTGCCAGAGGCTGCACCATTACAGAGACCTTGTTGTGCAGAGAGCCACTCCTGCCCTCTTTTTGAACCCTTTTTACACTGCCAGAGCTGGGCCTTGGGTTAACTGAGAACTGGATCCAAAGAAACAGGAGACCATTCCAAGCCCAGAGAGACCCAGCAAGTGGGGAAGGGAGAAGAGAGGACGTCAGAGAGATGTCGGGCCTGAAAGCGAGGACAAGGAACCCCTAAGAGACAGGCAGTCAGTTAAGGATTTGAAGGACAGAGTGATGAGAATGGGAGACTTCTTCAGCAGTGGCATTTTGGACAGGCAAAAAGGGAGGGGAGGAAAGTAGGTGGGTCGTAATCAAAGGCAGAGATGAGCAGGGAATGGGAGAGGGATTTTACTGTGAGTAGTATAAGCAAATGGCCACACTTGAGGGATATTTAACAGGCTAAAGAGACGGGAGCTAACAAGACTGAAGGCGGAAGGGGAAGGAGAGGCAGGAGAAGAGGACAGCGGATTCCTCACTAGTGATGGAGAAGGAGATAGTGGGGAAGAATCAGGTGTGGTTGTGAAAAATCACATTTGCGGTGGGGGTGAGACATCCAGGAGGGCAGAGCTATAGAGACCCTACTGGACAGGGAGCAGAAGTCAGGCCAATCAGGTAGATTTAAGGATCATCCTCAGAGAGGTGGTGGTTGAAATCAGGCATACAGAGACATTTGCCAAGGAAGGGACTGAGGGTGCAACCTTAGGAGATACTGACATGTGAGAAATGACTGGCACCACTGCAAGATGGGCCAAAGAAGAAGCTGTAAGTGGAGAAACAGGAGACCAGAGAGCTGCAGAAGCCAATGGAGCAGAAAGAGCTAAGGAGAAAAGGATCAAGTGGGCTGGAAGCAGCAGATGGATCAAGAAGAAAAATAGATGAACACTCTAGACTGAACTAGATCGTTCCTAACCTTAATGAGTCCGGGCAGCTTCGGTGTAGTAGGGAGAGCAGAACCTGATGGGAAGGGGCTGTGGAGAAAGGGTTTATGCAGCATGAGTGGTTAACAGTCCAAAGAGTTTGGAGACCACGGGAAGGAGGGCGAGGAGACAAGTATTCAATAGACAGGTGACCCCCACTCATAATTCTGATCAAAGTTAATTGTTCTATTCCATGTCTGATGCCTGAGAGGTAAGAATCTGCAAATGTACTAAGTGGGAGAGAAATTCTGATAGTTTTACAATTGGAAATTTAGGAATAAATTGATTCTCTTGAAGAAAAGATAAAAACAAGCCTTTAAACAATTCATTAAAAGAGGACAGTTAAGTAGTAATTTCTAATTGGCTAGAAATTACAAATCTCTCCCCAACCCAGCATCATAGTACGTGTCTGAACAGTGATACTCAAACTGCGGCTTGCGAACCGCAGGTGGTTCTTTAATGTGTCTCCTGCGGCTCTTTGCAGCACATGATATTAAAACACTGTGATTTAGGTATTAACCAATCTGCATTTTTAAGATATCAGGATGCTTTTACTGTGAGCCAATTGTAACTGATAAAATAATAATATTTGGTCAGTCATTTAGCGGTGAGAAAAATATTTTATACACACACACACTCACTATTGTGGGTCTTTTTGGTTATGTTGATCACTAATTTGGCTCCCGAATAGGGTCTCCATATTTCCCTATACTGAATATGGGACACCTGGTAAAATTATTCACATTCAGGCAAGTTTAACGGGAATCAGAACCACGCAGTACAAATATTTAAATTATCAAGTTGACGGAGCCCCTTATAAAAGAAATAGTGTGTAGTTGGATTCTTTCTATTTACCTTCTTATCTTTAAGACTTTAGGGCTCACACGGGGAGGGGTGACACACATATCCCTACCTCCCCCATCCCCCTCATGCACACACCCCTCTCTCACATGGAGGGAAGGGGATGATGGACTCTCCCTGCCTGGCTGGGCCCTGGGACGGACCCACCTCTCCTGGTACCTGACGCCATGTCTTCCCAAGGCAAGACATGGGGGATGGATGCAGAGTCACGTGCCTCCCTCCTCAGATTTCTGCCAGGCTTCACACCTGCAGCAGCCTTTCAGCACTGTGTGGAAGGGAAGGGACGGGAGCTGCTTTCAGCTGCGGGTGGAGGGGAGGGGTAGGGATGACCTGACCCGAGCCTTTCAGAGCTCATCTCCCCACCCCCGTGTGGCTGAAATGAGCGTGTCCCTTCCCACCCGCAGAGTGTCAAAAGGCAGCTAACACCTCCAGGCTGCTGCTAGCCACTGACATAACCCAGCCCCCCTGGCTACAGCATGGACAGGAAGGGGTTAGGCCTTAAGGATGCACTGTGCACCAGGGCCTAGGGAACCTGACTGCAGGGGCTTCAGTGAACCTGGCCAGAGATGTGCGCAGCAGAAGAGGTTGCCTAGGGGAAGGAGCAGCTTTGCGCTCTCTGGGGGCAGGACCCAGGGTGGGAGGGGCAGGTGAAGCAGTGGCTAAGTCCCTGCCCCAGGGGCTTCTGTGGAGTCTGCAGGTTTGGGGCATGAACAGGCTGGAAATCACTCCCCCGCCCAACTCCAGAACTTAGCTAAGGGGAGGAGAGGCTTCCCCGTGCCAGCGCTGTGCGGGGCTTTGGCACATGCAGGGCTTGGCTCCTCCTGGCCAGCGCCCCAGGTCAGAGGGTCTTGGGATTTCCCGGGGCGCCGGCCCAGGCAGAGGCAGTGGGGGAAGGAAGGAGCCTGCCGGCCAGGCTGTTGTGAGCTGAGAGCTCTGACCAGGGGCTGGTTCTCTGCACAGTGTTGGGAGCGGGACACGCTCCGCTGGGGGATATATCGAGGAGCAGCGGGGCTGAGGGTGGGGGCATGAAGGGGTAAAGCAGAGAGAGGATAGCGAGAGGGGAACATGTAAAAGAGCCGATGGGCGGGCAGAAGAGGTGACGTAACCGGCCGCCACCTGGCACTTGCCCACGCTCACCGGCCGCTGCAGAGCGCAGCCAGTGCCAGCCAGAAATGGGATGGGGGACGGGGCCCTGATGGCCGAGAGCTGGAATGCAGCAGGGGCTGTGCTGATGGACCAGCCCCTTGCACGGCCTCTTCGGCCTGCCACCAGCCTTGCACCCCCACCCCCATCATCAGCCACTGGACCCCCAGCTCACTGCTGGTGGGTGAGTGGCTGGTGAACCGGGATCCAGCCAGCAGCAAGACCTGTCAGTACTGATGGGAACTGCGGGGACGGGACAGAAAATATGGGACAATTTGCCCTTAAAAAAAATTGGGACACTCTCAGGAGGTCTTAAATATGAGACTGTCCCTTTAAAAACAGGACGTCTGGTCACCCTACTCCTCAACCACCCAGATCTAAAATAGCTCCGTGTTAGAAGTATGTTAAACTTATAAACAAATGTATCTTTCCTAGCAGGACATCTAGTGTTTATTCTGGGTATTGCAACCTTGTTAATGAATACTGCAGGGTGCTGCTGACACAAACCACTCCCCATTACAGCGGAACCAAATTTTTCAGCCCAACCTTTTTTTTTTCGTGCAAAAAAATGCAGATTCAGCAACACTAAAGCATTTAACAAATTCATGTGGCTTTTGAAAACTTGTTCTGATTAATGTCTCCACCCAAAAACATTCAGAAAATGCCAAAATTAATCCTTTTGATTTGTCATTCCTGAATTTCCTTCAATTTTATTTTTAAAAATTCAAAAATGTTTAAATGATGAAATAAAACAAAAGCAGAGTTGAACCTAAAATATTTTTTAAAATTTTCATAATAGCCAGCGAGCCAAAAAAATCCATCATTTGCACAACTATTATTATTAACAATTATTTCTTTTAGACTCCGCGGAGCCTTTCCAAAACCCTGATGAAAATCAATTCATTTCATGATGCAAAAGGAAGATTTTTCTGACATGCATTGCATTAGTTCCCTATGCTGAGTGTAGTCAAAATGAAAATGACCTCTTTTAGTTCCTGGTTGACTCTCCTGCCTTCATCATTAGGAAACACTAGCATTTGCCGCATCCTTTTCTCTCTTTTGTTCAGTCTCTGGAGGTTCTGAATATTTAGAAACAGGCAAGTCATGTTACTCAAACATTCAAGTCCCAGTCCTTCCTTTAGTGCATATGGTTCAACAGGAATTAGGCATGTGAGTTATGCAGGAGGTGACCCACAGATTCTAAAGGATGCACCATAGATGGAAGGAAAAAAATGTGATCACTAGAGATTATGTGGAATCAAAATCCTGCTCCCCACCCCCGCTCATAGTATCAGATTACCTGGTTTAGGGATTATTGTTAAAAACAAAAAAAAAAAACTTCTCACCACCAATCATCCATTTACAAGTTGGGAAGGTTTCATAAGAAACAAAATATTTGCTCCAAAGTTTGCAAAAGTGGCCAGTGATTCTGGATGCCTGACTTGAGACATCTGGGGTCTGATTCCCAGAAAGCAGGGGCACCCACAATCCCAGCTGAAGTCAATTAAAGCTGTCAGAGCTCACCAACCTGTGAATATCTGGCTCATGGTGTCTCAAGCTGGGCTTTCAAGAAAATGGAAACCCACTGACTGCTGCATCAAAAACCCACTGACCACTTCTGTGCTTATAACCTCCAGAGTCTCTCATCCGGAGTAGTGCTATTTTCCATGCAGATAGGTGAATAATTGTATTTTTTCCTGACTCAGAGTCACATTCTTTCCAACACAAGATGACAAGACATCACTCAAATGGAAAAACAAAACCCTACCAAAATAAAATACTACAGTTCCCCCACAATTCTTCCCCTCAGTGAGAGAGTGAGAGAAAGACCAAATCATATGAAAACAGAGATTAGTCTCGTTGCGTGGAGCCTGACTGTCAGGTGTTCGGTTACTATGGTTGTGAGGGCAGTATAAGAAACTTAATAGAATAGAATAAGTAACTGTGTTTGTTGGTGAAAGTCTTCCAAATTGTGGACTGCAGTAATTCATGAATATGTCCCAAAGTGGAGTGTTGCCATATATATACTTGTGATGGGGACATGGTTACCTTTTGCCATTTACCAGATGAAAAAGTTGTCTCCAAAATAGTAGTTTTTCTCTGTGACAGTTCACCCATCAACAATGCATGGTTCCATAGTTCTGTGGGCCTTGTGACATGATAAGCAGTAAACAAACTCAATTTGCATCTAGCTAATACAAAGAACACCAAATCACAAAACCACACCACAATCTGAACACTTCTTTCCCCCCTAGGGACAGAACGCAGTGCCACATCATTTAAAGAGCCAGAAGTCTCCTCTGGTCATTATAGCAATTAGATTAGGAAGAACTAGAAATAACGTTTTGCATGATACCAGTGTTGCGAACGTAAATTCCTCTCTTGTAGTCAGGGCAGGGGATTTATCTCAGTCAGTGTGGGCCTGTCACGAGAAATTTCAACCAAAGAGAAACAAGCCCATGTAGTGATTGCAGCACACAGCTCGGTTAGCTGTTCTGTTCTCCATTGAGATTCCAGGAGCTTGGGACAAAAATATTTGACTTAAGCCTGCAAGTTGGTTAGCAAAATAGTCATAGACATGTTCTGCACTGTGCACGAGCAATTAGTGGCAATAAGAGTTCATCACCTAAAGCCCCGTGCATGGAAAGGAGACTGTAACTTCAGTGGAGAATGCAGTGGCCTGCCCGCTGAGGGGCACATAACTGGGCTGAAGCTTTTGGAGTAGCTTCTGCCATAATTCAAGGTGTAAGTGCCCTGGCTGGTCAGTGCAGTGATCACCTCTCTCTCATTCTTTATCCCAGATAAGATCAGCTGGGAAGTCTTTGCTTTGGAACCTAACAAAGAACATGCCAAGCTGGCTGTGGCTTTTAAGCCCTGCATGGCAGGTGATGCAAATGTCCTTTCCCAGGCAGAGCCCCAAGGAGCAGAAGGACATTGTGGAACCACACAATAGGGCTGGTGTGGGCAAACTTTTTGGCCTGAGGGCCACATCGGGATTGCAAAATTGCATGGAGGGTCAGGTAGGGAAGGCTGTGCCTCCCCAAACAGCCTGGCCCCCACCCTCTATCCAACCCCCACCCACTTCCCAGCCCCCTCAGAACCCTCAACCTACCCGTCCCCTGCTCCTTATCCCCTGACTGCCCTCTGCAGAGACCCCCTCGACCCTAAACACCCCCTAAGCCCCACTGCTCTTTGTCCCCTGGCTGCCTCCTCCAGAGACCTCCTGCACTCCACAGCCAATCTAAGCCCCCTGGTCCCTGTCTCCTGACTGCCCCAACCCCTATCCAAACCCCTGACCCCTAACAGACCCCTGGCACTTCCACGTCTATACAACACCCCCATTCCCTGTCCCCTGACCACCCCCACCAGATCCTCCACCCCATCCAACTGCCTCCTGTCCCCTGACTTGCCCCTGGGACTCCCTGCCCCTTATCCGACCCCCCCCCCCCGATCCCAGCCCCCTTACCATGCTGCTCAGAGCAGTGTGTCTGGCAGCTGCACTGGGCCCACTGGAGCTAAATACACTGCCCTGCAGGAGTGTGCAGCCCTTCCGCCTTACCACACCACTCAGAGAAGCAGGAGCTCAGGCCCCACCGGAACCAGCCATGCCACTGCAGCACTACCTAGGAGCAGCAGGCCAGAGTGCTGGCGGCACAGCACACTGAGGCTGCGGGGGAGGGGGCACAGCAGGGGAGGGGTCAGTGGGAGCATCCCCGGCCAGGAGCTCAGGGGCCAGGCAGGACGGTCCCATGGGTCAGATATGGCCTATGAGCCATAGTTTGCCCAGGCCTGCAATAGGGAGTCAGAGGGGCAGCCGTGTTAGTCTGTATCAGTAAAAAGAACGAGGAGTCCCTTAAATTTGTTAGTGTCTAAGGAGTCACAAGAACTTCTCATTGTTTTTACAATAGGAAGTGCTTCTCATTTGCCCCCATGTGGCCTCATGTGCTGCTCACAGTCGGGACATTTCTGATCTGGCTTCCCGGCTCTCGTACTCTTCAGGACACACACACAGGACACATTCATTGGGGTTAGCCCATGCCCGGCTGGTTGGGTCTCTAGCTCGCTGTGTGATTTCGTTTTCTGTAAGAACTCAGCAGCTGCTTCACAAGGGCTGCCAGCACTAGAGAAAAGGGCTCATACATGGAAATATTAATCACTAGAAGGTCCTCGGCTTAACAAAATAATTCTCGTGGGGAAATACTTGTTGCAGTCTCCTGCCCCAGTTTTCACAGCACTGTGGGTTAACTGGATGGAGCTCTCTTCTCTGCAGTATCTTCCTTTCCTATTCCTAATACATCCCATCAGAGGAACTCTGTATAGCATCTTTTTTTTTTCTTTCAGTCAAAAGGAAAAACACCTTCAGCCCTCATGTTGGTATTGGCAAAATCTGTGGGCACTCAGACAATACATTCCTGACTGAATCCTGTGTACACTGCTTGCCTGGCTCCTTGGCCCCAGACAGGCCTCCTCTCTCTGCAACCAGGTGGGAGAAAAGGGCTCCCTCACTTTGTCAACTAACGGCTGGGGCTGAGCAGATCTGTGCGGCTCTCGCTCTCTCTCTCGGGCTTAGGAGGCTTTTCTCCTCATTAACAGAAATTTGCTTTTATTGTTATGCTTACAGGATACGGAACCTGAAAGCTAAAGCAGCTTAGTTCTGCCTAGGAAGCCTAGAGAAGAGCCTGCGTGCAGCAGTAGAAGCAGCGCACCAGAGGTATTCATTGCTGAATCACAGCTGGCTTGTACTTTTCACTTGGTAATTTATTAGAGAGACCCCGCAGCCAAGTGAGCAGACTTGCACTCTCTGTCTCTGCTCTCATTTACACGTTGTGTGTGTTATGCTAGGCTGGCTTCCTTGATAAATATCTTCAAACGAATGTTGCCCCTGCAGAGCTCTTCTTGTTCCTACATGACGGAAAGCATCCCACACCTTTCCACAGAGGAACTGTAGGTGATACAGAGAGGCAGTGGCAATTTACTGATTTGAAAGGATAGGGATGCGGGGTGGGGGTGAGAACCTCCGCCCCAGTGACTCTTATGCAATCAGGAATAGCTTTTCTGGGTCACTCGTCATCCAAACTATTCAGAAGTTACTCAGGGGTAGTGGGAGGTAGCTAAGAGTTTCCAGAAGAGGCAGATTCAGGCATGCCCAGTCAGTGGAGGCTGAACAGGCTGCCCCATTGCTGGTAGAAGCTTTTCAATATGAGAACCTCTAAATAGCAACATGACTGGGAATGTTTGCACTAACATACCGCCCAACCCTGCTCCCAGTGAAGCCAGTGAGTGCTTGTCTTGTGTATTTTTAAGATCAGGGTACTCCTATATTCCCAGCTTTGGCCAAGTTCCCCTGGTTCTGAGCCCCAACTTCTAGGGAATGACCCTGTCTGATACTATACCACTCTGGCTCTGCAGAAAGGATGGCTTCCTGCCCTACAGGTCCCCTTAGTCATGTATCAGGGGTATGAGTAGAGCTTCCACTGGATGGGTGGGAGGGGGCTCACTAAAGGCCCCAAGTGCACCAGATGGACCCTCACTTTCCATCCCAGGAACAGAGAACAGAGGTGTTTCTACCGTCCACTACTGGCCCAGGTAGGAAAGAAGCGAGTTCCAACTTCCCCTTCAAATCCCTAGAGAACCTGAGCTGTCAACCTATGAGTTGCAAATAACCTGTATTTCTTTATGGCTACATGGTTGCAGGTGTAAGGGGGAAGAAAGTCCTTTTGTTGTTGTTGTTGCTGTTGCAACATGGGGTCACTGTACAGAAAGGACTAAGACCCACCAACGTAGGCTAAGGAATCTCTTGTGCTCCATTAGACCCCTTACCACTTCCACCTCAGACAACGACAACGTTTTAGGGACCTCAGGATCGTTTAATTGCTCCTGCTGCAGCTGTAAATCATCCCAAAACCACCAAAGAAAAATAGCAACCCCAGCATTCTGTATATAAGGTGCTCCTGGCACATCAAATCTTTGGAGCAGTGACATTTGGGATGATGGGGTACAGTTATTTTGCAGCATCATGGAAATGTCATGCTCACTTGGATAAGGAACTAAGTGAGTCAGGCAAATGAGCTATTTTACTCTCTCCCTGACCTCAGCACAAATGGATGTAGGCCTGGACTCTTCTGGGCATAATTAGCTCTTGGACATCGACCAGTGTGTTTCGTAGGTTTTTTAGAAGTGAATTTAGGCTGAGATTTTTAGAAGAGCCTAGGGAACTTGAGCACTTCTGAAAATGGCAGCCTCAGGGCCTGTACAAAATGTCAGCTCCAAGACTCAACTCCTGAATTTACCCACACCTCAGGTAGAAGCTCCCCACCCTGCTCCATCATTGTGCTCAATACTCACACACAGGGTACTGCTCACACACACTGCCTCAGCTTTGTCCCAGAGTTAATCTTAGGGGCAAAATGATAGTTCATTTCTCTCCTTGGCCGTTTGCTCCTTAGCTAAGGTGCCAACAGTGACTGCAGTGTTGGTGATGTCCACTAGTAATGTGGTTCTCAACCAGGGCCCCAAGGCTCCCTGGGAGTCTGTGAGCACGTTTAAGGGGGTCCACCAAGCAAGGCCAGCATTAGACGCACTGGGGCCCAGGGCAGAAAGCCGCAGCCCCCCTGTCTGGGCCTGAACCCTGGCGTTCTGAGCCTCACCACCCAGGGCTGAAGCCGAAGCCTGAGCAATGTAGGTTTGTGGGGGCCCTGTGGCATAGGCCTCCAGGAAATTGACCTTCTTGCTACCCACTAACACCGGCCCTGACTTTTATATGCAGAAAACCAGTTGTTTTGGCACAGGCAGACTGTGGAGTTTTACAGCTAAGGCTAAGATTTTTTAATGGATATTTTTAGTAAAAGTCATGGACAGGTCAGGGGCAATAATGAAAAGTCACAGAAAACCATGTCCTGTCCTTGAGTTTTACTAAAATTTTCCATTACAAAATGGGGAGCCTGGACCGCTGCGGGTGAGCTGGGAGCTCCAGGTCCCCCTCCACTGGCAGATCTGAGCTGCAGGGCTCCTTCTGCTGCCCATAGCAGCCTGGAGCTCTGAGGGTCCCCTCGGGTGCCCACAAAGGTGGAGAGCTCCAGGGGTCCCCCCTGGTGCCTGCGGCGGCTGGGAGCGATGGAGGTCCCCCCAGCAACAGAGGACCCTGCAGCTCCCAGCCGGCACTGGCAGAAGTCACAGAGATCTTTGGAAGTCATGGATTCCGTGACGTTCGTGACCTCTGTGACTAAATCACAGCCTTATTTATAGCATGCTGGTGAGGTTGGGGAGCTCAGAAAGAAAAAGGTTGAGAACCCCTGCACTAGAAAGTGGATTGAGGTAACCAACCAGCTGTAAGACAGTAATAGGCTTTCAGTGCCTTTAACCTGAACTGGCCAGATCTTAGATGGGAGAGGAGTGAATGGGAGAAAGAGAGACAGAGACAGTTAATTGCCAGAAAGGGTAAGCTACCAAAAGAAGAGCTGAGGATAGGAATGGTAAAAAGAAAGATGGAAGGAAAAAGCCGATAGACACCTCGTGAGCCATTACTCGGATGGGCTAACACCTGTGCCAATTTACACCAGTTGAGAATCTGACCCATAAAGTTATCACAGAAAGTTTATTTGACGTGACATTGACGGTTATTTGGTTTCATGCAGACATCGCTCCAGCTCAGACTAGTGCTCTTCATTGCCTCCATGCCCATTATGTTTGTGGGCCCTTCTGTAGTGAATCTCTATAGTTCATTGGCCCATTATGCTTAATTAATCCATTCCTGCCACCCCAGGGATGTGTGCAGCAAGCACTGCGTTTATGGAGGCAAAATGAAGGCCTTATACCAGGTTTCACCAGAGTGTGGCAGGCAAACCCTTTAGCTAGAAGTGTTTCTCTGGTCTGCAAACACTTGCAAGTCAGGGCCCCCTTGTTAAGCCTAATGCTGTTACCTCTTTCTGTTGAATGACCTTGGTTTTGTACCATTAAAAGTTAACATTTAACATGTTACAGACGGTATAAATCCCTCCCTGTGGTACCTCTTCTAAGTACAGGAGATGCTCTCATTAAGTCAAGTCCACTGCACCGCGTTTATGAATCTGTCTTGGAAGCTTATCCTCCCTCCACTTTTAGCTTCATAGCCCTGTGTTTATTAAAATGTAAAAAAAGACAAAAATAAAAACAAATCCATTGGCCAGCCAGAATCAATTCTCATTTACACCAGCATAATCCCATGGATTAAAAAATCCAGACTTGGGCTTTATGCTTTGGGGTGACTCCATCTTTACTGTTTGTACAGAAACTAGCACATGACTGGGGCCCCCAGACCCTGCTGAAAGAGAAACATATTATTACTCAGACACCCATATAAATGATCCCAGAATCAGGCCCCCCTTGTTTTTTGGTGGTTTATTGTAGTGTTGATATGAAAGAGATTCTGGCCTGACATTTAGTCTGCTAGCTGTAGACCTGAGGGCCTTTAAAAAGCCAACTCTGGTTTCTTTTATTTCTCAAAGGAAAGGGAAAAAGAAGGGAGTGAAGAAAACCTCTCTGTGATTACTGATTAACTTTTTGTAGCATCCAAAGCTCATTTAGTAGGAAATGGGCCTGACAATCAGCTGAAGTCAGTGGAGTTGCACTGTTAAAACAGCATATTGCAGAGAAGAATAAGGCTCTCATATAGGCCCCAATTTTGCAAGGTACTTAAGCGCATGCCTAACTTTAAGCACACGTGCAGTCTGATTTACTTCAATTCAGTCTCTTTTGGCATAATGTTTAAAAAAATAGAACTCTGACTTTGAAAACTCTATGGACATTAGGCCAAAGGCATTTGACCTCCTTGTGTCTCAATCAATCCATCCAGAAAATGAGAAGGAAAAATCAACAGCACCTCATTAAAAAAAGAAACAGACACCGTGACTGATCTGAGCGTCCCTTAGTAAATCAATTACCAAGTAAAACGGCTCTCAAAGAGCTGTTTTGTTTATTCGGAAAGGACACCCACTTCAGAAACTGTCTACACGTATAAGTGACACATGGTAGTTGCCAGAAATGAGCTACTATCATTCCCTATCAATAAACAACATACGTGTACAATGTTTTCCATATTGTGTTCATATCTACATGACCATCAAAAGGCAGGAACTGTGGACAATGTACACACTAGTAATGACAGGCCCAGGTAGACAGCAAAAGGTTTGGATTCACATCAAGGCTTTCCATCCAGCTGCCCATCACACTTGCTTCCCCTTCCTCAAACAGAAGTGGTTCTGGCCCAGTTTCACTCCCTTACCCACCCATAGGGATCGGCTTCTTAATTCAGGTGTTCCTAGGCTTTCAAATGCTGCTCCTTCCAGTGCCACCTCCTAGGATGCTAAGTACTTCCCTGGCACACACACAGCTTCAGGGGGCCTCTCCTGTACCTGGGAAACACAAGGAACAAGAAGAGAGGACTGGGGACCTCTAAAATTAAAACAGGACTACTAACAACAAGTTTTGGTCTTAATCCAAATTGACTCCATCCAGGGACAACAGAACCAATTCCAGAAAAAAGTCAGAAGTGGCTTAGTCCAATCTGATTGTCCAAACTAAATCTGAACTCAAGGTTTGGTAGTTTCATTCTAATGAAAAAGTCCTATAGAACTTAATAGACAAGGGTAAGTTTTGTGCACCACCCTATAGATTATTTGCTATAAAATTCCAAAGGATTTGTTCCTCTCTCTTTATTTAATACCATTAGTGACACCCTGGTCCCACTAAAGTCAATGGAAAACCTACTATTGACTTCAACGAGGCTAGGATTTCAGGGTTTTTTTGAATAAGTTCTATAGCATCCCATTGCTTTCATTGCTAGTAAGGTTTATAGGATATTTCCAGAAAGGGAAATAAGAGCTCACTCATCTCTTCTCATCTTAGAATCATAGAACCACAGGGTTTGCAGGGACCACTGGGGTCATCTAGTCTAACCCCCTGCCAAGATGCAGGGTCCATTGGGTCTAACCCATCCAAGACAGATGGCTATCCTGCCTCTTTTTGACAACCCTGAGTGAAGGAGATTCTTCCCGTCTCCTTCCCTTTCCTTTCCATGGTCAGTTACAATGAGGATAAAGGACAGTTTAAAACTGGATTGAAATCATTTTACATAGAGCACTGCACAATAGTTAGATGGTGATGACGTTGGGTCCCTTCTCTCAATAGCCGTCGTGACTATGATTCAAGCAATTGCCATTGAGAAATAGATGAAGCAGTTCATAGCAAATAAAAATCAGCCCTTAGTCAGAGCCAGCCCAAAACCCTGTCAAGATTCAGTCAAGCGTAGAGAAGGACGCATCTCCATTCCCAGCCCTAACAGATCACCCTTCTCCTCCTGAGACCTGAAGGGCTCCTAACTCTCATCCAGCCTATTCCCCTTCCCTTCCATAGTTTCCTCTACCTTTGGGAATTACTGTGATAAATTATTAACCTAGGTATGGGTCATATGAATGGCAGTTTTATGGTTTCAACATTGTAAACTGCATTAACAAGTGTTTCTCTATGCAGTATGCCCACACAACACGGCACAGAGAGTACACTTACTGAGATGTAACCATAAACCTAGCAGGTTGAGCTATACGCCCAATGGAAGAGGATGCCAACCTTGTAATATGTATGTATGGACTCAATGCAGAACTAACGTCATGCTAGATGATTAGAGATGCAGCCTCTCTGCATGGTGTTTCTTCCCCAATTTAGTTTAAATTAATAAAAACCTGTCCCAGAACCAAAACAACAAACATCACATGTGTCTGTCAAGTCCTTATGGAACAGTCCTAAAGAATTTAATAGGGGTGATACAGGCAGAGTTTTATTGACATAATTCTCAAAAAATTCCACATCAGAAAAACTGTCTCAGGCAGGGATACAGTAGACTCTCGATTATCCAGGATGATAGGGAAAAAATTAATTCTGGTTAATAAAATCCTGGATAATCACCATCCATAGGAAATACGGGGTGGTGGGGGGGGGTGGTTCACCAGCCATCCTGCACAGGGGGAGAGGGTGTTGGTTCACTGGCTGCACTGTGCCCTGGTGGGGTTTTTTTTTTTTGTGCTTGGGGTAGCAACAAAGCCAGAGCCGGCCCTGCGAGCTACACGTTTTTGTATTTGTTTACATCCTGGTTAATCCACTTTCTGGTTAACCCAATCCTGGATAATCGAGAGTCTACTGCATGCAATTTGTACTGGTCATTCCCCAGTGCTCTGGTCTTTGGAGAAAGTCTTGCGACGGACAGATGATGTTAAGGTCCAGGAAGCAGTTCAGGTCTTTGCTTTAAACATGCAAAGCTAATATATAGAGCCCTAGAAGTGGGTGTGTTTCAGTGGTGGGTGAAGCGAATATCCTTGTTACAAGGGATCTACTGGGAGAACTTTTAATTTGTGGAGCTATTGCTGAAAGTTGATGGAATTGATAGAGAGGTACAAATAGATAATATATATGTATTTTAAAAAGGTGACTTACCTAAAATTCCAGCACTTATATGATATAAATATTACACTACACACAGAACAACAAAATGAACTATTTCCTTGTACTTGTTCAGGAGGAGCTAGAACATTTTGTGGACTTTCTGTCCGCTAATCTGGGAAATTCCTATCACCAGCAGTCATTGGAAGCCCTGATTTCTTGTTCAGAGTTCATCACTAGAGGCACTATCCCTTCAAACACATTGCAGACACAGTAAGGCTCTGTGGTCCAGACAGCTATGGAACTACCCAGATCAGTTAGAAAATGTCTGGGCACCAGAATCCTTTGAGCCAGTTTAACAACTTTGTGGCCAGATTGTTATTTTGTTACTTATGTTGAATAGTATTGTACTCCGTGAGGTACCCTATTGAAGTCAATGGGATGTCTTGTGGAGTAAGATGCATCTTGGCATGAGCAGGGCTATCAGAATCTGGCCCTTAATTTGGAAATGCTGTACACAAGTCAGATCTGTGGTATTCCAGGTGAAGTCAATGGAGTAGTGCCAGTTTACAACTGCTAAGGATCTACCTTCCTATCCACACCTTGCCTGGCTATTCACTGCAATGTGCTTTTAGAGCTAAAGCAGCTGTAAATTTCAGTTGCAAAGAACTGAAGAGCCAAGAACCAAACACACTGGTTAATGTATCTATGGAAGAAAAATCAACCTTGAAAGGTCTAGAGTGGAACCTTTCCTATCCTTATTTATCAAGTTCAGATCCTTTGAACCAGCTATTTGCATACGTTAAAATCTAATTTCAGTCATTCATTACATAGGACTAGTATTTTTAATGAAATGTGACTTCAGGGCTCTATTAAAGTCTAATTAAAAATCAGTCAAAAGCCCCTCTTTCAGTGTTTGTGCCTGCAGCACCATTTCCTCCGTGGTATCAAAAGCGTAGCTCATTACAACTTAATTAAATTTTGCCTCTCAAAGCTGCAAGTTCTCAGTGGATCTGCTGGAGTTCCAGAACTTTGTCTATGTAACGCTGGCTTGTTCACCTTTTGTTTGCAACACTCATGACAACATGCAGAGTTTTGCAGGCTCCATGCTTCTGTCAATGGAAGGACATTCACGGCTGGAATTCTTAACCCAGTAACCATTTTGTTATGATGGCTAAAGCTAAGGAACTTTGAGTATCAAGGACCCTTGTAGCTCACAACGTTAAGCATGTCCTGCTTGGATTCAATGATCTACTAGATCTTGTCCATCTTTAAATATTATGATCCAAACCAGTCTGCTTATTACCCGATTGCAATTCTTAGAAAGCTGACGTTTGTAAGGAATAGAGATGCTAGACTGGATCCTGCCTGTCCATCCCCAGAATATCTTGCCGTTGGGATGGCAGAGATTTCCAACACTTCTGGATTAATTTCCTCTTCTGGCTTGTATATGGGTGGGCACGTGTGTGTGCCGGGGGGGGGGGGGGTGGGCGAGGTGGAAGTGTGACTAGGACAGTGAAACAAAGAGAAAGGTATGGAAAAAGGTGGGGGAGTTGACTCAGCTCCAAGACAGGACTTTTGAATGCTTTGGGATATTTTTAAAACTTTCTGAGATGAACAGAGGGCAAGGGGAGCATCATGACTTGACCATGGAGGGGAGGGATAGCTCAGTCGTTTGTGCATTGGCCAGCTAAACCCAAGCTTGTGAGCTCAAACCTTGAGGGGGACATTTAGGGAGCTGGGGCAGAAATCTGTGGGTGAGACCATAGCCAGCCTTGTGCAGGAGGTCAGACTAGATGATCATAATGGTCCCTTCTGACCTTAAAAGTCTATGAAACACATGCCATGGAACAACTTATTTGTCTGGCAAAAAGAGCATGAGCCAAGCATCCAAAGAACACTTTGAACAGCATTAAGGGGCATTTTCATAGCCCATTCTCTAGTTTTGACTCTTATGGAGGTAGTTCTTTAGCCCTAAACACTGACAGATTTGAGTACTTCACAAGTGCTGGTGGATTTTTCCCCTTGCAACACCTTTATGAGGCAGGGCGGTGTTTTCCTAGTTTACCAAAGAGGAGCTGAGCTATCTGGCTAGGCTGTTCCCCTGGCTGCACCACTGCTGCTGAACTGCTATTTTTAGCACACTAGCTCCATCAAAGCTAGCACGGCTTTGTATACCCGAGCTGGAAGTTACACCTCTTGCTCCACTGCAGACATACCCTTAGAGTAGTTGCAAAGATGCTCCAAATTGTGCCCGGGTATCATACCCTGAATTGTCTGATGATAAGACCTATATACCTATAAACCAGGGTGGGCAAAGTTTTTGGCCCGAGGGCCACATATGGGTATGGAAATTGTATGGTGAGCCATGAATGCTCATGAAATTGAGGGCTGGGTTGAAGAAGGGCTCCAGCTAGGGGTGTGGGCTCTTGGGTGGAGCTGGGGATGAGGGGTTTAGGATGGAGGAGGGTGCACTGGGCTGGGACTAAGGGGTTTGGAGGTCAGGAGGGGATAAGGGTTGGGGCACAAGAAGGGACCAAGGGGGCAGGCTCTAGCCGGTGCCTACCCTCAAGAAGTTCCCAGAAACTGTGGAATGTCCCCACTTTGGCTCCTACCTGTAGGTGTGGCCAGGCAGCTCTGCACGCTACATTGTTTGCAGACACTGCCTTTGCAGCTCCTGTTGGCTGTGGTTACCGGCCAATGGGAGCTGTGGGGGCAGCACTTGGGGCAGGGGCAGTGTGCAGACCCCCTTGGTTTCCCCTACGCATAGGAGCTGTCGGGGCACGGGGGGACATGTCGCTGCTTCTGGGAGCCATGTGGAGTGAGGCAGGACCCCGACCCTGCTCCCCAGCTGGAGCATCAGAGTGGGGCAAGCCCTGGGCCCCACTTCCAGAAGCAGGAGTTCAAGGGCCAGATTAAAACATCTGAAGGGCCAGATATGGCCCTGGGCAGTAGTTTGCCCACCCCTGCTATATACACCCAGGCTGGCCAAAAATCTCCAACTACTTGGAGAATAAAGCAAAGAGGGATTGTTTAGGGTGTGATGGGATGAAAACTAGGAAGGGACATTTAAGTTGCATACTATGTAAAAGTGACTGGCAGAGAGATCTACTTGCCTGCTGAACAACCTCCCAAGGGAGCACTAGAAAATGTACAATTGAGGAAAAACCTTACAGGGCAGGAGGATGCACTAGTTAAGATAATAAGTCTTGTCCTGCTCTAAACTAGGATTCTATATTTTTTGCTTTAGGTTAATTTTGGCAGAGAAGGAAGGTTACACCAAGACAGGGCAACTTCGGAAAATTTCACGTGCTGTTCCTGCAACTGGATCTGTACAGAGACTGATGAGAGGGAGTTGGCCCCTGCCGATCCAGTTGCAGGATCAGGGCCTCAGTTCTTTTGCCTATTTTTCTTCATTTAGCATGTGTATACAAAATATGTCTCCCTTTCCTCTTTTCCACGCCTGACTCTGGCTGGCATGAAATGGAATATGACCCCTTCAGTAGTGCCTAATGGAGCCTCACTTTAATCCACTTTCAATGGCGCGCATGTCGGGGTTTGGGACTGTCAGGAGTAAATTTCCAAGGAATTATTTTGTCATTTCATGCAAAATAAATGAACGCTGATAAGGATCTGCATTCTGCTTCCATAAAAACCTATAGCTACCATATCTTGTGTCTAAATATTTTCTCACACAAACACACAAGTAACTCATTCTTCTCCATAAAAGCCGGAAAAGGCTGACGCGATCAGCTGTTCCAGTTAATGTCTGGGAGAGAGGCCTTGTGCTCCTTCATTATCAGCACTCACCACAAAGTGCTGGGCAGGGAGGGCTCCGCGTCACAGCAGGAAAAGGGTTTCAGAGCTGGAAATAATCTCACAGGAGTCGCTCCTAAGGCTGGAATTCTTGGCAGAAGCTTTTCATCAAGGCTCCCTGAAAGAGTTATGAAATGTGTTCTCATCCTTTTGCTAACCTCTGCAACCTTACCCATTTTACTGGAATGTTTCTAAAACTACCCACGTTCCAGTCGCAAGGAATTCCAGAAAGAAAATGTCTGTCATTTAAAATTAGATATCTCATATAAACCATCCAACCTATTGCACACCAGGCATCTCGGACATTTTCTGTAGGCACCTACATGGCTCATGTCGCTACAGTAGCTAAATCCGCCCATGCACTAGTTACATTTCTCACAAAACCTTGTGAAGGGGGCGGGGGTGCATTATCTCTATTTTATGGATGGGGAACTGGGGCACAATAATATTAAGGACCATGTTTTCAAGAGAGCAATGTGAATTGAGGGTGATGAGCATTTGAAAAACCTGTCTCCTCCAACAATTTGTCCAAGGAAGGACCAGAACCCAAATCTCCAGAATCACAAGGCCACTCAGCTACTGGCTATGGAGAGCTGATGCCAGCAAATCAACCCCGTTTTATTTTTCTGTTACAAACTGTGGGATGTACATGTGGATGCAGATCAGGCAGAGAAGGACAATGATTCCAGGCCTAAGAAAAGATTTCTACTCACCACATGTTAAATCTGCTGGGAGGCAAGCTGGAGGTGGAAGGCTTTTATTTTGTTTTTCTTATTGCATTTTAGCTCTTGAATAGAAAGGGGCTTATACCACTACCCCCAGACTAAACATTGCATTCGGGGAACTTGAAATCCAAGCCAGCTCTGCACTGTGCACTTGCGGTTCATCTCTGCTTCTGGAGCTCCACTGAGCCCAATTACAAGGAGGCAAACAGCGTGTCACAGTGCTAATGACATTATTCTAGAAACTCTGAATTTGTTAGGGGAGATAGCAGCCGTCTCAATTTCAGATGTATACAAAATACAGAAGAAAACCGTTAAATGGAACTACACAAAAGTTTAAGAGTAGAGGTGGGGAAAAGACTTTTGAGTTGCAAAAGAGGGTCTTACAAAAAAAGGCAGAAAGGCCCTAGATCAGCACAAGATAAGTTAACATTGTCCTTTTTAATATTAGTAACATGACAAAAACGGAAAGCCGTCTTGCCTTGAAATTCTCTGGTTGCTCTTTTGTTTGCTCCTTATTAAGGAGTTAACAAACAAAACTGTTTGGGTTAATTTTATCATGTGTATTGCAAGTTGCTAAGTAACATGGCTCCACTCTGCCTGAAGTCTGCATTGTGAGACAACTGAGGAAGGCATTAAAGTGCTATAAAATAAATGGAATGGATCACATTATCCTGTACCAAGCCACAGCTCCACGTTTGAGGGTTTTTTTCCTAGCTGAGGGCAGAAAAAATAGGGTGCAGATGCATCACTCCTGGTACTGTTTAAAAAAAGGTATCAGTTTGCGATTTACGGCAAAAAGTGGCCAGTAGTCTTGGCTTTTGACGTCACAGACAGTGGAAGCTAGCAAAAATGTACAGATCTAGTGGGATGAACCATGATGCGATTTCTGTCCAGGGAGAGTGGTCCGTACTTCTTTAGGAAGTCCTGGATCATTTGGAAAGGTGCAGATACAGCCTGAACAATATTCAACAAGGCGATTAAAACCATTTCTCCCCCTGGGGATTGTTTGCAGCGTGGGAAAAAGAGCCCCATGAATTGCATTGGTGTCACACCGTAAGCGAGAAACAGAGAAGTCACAATTAGAAGTAAGTTGAGTCTGTTCAGCTATGCCTGGGAGCCACTTGACTCATGGGATAGAAAGGAAACCTGGAGGTAGTAGGATCAGATATTACTACGATCTATCCTGCAGGAGTCTGGACTGGAATGGAACAAGAGTGAGGGGAGGGGAGAGAGCAGAAAGGAGGTGGTTGTAGTCAAGATGGGAGCTAAGCCAAGCTGGGACAAGGGTCTCAGCAGTACAGATGGCAAGGAAAGGATGGGCATCAAGTGGTGAAAAATGCTTTACAATCAAACAGGGAGATGCTGTCTAGCTGACTAGATCTTGGAACCAAACCAGAGAGTTTGGCAAAGCATTAAACTAGACAGAAAGCCCAACTCATTAAAAATGATAATATCATTTGTATATGAATGTAAATTGAGGATTATTGCTGCAGGCTGGTGGGAAGGCAGATACTGTGTGTTAGGTCTAATTTCATACCAAGAACAAGTGGCAAGGAGCAAGGAGTTAATTTTGACGTGTGAATGAGTATATGTGACACAGAGAGAGAGAGAGATTACGGTGAGAGTCACAAGATGGAGCTATTACATTTTATAAATTTTTAAGTGACATGCAAGTTGGGTCCAGTCTTTGAAGAAACGCTGTGTTGTTGTTAGTTTTGTTATGTACTTTCTCTTTAAAAGGAGCTGTTGCAAACAGGAGAGTTTGCTCCCTGTCTGAATCTCTCTAAAGTCAATTCTTCGGATAGTTACTGCCTGGGAGATAGGCACAGGTGTTTTGGGGCTGCGACCCCTGACAGAAGGGATTGCCTGCACACTTTTGATGACTATCTCTGTTCAAGTACTGGTGTAGATAGTGCAAATAAATAAGTTACACTAGGAAAATACACAGATTCTATGTCACCAATTTCTCCTCCAATGGGAAACTGATCTGTAAGGCTTCAATATCTGCTACTACTCAACAGACAGGAAATCATTTAATATTGTGAATGCTACTGAGCAACTCATGAAGTAATTTCCCAAACATGAAAATTCCCTTTAGGTTCAGTGGCTTTAAATCAGGGCTATAGTATATAATCAGGGTGGCCTAGGAAGAAACAAAATCCAAGCGTAATATTCATTCAGGAGATTATTCAGATCAAATATCAGAGTGTGTGAATTTTCAACTTCCCTTGTAAACTATTTTTTGGTTTCCCAAACTATTACAGTTTCACAACCTTTTTCTCCCAGAACTTCAAATGCCTTTTTTCCCCCTCAAGGATTTAGCTATTAACAAGCCACTACAACAGCCAGAGCTGGATTATGGCATAGGCAGGGTAGGCTCAGTCTAGGGTCCCAACTCCTAGAGTTGTGATTACATCAGAATTTTAGCTTTTGTTAAAAATAAAGCCCTTCTGGTTACAAAGAAAAGCTTGAAAACCTGGAAAACCTGAGCTAAGTAACTGATGCAGTAATGCCTGGTTAAATCTGCAGAGAACCAGAAGAAAGATTTCTGAGAGGTGTGAACTGTGCCGTGCCTCTCAATGGCATGTTAACTCCAAGATTCACTGCTCTGTGGGGCCCATCACTACCGCTTCAATAGAATCCTGTGAGTGTAACAGAAGGAGAAGAGTGCAATGGGCTCAGAACCCAGCCCTGGTGACTTCTTTTCAAGAAGAAGAGAAACCTGTGCTGTGCACTAGGGATATCGGAAGAGCGTGCTCAGACACTGAGTGCCCCCAGTAGAAGTTTTCCCTCTCTGCTACTTTCCCCTGCACTGCCTCTGTATCTCCTGTGCACTCTCTCCCACCTCTGCTCTTCCCTCCCCAACCCCACTAACACCCCATCTTGTTTCACAAGACAAAATAACGTAAATAAACATAAATATACGTATTTAAGTCAAACCTTTGAAGCTATGACATCTCAGAACAAGTTATCCCATTTCCACCCTTCACGGATTCAGAGTCCATTAAGCTTAGATCTCCAAAGAGATTTAGGCTCCTAACTTCCATTATTTCAATGGAAGTTAGAGCCTAAATCAATCTGGGGATGTGGGTCTAAGTGCCAACCAACTTCCTTTGATGGGTCCACCTTCCAAAAGCAGATAAATAATCTGCTGATGTTTTTGCAGCCTTTTGTCCAAGATAGCTTGACCCTTGTTTCTCATATTCCATGAATTTCACCCCTGTGCAGAGAGGCATCACAAGACCTATGTACCACTTAACGTCCACATAAAGTAAGGCTTGCATGGGACCTAAGTGACATCTGGGCCTCATGCCAGCCCCTTGTACAAGGGTAAATTTGATTAATTCAGAGGAAAGTTAATTTTGGAGAAATCAAGGAAACTGAATGTGGAAAACTACTTTATTCAGGAAGGTTTAGGTTGATATGGCAACAAAAAGTTCTAAAAAGGGTGAAAAGCAAATAATATTGTGTAACTATATAAATAGCTATGTCAAGTTGTTATGGAAACCCAGTAAACTGGGTTAAGTCGGGCTACTTTCTGGCTTGTCAAGGCTTTCTGAAACAGCTCGCAATATCACAACCTCATTACAACGAGAGAAAGAAAAAGGGGCCATGGCAATAGGGTGCTGCTAAGAGATGAAGTTGGATTATCTACGGATATTGTAATTCTACAGAAACTATGCCAGAGTGAAGATAAGAATTGCTATCACTATGAATTGAGGGCGAGACTCTCACCCTCCACCCCCCAGTATACCAAGGAAAAAGGCCAGAACAGATAATCTGGCTGGGGGAGGATTGCCCCAGTGTAGGCACCATAGAAGACAGCTGTAAATCTGCCTCCCAAAGAGGAGTCCTGGGGCAGGATGGTCACATTGCAGAGATTCTCCATAGGGAGCCCAGGCCTGTGTAAATTATACTGGGAGGCTCCTCAGCCCACAGAAGAGCCCAGAATGGGGAGGGCGCCAGAGGCGCTTGATGAGGCATAGCACAGAAACTCGCCCTGAGGCCACTTCTTCATCTCAAACTTTGTATGCCAACATACCTTACATCAACCAGTCACTGCTGTTAGTGTATTGCTCTTGCCTGGGTTTTTGCGTCAGTGTTATGCGTACTCACCAGGAGGGCTTGTGTCAACGCACAGTGCGATGTACTATCGGTAGGTATCCCAGTGTGCAACTCACCCTCATCTGGCACACTGTGTTTTGGGACATTTTAGTAATACATGGTGGGGCAGCATGACATTCCGGGGTACAATTCACATTAGCCAGGGGCTGTGTCACTCTTGCCCTGCATCCTTGGGTGCCTTACAATGCCTTGCTGAAGTAGCTCCAACCTGGGCCTCTCACAAACAGCCTTCCAATATGCAAGCGTTACACTGCAGGGTGACCCCAACACATCCCTAGTCCCATATTTCCCCCCAGAAATGTAGCTCCTGTATTGCCCAGCCTCTTCTAGACATTACAAATATATTAAATCCACTATTCCTTAAGAGAATTATATGTCAGGTTGTCATCTTAAAGAGAGTAACCAAGACACTTCAATTTAAACATGCTAGATTAGATAAAACAGCCAAACAAGTTTATTAGCTACAAAGATAGATTTTAAGTGAGTATAAGTCATGAGGCATAAGAGTCGGAAATGGTTACAATAAAAAAAAAATCAAAACACTTACTAGTGCCTCACAAATTATATTGGACACAAGCAAAATTTGTCACCACATGTTTCCAGCAAGATTAATGTCCAAAGTCTTGAGGTCAGGGTCATGCACCCCTACCCCACCAGAGTCCAACAGCTGTTTGCCTTTGTCTTCTTCAGTGAAATGTCAGAAACAGACAAGCAGAAAGAGGGGGTGTCTTGGGTGTTTGCCCCTTATTTTTATAGTTTCAATCCCTCTCTTGAAAAACATTTCTAGCTGGGAACTAGGAGACAGAATCTGTGTGGAAGGATGTTCCCTTCTGACTTTATTCCACCTGTTTGAGCTTCCTTTGTTTTTCCTTCCTGCTTGATGATTCTTAATTTGCATTTAAGCCAGTGTGACGGAGTCAGACCAGAAGGATATAGGAGAGTGTTGGAAGGCAGGTATATTAGTCTCAGGATGTGCAGGTCCCTGTTCCCTGGATAGCCAAACAAAGGCTACTCCAGGCCAATCAAGACACCTGGGGCCAATTAAGAACCTTCTAGAAAGGAGTAGAAACAGCTAGCCTAATTGGGACACCTGAAGCCAATCAGGGACTGGCTGAAACCAGTTAAAAACCTCCCAGTTAGTCAGGTGGGCTGTGGGTGTCAGGAGCTGTGGAAGGAAGTTATGCTGTTGGTGAGACTGAGTGGTGGACAACATATCGTACAGAAGGAAGGAGGCCCTGAGGTAAGGGTGAAGTGGAGTTTGAAGAAGCGGGGACTGCTGTGGGGAAGTAGCCCAGGGAATTGTATTGTGTTTTGTGGATAAAAGGTCAGCCGTCTTAGCTGATACTATTAGGGTCCCTGGGCTGGAGTCCGGAGTAGAGGGAGGGCCTGGGCTCCCCGCTTTTCTGCCTCCCTTAATTAGGTACTGAGAAAGGGAGGTCACTCTGGGCCTAGATGAGTTTCTGAGGCCACTAAATCTGCCAGGAAGTGCAGGACCCACCAATACAGACTCAGAACTTTGTCACACCAGGTAAGCACACATTTCTTCCTTTTGTCTAGGACAGACCTGATTCTGCCTGGGCAGGGCTTTGGGGTTTGGAATGTGTGTTAACATCACACAGGGGAATCTTATAAATTCACACACAATGTTGCCACACATTTTGCCAGGACACTGCTGACCATCAAATTAGGAGTTTTCCAAGGCATACTTTGTACAAAGATTATTACAATAATGTGCAAGATGTGAATACAGGCAGAAAGCAATTGTGCAGAGGTGACTGAAAAGGTGAAGTTCCCATCATGCAACTTTCTCCATCCCATAATACCATTGTGACCTTATGTAGCTTTGCACTGAGACATCAGGTCTTGTCAAGTCTATAAAACACTATGGGTTAGCATATACCTCAAATGCAAGGGTATCCTTTGATATGGGCTAATCGCTTACTTATTTGGAAAGCAAACACCTTTACAGCAGAGTAGTAGATTGAGTTGCAGTTGCAGACTAGCTATACATGCAGCAAATGGTTTTCACAGTGCAGTCCAATGGAAAGAGCTAAAGTTGAAATTAAAATTGTAGTTTGCTTAGTTCTCAAACTGACATGCCAAATATGAATCAAAGGGGCCCATCCTTTGATGGGAACACAAAAAGGCTGCTTGGAGAAGATCAAAGCAAAGTGGCGAATTACACTTTGGGCACCAATCTTTTGTCCTAATGATTTTCTAAGAGGAGATATAGCTGGAACATCCAAGTCATATCTATAGGATTCTTCTATTCTTTGGTTTAGAGAAAATGCTTTGACATCCAATTTTCAACCACAGCGCATTTGTGAGATGCACAAAAGCATCACTTGAATCAGCCTCCTCCTTGTGGGACACATACTGTATTGTATTGTCAGATGGGTGATTTTTAGATCAGTGGGATTGTTCTCAATTCCAGTTCACATCCTTAGGAATTTTCTCTGTGGTTTCTTGTAATGAAATGCAACTTGATCTTTTTGGAAGGATACCGGGCAGGTAAATTAGCTAGTCACATTGCTATTACTGCCCTTTTATTGTCACTACATCTGTCTGTGAAAATCATTCCAGCGATATAATTGTTTATGGTATGCATGGCTTTCTTATCTTTAGTTCCACTGATCTAGCTCTCTGGCACCCTATCGCTCTCAGCACAATCAAGATTAGAGTCAGATGGAATGAGGTTGTTGAAAGCTTTTCTTTTCATATTTCCAAAGACATGATGGCAAAGGGAATTTTAAAAGGGTATTGCTAAGCTGATGTACAGTGGGTATTCAATCGCTATAAAAAGCCCTCTGTCACATATTTGATTCACCTTTCTATGGCTTAACAGTCAGTATGCAGTGTTATGCCACAAGGGGTTACTGGAATGTGCTTTGTTCCCATGTATAAATAGATAGCTTTTAAATACAAGCATTCAGAAGTATGCAGAAGTGGACAGGATGTTAAGACCGAGAGCTCCTTTTCCGCTGGAGCTGTGCAAGAAAAGCTTCACACATAAAATCAACAGAGTTTGGCTTTTTGCCTGTTTTGCAAGGAGTGTTGGGGGTGGAAGGGAATCTTCTTTCACCTTGGGAGCATGTTTTTGCCTTCATCTCTTCTGCCACTAAAAACTGCCATTTGCTTTATGAAGGAATAAAAATGTCAGACAGTGGTGGAGGGCGGAACCCGAAGGTCAAGGGGTAAACTCTGCTCCCTTGCAAAACATTTCTAAAAGCTTAATCAGCTACTCTGCGATCATGTCAGCACAGAGCTTCCCTGGACACGGAGAGCCGGTTCTGTACAAAAGTGACAACGCTTGGGTGAAAAAAATCAATCACTTTTTTGGTGTTTGCTTAGGAAATACAAAGGAAAATGAGCATGTAATTTCTCACTTCTATGTTGCAGGCGGAGGAGAGAAAGATGAGGGAAAGGGAAAGGTGCTTTTGTGGTGGGGTTAGTGATACTTGGTATGTCATTTAGCTTCAGCTCGGGGACTTTTAGACTGTAAATGTCTCAGTGGAGGGACTGCCTCTCCCACTGTATCTGTGCAGTGCCTAACCCAAGGAAAGCCTGTTCAGGTACATAAATAATCAAAGGAAGACATGACAGAGCCTCCATGAAGTCTGCTAGGGACTTCACTACTGCTATTGATTATATGGAAGGCATTCAGACACTATAGTGATAGACGGCAGTATAAAACCCTAAGATAGACAGTACAATAAACAACCACCACAGGGTAGGGGAGATGCAGTTTCCTCATAAGCAGACAGGAAGAGAACAATAGAGGATAAAAGACAAAATGAACAATTAGGAAAAATCAGCCCTGGTAAAACAATTCCTCAGTTAAGAACAATTGGAGGGCAAAAAGAATGAATGGTGGTGCAGGCACAATGAGACCAACAGCAAGAGCATTAGAGAGCTACAACTGAGGAATTGCTACGCTGGCTCTTGTTAGCCAGAATTGATGGCCTATGGACTTTCCCATGGAAAAATTCACAGGAGGAGGAATTTCTTTGCGGAAAACATAACTGTTCTCCCCTTCAGGGGGAGTGGCCAGGGACCAGGTGGGAGAAAGCAGGAAGAATGGCTTTTAACTTCATGAAATCCAAAGATCCTTGGAAACCTGCAGTTCTACCCCTATGGATGTCAGAGCATCTGCACAGAACACATGCCCCTCAATGCTTCTTCTCCAGATAGTATCTTTTACTAAAGAGTTGTGCTGACTTTCGGTCTATTGCCCACACGGGACCTGAACGCTATCTACCTCTGGGGAGGAGAAGGGAGAAGAGGGTCAAAGGAGCAGATCTGATGTTACAGATCCACATCATGCATTCTGCTGGTTTTTTAACAGCATTTTTGCCAATTTTGGAATGGGGCTAGGAGAGAAAGGGATTGAACAAAAGGATTAGTAAAAGAGATGGCTGAACTGGTTTGGATAAACTATAGACTGACCTCAAGTCATGGTCCCAGACTCAATCTTAAACCAAGCCAACCATTTCTGAGATATGAATAAGTTTGATTATGTTTCTTTCTACAACTTTTCACCTTCACACGTCTTAGTTTTCTGGGCTAGACAACATCTAGGACTGGAAGCGCAGTGACAAAACATGTAGAAAAGCTGATCTCCTGGGTATTTCTGGACTGATTTTAGAGCAGGAAGTAGCAGAAACAAGCAGAGAGATCATAGGCTTGTGAGAGCTAATGCCCAAGGGACTGACAATGCTAAAGCTAACTAACAGGTGCAGTGTTTAATACTATGGATCTATCTGTGGTAGAAAACACTATAGCCAGTAGCGACTGTGGAGACTAAGAAGATTCATATACAATTGGTTGCCCCTAACTTTCTTCCATTTTGAAAGATTCTACCAATCAGAGCTGTTCCCTATTTTTAAAATGAGGAATAAATTGCTAGAATCCATAACACATTTCAAATCTGAAACAACCTTAAGGGTATCCACACTGGGTGCTGACCCAGACTGAACTCTGAGGTTTTGCAACATTTGATCTTGTTCTGAGGGCCACCCCAATGGAAGGCCAATAAAATGACAAGTCTTCAAATGGCATTTCCCTAAAGAAATCTCACACAAAACACCTTAAAATGTACCCCTGAATCTCAATGCACAACGCAGTGGTTCATCTTCAGTCCTTTCCAATCTCTTCAGAAGGAGTGGGCTGGGTGGTGATTGGGAGATCTTAGTGGTTTAAAGCTAAGTTCCAAAAGAGACCTTTCCCTGTGTCTATACAGCCTAGATTTCCTTGTTTCACTGTGGTTTGAGCCTGCTTAGGCATATTAACCAAAGGAAAGTTGATTCACATGACTCTGCACATAAGCAGGTTCAGACATTTTCAGTGATGGAACCTAGTGGAGACAACTATAATATTTTTTGCCTGTCTTTCTGATATTACACACACACACACGTGCATGCACACACACATATATTTTCAGTGTCAGATATTGTAACAATCAGCATTAAATAAGCAGTAAGCTCATTCAATAAATATTCTTACAAGCGAAGTAAGAGAAATGTGTAGCCTCAAGTTCTGCTTTAGGGGTGGTACAGTTCCCCAATCTTGCCATGTCTTTCCTGTTCCTAGTGTTCCTCCATCTCTTAACTTCATGTTCTTTCTCGTACCATTATTTCTTCAGGATGCTTCCCGAGGTTCCTGCTATTTTTATGCCCACTCACAATGTGCCTTATATTAGGATTTCATTTCTGCACTGAGCCCTTTATTGAACAGAGTCTCAGCCCAGCAGCTTGTCATTACACAACAGCTGATTGTGAGTTGTTAGAAAAACTGGGGGAATCCTTTTCTAGAGATCGAATCCATGAGCCTGACTCTTATTTTGCACCGTGGTGGCTAAAAGGTCATTGTAAGTTCCTGGCAGATATGGGACCTTTTAGACCTTTTGCCATTTTTTCCCAATGCTGGAAATGTTTTGCATAGTTTGCAGATGGGTTAGACGATTACCTAAAGCAACGCATGAGGGTAAGGAATCTTGCAAATAATGAAATGGGAGACTAGTTGAAACTGGTCTCCGTTTTCACTTTGCTCAATGATATTTAAATATACACCCACACAGACTATGTTCATTCTGAGCAAAACAGTGTTCCCTGCATACTACTACAAGGAGGGAACCTTCCTTCTATGAGGGCACTAGCCATTTCAGGAGAGTTCTCCATTTACACATGCTTGGTTTTTAAAAAAATTCTTCATGTATACAAAGTACAAAAGTCATCCCTACACTGGTGCAGTGTTTGGCACAGGGAGGCAGTGGGGGGTGGGGAGAACAGCTTGCCTCTCCCTGCTCCTGGAGTTGCTGGTAACTGGCTAACATCAATTAGGGCAGCTGCAACTTGCAATCTGGTTGCTGTGGCCCCAGAGACCTTGCAGCAGCCAGGTGGTAGAATGCTTGGCCAGGTCCCTTCTCCTGCCCCAGCATGTCCCCCTTCTGACTCCTGTGCTAATGCTACCTGTGGGGCATGCACAGAGACAGAGTAGCCAGTTGTGTTTGTGTAGGGGGATGACGACTGTGCCAGGTTGACATAAGAGCATGAAGAAGAAATTAATAAAAGTAAAGCGTAGGGATTAGAGATAGATACACCCAGTAGCCATCTCAGAACAGACATGATAACAGGACAGCAGTTTGATACATTAAGAACCTGCTAACACTACCAGGTTCCTTGAAATTAACTGTCTAACATGAAATTAACAATAAGGAAGCAACAAGACAAAACCTTGTTCCATTTCTTTCAATCATCAGCTTCCGACATGCAACGCAATAATCTGATGGGTTCTCATCGCATAAATTAGAGCTTTATTCTCAGGCCACTTCTCAAGTCATAATCAAGTGATGGAGAAACTACCAAACCATTAACACAAGAGGGAAGGAGCTGACTTTCAGACAGGACAAGAGCATTCACTCTTGCCATTTAAACCACCTTGTCCATAGAGGAAGAATAGGGTTTAGAAAAGAAGAAGTGTCCTGTTTCTCTAGAGTAACAATTTCCCCTTTTCTTAAGCACTTCAAATGGAAGCTTCTCCTTCCCCCCCTGGAAAGATGACCTGCTTTATATGCACTGCTTTCATAATTCAGTGGTCAAGCTCAGCTGCAGCAATCTGAACAAGGAAACATAGCTGTGAAGAAATGTGTTTCTACAGATGATCTCACCATGCATTTAGGTGTCCAATAACTGTACTTTATAGGATTTGTATGCTCACCCTTTTTGTATCACTTCCACAAACTGGACTGAGTCCAAAACCCATCGAGATGAATGGGAGTCTTTCCATTGACTGCAAGAAGCACTGGATCAGGCCCGCTGTCTAGGATAACGTTGTGTCAGATCCTTCATTCCAGCCTAATTGTTCTCAGTGTAGGATTGGGGAGGGGAGGAAATGGCTCTAAGCCATTCTGCTTCCCTGAGCCTCACACTGTGGGATACTGGCATAATTTATAGCAGCTTCTGCTAGGGACCCTGAACCCTGGTTCTGCCCAATCTCAGCTTGAGCCGTGCTCACATCCCTTACATGATGTACAAGCATCCTTAGAACACCCATAAGGGAAACAGTGGGTTTTAGTCCAATTTAACGAGTTTAAAGACTCCACAAGCTTGCTGTGAGCTGATTAAGTTGGACCAATATGCTTGGGAGATGGCCACTATATGTCATCCGTTTACTATACTATTGCAGTACCTAAATATAAATGGCTCAGGGCCAGGTTTTCCAAAGGAGCCTCAAATAGCTCTCCATTCGTGCATGAGCAACCACTAGCAAATGTGCAAGCTTGCGCACACACACATGTGCACCCCCCTTGCATTTACATAGCTTGTTTGCACTTGGTTTACATGTGCAAGTAAAGTTTGTGCACATAAATCCTATCCCTATACATTGTACAAAATTAGAAGCCATGGGTCTAAAATTTGACCCTCCACCATTAAGGATACTCAAAGGAAGTTGCTTTTGCTACAGGACCAATGGATTCTAATTTCCTATGCCCTGACAACCACACCATAATCTTTGCAGGTATCTGTGATCTTCTCTTGCCTTCAACAGCCTTTTATAATATTACTAGTCAGCTTTGGATAATGTTACTCTAGGTTCTTTTAAGCATTTGTAAGATGTTTGCAGGTCAGCCAAAATGAAATACTAAACCAATTAGGACAATAAGATGACGAACTGTTAGTACGCAACAGTTTTGTATAATATTTCATAAGTTTATTGAAAATGCCTATTTGATGCTATAGTAAGTCACAGGCAAAGTCACCCACAGGAGATAACTCACATCAAGAGCTGGATTCTCCAGTCTGCTAAATCCACTTTGGACATGAAGTGGCTGGAGATGGTGAGGGGAGAAATCCCCCTCACAGGGGAATTTGCCATTGGTGGAAAGCTGGCAGAGCCAGCTCCCTGACCTCCTACACGAGCACTCCCCTTAACATAAGGAGATGGAGGAGCTGTCTGAGGGACCGGCAGGGAAGTGGCATGGCAGAGTAGACCCTACAGTACTGGCATAAAGCTAGAGCTGATCCTTTGCCATTGCAACATGTGCCAGGGCAAGGGAGCACAACCAGACCCCTGACAGTCCCATCTACTCGCCGCATTTGAGCGGAGCCCAAGAAGTTTTTCTCCTTTTGCCGAAAAGCCGTCCATTGCTTGGCTTTTAATGCTGACATGCACAACATCCCTGGCTGACATCCAGGGGTAACATTTTAATGTGGCTTAGCGAAAGTATGTTCAAAAATAGAGTTGTACACACACAAACACACACATCGTTAAATTATCCCTTTACCAACAACAAGAAAAGTTCAGGATACTCAGTTTTATTTATTGAATACTTAAACAATTGGGCTGCTTGGTAACTTTTTGACAGGACAAACTCCTTTGGCTGGAATCAAAAGAGCTTGATGGAACGGGCCAACTTTGCCAAACACTTCAGCAAAAAAAGGTCCCAGGCCCAAGATGGACTTTTTGATCAAAACAACACACAAGGCAGCCCAGTCATTGGGGTACTTTCCTGGGATGTGGAAGACCTGGGTTTGAGTCCCAGGGACTTGAACCTGGGTATCTCACATGCTAGGCAAGTGCCCTAACTGCTAGGCTTTAGAGTCTATTTGTTGCTGAGACAATGAATATGTATTTATGCAAGAGTGGAAGAGCTCCAACGGAACAGACAAAGAGAGACAGCCTTAACTCAGGTCTCCCACATCCCAAGTGAGTGCTCCAATCTCCAAATGTGTGCTCTCTCTCTCTCTCTCTCTCTCGTTTTTTCCACCAAAAGAACTTGAAAAGGTCTCTGGTTTGTCATGATGTGGAACAGGAAAAGTGTCCAAGAAATGCTCTCAGGGTGGGAAAGCCCTTTGCCAGCCACTTCTATTCCACAAGGCACTTGTCAACAGCCATCTATGAGCCACACAGTATCAGCAACATAGTACACGAAGGACCAGCTTTTCAAATATCCTATGAGGGTTTTCCCCTCACGCTGCGGTTTGCATGCATGCAACTCCAGCAAAGGCAAGATAGAACATGTCCTTTCATTGGGATGTCACAACCTGGCTGGCAGTGAAGGAGCCCAAATGGTCTAAAAATGCTGCCTTCTCTTAGCAAAAATCCACCCCGTTCTCTGAAGGGCAAATCCCTTCCCTACCGCAGCTTGCAAATTGATGCCCCTTGCACCTGTGGGCAAGTCTGTCCTGATGTATTTGATTTAGAGGGGGTGTGAGGGAAGAGACTTATTTTGTTGCCATCTACTTAAAAAAAAAAAAAAGTTCTGGAGATGGGAGAATGCCCAGTTTCACCTGAATTCAGAGCCAGCATTTTGACATTGAAGTTCTGCACAAACAAACAGAATGTAACTTGACATCCCATTAGGAAACTTGCTAATTGGCCAAAGAGCAATCCAAGTGAAAAATAGTGTCTGCATTTCATATTGGAGGTACAATCTCTGAAGCTAATTAATGTGCAGGTACAGAGTGTCTCAACCTAGGTTTATTAGCCAAAGATTCAAGTTTTATAGCAGCTGGGGTTAGCCTGGGCAAGTCTGGACTTGCGGTCTGACCTTCCTGAGGTGTTTAATTGTGTGCTTGAGAGCAAGGTTTAAACAAGTCATTGAAGGCTGACAGATCACAGGTCTATTACAGTGCTCAGGATTCTGCAGGAGATTTGAGGCTTTTGAATTGTATGAGAGTTGGCATCAGGGTACAACCATGAACACCTGAGTACAGAGCAGTCTCAGTCACTGAAATTCCCTACTATCCAAAATAGGATCTTGTTCACCAGTGCCTATAAGTCTCATATAGATACTCTGAATACAAAATGATGGGGTCTAAATTAGCTGTTACTACTCAAGAAAGAGATCTTGGAGTCATTGTGGATAGCTTTCTGAACACATCTGCTCAACGTGCGTCGGCTGTCGAAAAAAGCTAACAGTGTCAGGAACCATTAGGAAAAGGATAGATAATAAGAAAAATATCATAATGCTACTCTATAAATCTACGGTACACCCACACCTTGACTACTGGTTCTGGTGCAGTCCTGGTTGTCCCATCTCGAAAAAGACATACAGGAACTGGAAAACGTACGGAGAAAGGAACAAAAAATGGGAGCATGGAACAGCTTCCTTGTGAAGAGAAACTAACAAGACTAGGACTGTTCAGCTTAGAAATGAAACAGCTAAGGTAGGATAGGATAGGTAGAATTCTATAAAATAATACATAGTGTGGGTAAAGTCAATAAGAGTGTTATTCACCCTTTCACATAACACAAGAACTAGAGTCACCCCAATTAAATTAATAGGCAGCAGTTTTAAAACAAACATAAGGAAATACTTCTTCACACAATGCACAATCAACCATGGGATGTGGTGAAGGCCACAAGTATAACTGGGTTAAAAAAAAGTTAGAATAGCTCATGGAGGATAGGTCCTTTGATGGCTAATAGCTAAGAGGGTCAGGGATGCAACCCTATGTTATCGGTATCCCTAATCCTCTGAAATCAGAGAGGTTATCGTGTTAGCCTGGATTTGCAGAAGCAGCAAAGAGTCCTGTGGCACCTTAAAGACTAACAAAAGTATTGAAGCATAAGCTTTCGTGGGCTGGTACCCACTTCATCGGATGGGAGTGGGTACTAGCCCACGAACGCTTTATGCTTCAATACTTTTGTTAGTCTTTAAGGAGCCACAGGACTCTT
>ML677332.1:80942756-80962792 GCA_007922305.1 Dermatemys mawii
ATGCTTCAATACTTTTGTTAGTCTTTAAGGAGCCACAGGACTCTTTGCTGCTCCTAAACCTCTGGTTACCAGAAGTTGCAAGTGGACAACAGGGGACAGATCACTTGATAACTACCCTGGTCTGCTCATTTCTTCTGAAGTGTCTAGTGCTGGCCATTGTCAGAAAACAGGATACCAGGCCAGATGGACCATTGGTGTGACCCAATATGGCCATTTTATGCTTATGTCACCACTGACCATATCTTTCAATCTCACCTTTACGCTGGTGCATACGAATGTCTGGCTCTGTAACTAACGCCACACAGTGAATATTCCCTAATACCCAAATCTCCCAACTATAAGTGAGGGCTGGTATAAAACTGCTGTACATGAAGAGTTGTAGACCCTTAGCCTCAAACTGGAGATATGATTGGAGATGAGTCACGTACTGTGTTATGTGCCATCCTCTTACTCACCTGCTATTCACAGTCTGCATTACAGGTAGCCCATGAGGGGAGACCAGCTTTTATGAGGCCTGGGCATAGAATCATAGGACTGGAAGGGACCTTAAGAAATCATCTATTCCAGTCCCCTGTATAAGGCCACACAGGTGGGCAGGGAGTAGACAGCGAATTGAAGCAGCCTTGGTTCTGACCCCTCTGACTATATGCTTGCAGGAATAGGTGGAAGATGTGAGAAAGGGGGAATATAACCTGCACTAATTATAAAGCTCGTCTCCAAGGGAAGCAGAGACCATATTGTGCTTCTGAAGCAGCAAAGCTAGGAGTTGCCCCTTATTCAGGTCTTATGGTAAAGCCATAAAAACCACAATCTAGCCCACATAGCTCAACCGGAAACACTTCTCTCTCGGAAATGGTTTTGTTCTCATATCATCTTAAAAAAGTATATATCATTATGTGCCCAAAGATTGGCCTAACCACTTCTTGACACAAGTTAGCATGCTTGAAACTTTCATTCTTGCGTTGTTCATTGTATTGCGACTCCTAATTGTCAGCTGTTCTTATGACTGGCCAGGCCAACATAAGCAGCTTTTTGTCACTAGTCAGTAGAGCCAAGGTAATATTTCCAGGCAATGATAGATTAGTCAAAATTTGCTCTCTCCCACCCCTGCCCCGTTTGCAAAGAGCCCTCGTATAAGTATTTTCCCCAGAAGAGTGAAATGGAGGGGAGCTAGAACAAGGCCTAGGTGACATTTAATCCCAGTTAAGCCCGGTCCTTGCTCTGTGGATAAATAAAGTCTCCAGAGCTGTCAGTGCCGCCCCTTCCACCAACATCACATTCACTTGGACTCATTTCAGGGCAACAAACCATTACAAGAGATGAGTAGTTATTAAATTTATGATCGTTTTCTTAATGAACTGCCGTTACCTCTTTGCATGCGACATAACTTGTCAGTAGGAATGCAGGACATTGTGAACAAACATGTTTACTTTAGTCAGGAGCAGAAACCCAGGACAAACTTTTCAGTAATTGGACTATGCAAGCTGGGGGACGCTGGCAATTCTTCAGTTAAACAGCCTGTGAAAATCTCACGGCTCACAGTAACTTTGCAGGAAATGGATGTACACCCTGATTATCTGACTCGATTAGCTCTGTGTATCAGCAGAGGGCAGCAGCTCAACACTGATGCTTCCTCTACTGCAGGGATTTGCAACTTCTCTTGGTCTGAGAGCAGTTTTTCCTACTGGCCTCTGTAGTCACAGGAAGTCAGAGGCAGGTTTTGGGTGACAATGTTACATCAATCACATGTTCTTAAAACAAATCCAAACAGCCCTTTGTAACAGGCTGTGAGTGTTTAGCTGAAACCCACTCCCTGTTAGCAAATGGCCACACTACGGGGGAATGGTAAATGCACTTTGCTAACTCACTGCCACAGGTTGCTTATTACCTCATCTTGATATAAGGGAGGTGGGAATGACTGTCTATAGAGAGAAAGAAGACAGAGGGTGTGGGCTGAGCAGTCAAAGAGGAACTCTGGGAGCAGCCGATCCTGGGGAGAAGGCTTAAGGCTCAAAACTGTTTCATTTGGAGTTTCTTTTGAATGAAATTAACTCTGCACAGAGGGCCAGCACAAAATAGAACTTCAATAGTCTTAAGTGGTCCATAGATCCTGTGTTGACCTTTCACAGGGGTGAGTTCCACTCTTTGGAAATAAAAGCAAACCCAAGGACAGTGTTCAGTTCTGATCCACTACAACATGTGTGGACTTTTTCTGGAGCAGCCTGGGAAACCACTTACTCATATAAAAAAAATGATCCTGAAGACAAAGGCTTACAGAGCCCTTCCCTAAAGGGAAAGGCAAAGTGTGCAGAAAAAACAAGATTATCCCTCCCTCTCTACCAACATCAGCTGTCTCTTCGAAAACACTTTGCCAAGACCTCAGGAAGCCCACCATCTACCCCACCCTGAAAACATGTACACTCTGGGGGAAGAGAGCTAAAACCAAAGCACAGCAAGCTAGATGGCAGTGAAATGGGTGAAACCACATTTACATGATCAGATCTAGGTATATGTAGTATTATATATTGCCCACCTTCCTTAGAATATAAAAAAAGCATTCAGCAAGTGGCAGTAACATATTGAGTGCACTATGGGTTACTTATTTACCGTACCTATTTTGGCAAGCTTAAGTGTGCCATTAGCGGTGTGAAAACTATACCACACAGTTGATCCTGGAATCTAGAGCTGGGGTAGGGTGTGTTTTTTTAAAATAAATAAATAAAGTGTGATGCAGTTGTATAAATGTTAGTAATTCAGAGCTATCCCCTGCTTTATTCTAGGTCAAAGCTATTTCACAATAGGAAGCCAAAGACTGACACTTTATTCAGGAGAGAGTCATGCAGATGTACAGATATCACATGGGTTCAACTCCACCCCCTTGGCTAAAATGGTGTGTCTTTGATCCCGGACTAGTCTGTTCCACCTGTGAGTTTTACAGTTCTTGCTTCCTTGCTTGTTCTGAAGGCCCAGCAATCGCACTCTGACCTGGTACTGTGCTAGTAGCTTTGTTAGGTCACCTATTTACCACAGGGGTGAAAAAACTATGAGTCACATTTACTTACAATCTCCCCTTACTTGGTACAATCTCCTCGCAATGGTTTTCTCTCCTCTGTCTAATAGGGTTTATAATCTTGTGACCAAACGGCAATCTGCATCCTTGAGCTGTCAATGCTTGCCTCTGATCAGCCTATGCTGCTAGGGTCCATGTCCCACTTATTAGATTTTCAAACAAGCACCGTTGTGTTTTCTCCCATGCTGCTCCCCATGCTTGGGAGGCGATCCCCATAAACACTCACCTTTGGATCCCTCCTTATACTCTCCTTTGCTGTGATGCCTACTGTGACAACGGTGAGGTTGCTGTTGCACTGACTAACATAGTCTCATTGTTTCCTAGTACTCCATCTATCTGTATCCATCTGTTTTCCCTTGCCTTATCCTTACATTGTAAGCTCTTTGGGGCAGGAACAATCTTTTTATTCTGCCTCTGTGCAGGGCCTAGCACAATGGGGCCCTGGGCACTATGGTAATACAAATAATAAATAGGAATAACTATAACCAATAACGTTCTATGAGGCCTTGGCCTTTGTTCCTTGCTATCCTAAGTGAACAAACATGGGAAGGGGAAGGTGATCTGCTACAGCATTTCCTGCCTCATTCCTTCAGGGAAAGGCCCTTCAACAGCTTTATCTGAACTTCAAAATAATGCACAGCAGCCTTAGCACTTCTGCACTAGTTTCCCTCTCCAGGCCCGTTCAGACCCAGATTTTCCATCTTCAGTCACTTGTGACACACGTAGAAATCCAGCATTATTTTTAACCTCAAAGGAGTCATCCAAGATAGAGTTTCATATAGAGTCCTAAGTAGCATTTAGGCCAGGTCAGATTTTTTATTTTTTTAAAGAAACATACCCAGTCTGCTTTCTTTGTTTCTGCCAGAGAATATCCTTCTCTCTCCTTGAGGCGCCAGTTTAAATTGCCATCAGAATTTATTAAAATGAAAGATTCTGCAGCAGCTAGACACAAGGGGTATTTTCAGTCTGATTATTTGCAGGACCAGGATGAAAATTCTGGGTAAACAAACACCCTGGAAAATGACATCACATGCATAAATATCGTACTCACTTAAATTGCTCACATGTGTAATTTATAGTACTTAGCTCTTCTATGTCCTGATCTGCAGCCTGTTAAAGTTAATGGAGAGATTTCGAATTAGCCATTTTCATCCATTAACCTCAGAGCATTTTAAAAAGTAAAGGGGTATCATTTGCCCTATATTACAGAAAGAAAACAGAGGCAAAGTTGCTTGCCTGAGGTCATACAACAAAGCAGGAGTAAAACTGGAAACTGAACCCAGGTCTCCCAAGTTCCAACCCAATGCCTTGCCCATTGGACTACTACATCACCTCCCCACATTAGCTTTTGAGGGTTTGGGCCCAAAAGAGTACAAGATGTTCAAGGGCAGGGACAGTAACTCTGCACTTCTGTACAGCATTTGGGCACACCATTGTTTGCTCTAGAAAGAAATACAATGTCAGACACCCCTCTGATTAAGCACTCACCCAGTTTGCTCTGCTCTGTGGAAACTCTGTCCTGATGCATTTCCTAGATATGATTTATGCTCTTATTTGTAGGCATTTCCATAGCGCTCACTATGACAACATTTTGTTACACCCGAGTGTTGCATGTTCCGTGCTCCTATCAGATCCACTCAGAACCTCCTAGCCCCATCCTTACCCCAACTACTGAATTACTGAGCAAGGAATTATTGTTCTGTGTAGTCACAAAGGACACAGACTCATCCATAGAACAAACAGACATTAATTTGACACCAGCTCGTTTGTTTCCGGAATATGGACTAAGAGCCACACACTGCACTTTTCTCTGCTACTCCTTTAGAAATACTAGGTCTGTGTTGACACTAGCCTGTTTTGAGATTTCACCCAGTATTTCACTACAGCCTCTATGGCTTCACTGTGTGGTAGTAGTAAAGATGGAGGTGAACCTGGTGTAGGCAGGCCATTGATATTTTCACCACTGTGGTGTAGCCCCCCTCAGAGGGGATCTAAGTGACAGTGGTGGAAACATCAAAAAAAGTCAGTCCCTTGTGTACACTGTTACTTCCACAAATAGAGCTGATTTAGTAGCAGTGAAAGATGGGTAGATTTCCCAAAAATAGCTAGTGTAAACAAGGTGCATGAAGAAAGTCAGTGTCTAGGGATGAAGAATTGCAAACCTGCATTCTAAGCAAAAATCCATAGTGAAGTAGAGAGAAATTCCACACTAGATGGCCTAGAAATCTTTAGCTCAAGAACTATGTCTAAAAACTAAGAGGTTGGAGGTGGGAATCTGTTTTCTTACATTTATACTGATGCAATTCTCGATAACATCATGTGGCTGGCTAAGACAAGTGATTAGGCCACCAGCTCCTACAGTAACTGGCTCAAGAATGCTTCGGGAGCAGCAGCAAACAAAACTGTCTCAGCCACAGGGATTTCTTGTCTATTGAGCTGGAGACATTATTGTACATAAGGATTTAAACCCATGAAGTGGAGGGTTTTCAACCACAGGTTCCCAGCTGTTAAAAATCCTGATGCAGTACCTGTAGGTGGCAGCAGAGGGAAATTAATAGTGTTCGCGAACCCAGTACAAAATGTTTGTGCTGATATGCCAGTGTTTACAGGGTGGTTGGAGAGGGTGTTATTTCTCCTAAGACATCAATCACTTTTACTTTTTTCCCTAGTATTTGTTATGAACAAAATCAAGCGCTCAGGATTAAAAGAGCCAAATATTAGAAGTCACCTGTTAAAGAAATAGAAGATCTGACCCATATCCTCACACAGCAGCAGTTTTTAATATCAATCAGATGTTACGAAAGGTAAGTGGCTACAGATCAAGATCACTGAATGCCACTGCAATAGATTATACTTTGATTGCAAGCTGTTTGGGGCAGTGATCTTTTTGTTGCATGTGTGTACTGCACCTCACGTAACAGGGGTCTGGCCCCTCACTGGAGCCCCTATACATAACTATAGTACAAATAACAAATAGCTTTGACTTATAGAGCTGTTATGTTGCCATTAGCCAAAATTATTTGCTAAGGGTTTGCAACCTGCTCTGTAACATTTGGACTTTTGATTTCAGGTAGAGGGCAGTTAATAGTGCTGCATGAAACCCACCGTGTATATATGGGAAGACTCTTGGATCAGGCAACTGTATGACTATGCGCATATCTGCACAGCCCTTGGATGGGAGCTTCTCAGACCCGTTCAACAGATTTGCAGTTGCAGGGCTGGGCTAGCATTCTGAACATAACTGTGTGGACAGCACTTTGAAGCTGTGGGTCGAGCTGGAGGCCGGCCTCTGAAGCCAACCCCCTTCCCTAGGGTCTGAACTCCAGCCCAAGCTGTGACTGCAAAGTGCTGTCCGCACAGCTATTTTTAGAGCCGAAGCCCTGTTAGCCAAAATCCATCAATCCAAGCTGGGGCACTTGCTTCCCTGGACTGCATCGACACAACTTACCAGGGCTGGAGTTTCAATGTAAAAGCATCAATATGTCTACAGTGAAAATGTGATTTGTCTGTTTTCCTTTTATAGGGAGTGTTTGAGTTGGAACACAGAGGAACTTTCATCTGTTGACCTCACAGAGCCGCTATTTATGAGCATTGATTTCCTACTTTGAATGTTGATCTTGACCCTTATGTCCCCAGCTAGCATTTTGCATAAACAAAAGAGCATTGCAAAGAAGTCAAAGCCGGATGTACCTTCAGCAAATAAATCTCTTCCTTGCTGACAGACACAGAATGAATTGAGCTCTGGCACATCACGTCTGGTCGTCTGATCAAAACTGCCAGTCACAGCTTTACCTCTACAAGGCTGCTTGAAGCACAGGATATGAGGGACATAAAAGTAACATCACTTCCCCAGTTTGAGAACCCCTGGTGTGTCGGGACCCCTCAGGGAGTGGCAAGGTTATTACATGAGGGGGTCACATGCTGTCAGCCTCCACCCCAAACCCTGCTTTACCTCCAGCATTTATAAAGATGTTAAGTGTACAAACAAGTGTTTTTAATTTATAAAGGGGGTTGCAATCAGGGGCTTGCTATGTGAAAGGGGTCACCAGTACACAAGTTTAAGAATCACTGACTTACACCAAAACAGTGAAGGACAGCATTTCCTCTACCACCTTCATAACTTGTATCATAATGCTATGAAAGTTATAACTACAGCTGGGCAAATACCTGAAGATACATTATGTGACTATTGGCTGGAATTTTAATTAGCAAGTCAATAAAACTATAATAATTTTGCTTCAGCTGTGCTCAAGCCCCTTTTTGGGTATTCACTTTCTGCAAATATTGTACTGGATGAGTGAATTCACCAGCAGGCATGTTTGTGGAAACAGTGAATTTTAAGTAGATGTCAGGGAATATGTGCAGAAACTGAATGCCAAACACATGAAGGCATTTGGAGCTGAAAACCTCCAACTAGCTGAGTATAACAACTAGAATGAGGACAGAAACAACACCGTGTAACGTACACATGCGGTCAAAACTAATCAAGTTTCCGAGGCTGAATACCAGAAGCAAACTGCACAGCAAATGACAGGAAATAAAAATAAGTGGAAACTATTCCTGCTCACAAATTGCCCATAAGCTACGGATGGTGGCCATGTTCATAGGCTAGATGATTAATTATGAATGATTTATTCAGCTTTATGTATAAACATATATCAAAACTGGAGTGACAGAGGGTGTAGGCTAGTGCTGACTTTGACCCTGGGATTGATTCACTGGAATGGGCAGCTCCACATTTTTAGCCTCCCAGCTGCAAGAGAAATGGCACCTGGAAAGAAACCCAGGCTAAGAGTGATCAATGTGACTAGCGATTCCAGGGGCCTACTTGTGATCCCTTAAAGGGGCCTGATTTTCAGGGAGTGGGCGCTCAGCACTTTGATAAAGTAGGTCCCCTTATGAGGTCTCAGGTTAGACACTCCACTGTTAAAGCGCCCCAAGGCACTGGCTACTTGCAAAAATCTTACTCATGTTTTTGAAAGCAGTGAAATTTTTACTGTTAAAAAGATGTTTATTATTCGGATAAGAAACCTCAAAGACAATGGGCCAATTTCCTTCCTTGTGATCTTGGTGCATTTATGAATTTGGTCCATGCAATTGGACTCCTGGGCCTGTCAACTCTCCAGAATTGGGGTATTCCATGTAAAATACCCACGTGAAAGACAGAGCAAGGCTGCAGCGTGGCAGTCCTGAATGAGATAATTATCTGGAGAATGAGTGTAGAAAAAGGTCACAGTTCCGAGTTTAATGGGAGCACTCAGTGCTCCTATATTAAAGATTTATAAGTGAGGACTGCCATGCTTTCAAGTGCACAAGGGGATTGTAATGCGGAGCAGAAATGGATACCACATCGTCACTGATTGCAATTCTAATGGAATATATTGTGAAATGCTTGTAACGATACATGCTTTTAACTTACTCACTCAAACGCTAATTGGTCTCACTCCTTATGTCCTCCAGCCTCCGCTTGTACTTGTCTAGATGGGGAAAAATGTAAAGGAATGACAAATACCTCCACCCTAATTCCAGTTCCATTAGGTCATGTACCACTCCATCTTTATGGATCTTAAAAAAAATTCCTTCTACCATAGGGTAAGTTTGCCAAGCAACATAGACACAGTCCAAATGAAGAGCCAGGAATCACATTCCCCACTTAGCTCAGTCAAGTTTTCAGGTTCATATGGAATTTCTCTGACAATCATTTACACTTGGTAACGGTTAGGAATGTTTCAGACTATCTGTGGGAAAGTTGCTTGTTGTTTAAGGGCAGTAGTTTTTTGGGAGCGGGAGTTGTTTTGTTTAAGAAAAGTAAAAGAGAATGTTTCTCTGCTCTGTTACATCAGTACAGAACATGTGGAAAAGCCTTTAATTCATGCAACAGGAATGTCTTGTGTGGATGAATTCATAATGACTGTGAAGCATTTGCACAACATCATCCCTGTGTAGTGGGGAAGTTCTATTATTCCATTTTTACAGACAGGGAACCATGGCGCAAAGAGACTAAGTAATTCAGCTTCCAACCACTGGAGCTTGTTAAGCTGAAGCAACAAATTCAGACTGGAAACACAGTGCACATTTTTTGACAGTGAGGGTAAGTAACCACTGGAAGAATTTACCCAGGGTCATGGTGGATTCTCCATCACTGGCAATTTTTAAATCAAGAATTAATGTTTTTCAAAGAGGTTATGCTTACTTCCAACTGGAATTATTTCAGGGAGGTTCTGTGTTATGCAGGAGGTCAGGCTACATGATCACAGTGGTCCCTCCTGGCCCTATGAAAAAACTTGTCCAAGGTCACACAGGAAGTCTAGTAGGGCAGGGAGCTGAACCCAGACATTTTGTCTGGGTCTTGAATCATTGCCTTAAAACTAAAGTATCCTTCCTCTCAGCTGTGGTAGATATTCTGGAAGGAATACTAGCAATGGTGCAAGGGCATCACCTATGTCATGTCAGCAATTCTCTTATACTAGCAGGTTTCATCTTAGTATACATCATACCATGCTAGGCTAGGAATCAACTTCTTAGGAATCATTTTAGTGAAGGTAAAGGCTTTTGGCTTGCTTAAAATCTTACAGTGTGTACGTGTTGGGGATTGTGTGGGAGTGGGGATCAGAGGCCTAGTAGCTGCTAGCTGGGTGCGCACAACCAAGGCTCTAGCCTCCTGTCCTTTGATCACTCTTCCCATGTGTGTGAATGAGGGGGCAGGGCTGACTTGGGAAAAAAAGCTCAAAAAGCCAGACACTATGTGACCAAGGGAAGGTAGGAAGCAAGGGGCAGCAAACTGGGGCCTTTGTAACAGAGAGAGAGCATGAGATCAACATGTAGGCCGCGACGTCAGTGCCAACACTTCTCCTGGCTTCTCTTGCACCTGCGTGCAGACAGAGAACCTGACCATTGATGCCTCTACCCAGGTCCTGATGTGTATGTGCAAAGATTGAAGCCAGCATTTCGCTGGTCATAGAAAGCCAGGCTGGAGAGATCAGCCAGTAGTAGGGATGCCTACTGGTAGAATCTCTGAGGAAGCAGGTGGGAGAGCTACAGGGGGAGGTGGCTAGGCTGAGGAGCATCCATGCATATAAAGAGTTCATTGACATTCTGCATGTCGAGACCTCCACGGTTGAGGCAGCAATCCAGCTGGAGAAGATTGCAAAGGGAGGAGGAAATGGCTCCTTCACAGGGAGGAACCTGACTGCTGATTACTTCTGGCAAGAGGCAGTGCTCCAGCCATGCTCCCAATCGATTGGACAGAGAGATTTAAAAAAACAATGCTATGTTGCCCTGGCAACAAGGCACGAGGGATCTCCCCCAGAAGGTGGAGAAGGAGAAGGTCTGCACTCTGGAGGGTAGTGATGGTTAGTGACTCCCTTCTAAGGGGGATGGAGGCATCCATCTGCCAAACTGACTTGGTTTCCCTGGGGGTGTGCTGCCTGCCGAGAGCCTGTAACCAAGATATTATGGAAGGATTACCAAGCACCATCCAGTCCTCTGACTACTACCCCTATGCAGCTTATCCATGGAGGCACTAATAATACTGCAAGATGACTCTGAGCAGATTAGAAGTGACTCCAGGGCTCTGGCACTGAGGATGAAGGAATTGAGGGTTCAGGTCATGTTCTCATCAATCCAGTCAAGGGAACAGGGAGTAAGGAAAAAACAATTTAGAAGTCAAAGTCAACAGGGCCTGAGAAATACATCCCAGCATATTAAAGAAACAGGCTTAAGAGATCTCTGAAACATTAGCTATTATCTTTGAGAACTTGTGGAGGACAGGTGAGATCCCAGAGGACTGGAAAAGGGCAAGTAAAGTACCTAACTATAAAAAGGGGAATAAGGACAATCCAGGGAATTATAGATCATTCATCTTAACTTTGATATCTGGAAAAATAATGGAGCAAATAATCAAAATCAACTTGTAAGCACGTAGAAGATAAGATGATCAGTAAAAGTCAACGTGGATGTGTCAAAAAAAAAAATCATGTCAAACCCATCTAATATCCTTCTTTGATAGGGAAACAAGTCTTGTGGATAAGGGGAGAACAGGAGATGTGACATATCTTTACTTTAGTAAGGCTTTTGCTACGGTCTCTCATGACTTACTCATAATCTAGAAGAACTTACTATGAGGTGGGTGCACAACTGGTTGGAACAGCATTCTCCAACAGTAGCTATCAATGGGTCATTCGAGCTTGAAGCACTTACTGAGAGGAGTCTCACAAGGATCTGCCCTAGATCCAGCTCTAGCCACTATCTTCATAAATGATTTTGAAAAATGGCAGAGTACAAGTATAAAATGTGCAGATGATACAAAATGGGAAGGGTTGCAAGCACTTTGGAGGACAGGATTAGAATCCAAAATGATCTTGACAAACAGGAGAAGTGGTCTGAAATAAATAGAATGGAATTCAGTGAGGACAAATGCATCTTACTACACTTAAGAAGGAATAATCAATAATCAATATAAAATGGGAAATTGCCTAATAAGAAGTACTACAGGAAAGGACTTGAGGGTTATAGTGGATCACAAACTAAATATGAATCAACAGCATAACACTGTTGCAAAAATTAAAATAAACAAATAAATAAATAAAAGGCAGCAGCAAACATCATTCTAGGATGTAATAGCAGGAGTGTAATAAGCCAGACACAAAAAGTAATTAGTCTACTCTACTCAGCACTGCTAAGGCCTCAGCTGGAGTACTATGTCCAGTTCTGAGCACTACCTACATTTCAGGAAAGATGTGGACAAAAATTGGAGAAAGTCCATAGGAGAGCAACAAAAGTGATTAAAGTTCTAGAAAACATGACCTATGAGGAAAAATTTAAAAAAATTGGATTTGTTTAGTCTGGAGAAGAGATAACTGAAGGGAGACAGGATACCAGTCTTCAAGTACATAAAAGATTGTTATAAAGATGATGATAAATTGTTCTCCTTATCCATTGAGGACAGGGCAAGAAGTAATAGACTTAAATTGCATCAAGGGAAATTTAGGTTTAAAAACTTCTTAAATGTAAGGGGAATTAAGCACTGGACTAAATTGCCGAGGGAGGCTTTGGAATTTCTGTCACTGGAGGTTTTTAAGAACAGGTTAGACAAACACTACTCAGGAATGATCTAGATAATACTTAGTCATGCCTCAGTGCAGTGGATTGGACTAGGTGACCTATCGAGGTCCCTTCCAGTCCTACATTCCTATGATGAGATGATGACAATGTATTTGTAGTTCTCCATCCTACCATTTCAGCCTCGGAGTCAGAGCTTACTATCAGTTTTACTGTCTTTTCCAGTGCAAACAACCTCACAGCACAGATATTATCCACACTTCCTTATAAACTGGCTTCCAGTCTAAGAAAACTCTATGGAAAAATGATACCTCTAACCCCAAACAAACAAACAAAAAAAAACCCCAGCCAAAATCATTTCACACAGTTCAATTTAAATAGGACATAAAACTCTTCACTTTGCTGTGGGGAGGCACACAGAAAAGCAGCAAAAATGCATTTTAAAAAAAAATTCAATTGGAACAGGTAAACAATGAGAAAACATTTGCTACTGAACTTGTGGAAGATTCAAATGATTCCAGAAACAATGGAGATCCACAGAGCTATTAAAACCGTGACAGAGTGGTCAGTTCTCTGCATCATCAAGAGCTTATTCTGAATGGCATTTTCTTTTGTTGTCTGTGGGTGACTATGTCCTGCTCTTGTGATTACATGGGCTGGATTCTGTCCATCAGGGGCACAGGAAAACACGGTGGCACATGTGTCAATAAGCCATTCTCAAACTCAGAGGATAACGCAGCTTGAAAATATTGCAGCTCTACAGAGAGAATGAAAAATAGCAGAAGGCTTCTAGGAGCAATGAATGGGCACCAGTGAATATTCTAAGGAGTAACTGCAGTTCGGATTCAAATGGAGGCAGACTTCGAGTAATATTGTGGTTTGAACCAAAAAGAGTTTACATGACCCTACAAGTTGGAAACAAGCACTCCATTCACCCCATTCTTTGATTTCTTTATTTTTACAAAAAAGTCATTAGAAAGCATTCAAGAGACTGAAACAGGCAGTGTCAAGAGCAAGGAAGTGTGGATGGAAACCCCAAATACTCTCAATTAGTTAAGTCCATATTTGAGACATGATTTAAACTCAGATATGTATTGCCTAATTCAGATGCTTGTAGTGACAATTACATTAACCCCTTTGGCACCGGGGGCGAGATTTCCCAATGCCAGCTCTAAATAGATGCCAGATGTAATGCAAACACGCAGTGGGGATTATCCATGTTTTTCTCTGAACTGTGCCAAGAAACTCCTATTTTGTGAACAGTTGATCCAGCTGAATTTAGAAAAACCACCATGCTCGTCGAAGGTTGAATTCTAGCACTTGCCAGATTGTACAGTGGAGACAGAGTCTATTTTTTAAGCAGGATATGTCTTGTTAGTTGGAAAAGCTTAAAAACCAACACTTCAAGGCATTTGGCTGCAAAAAAAACTTCCACTAAGGAAGCATAAAGGTTTCCTGAAATCATGTTACAAAAGGAGGTAAGAGCCCTAGAAACTATGGAGTTTTCTTATTTTCTTAAATCGTAATCTGGCACAGTACATTCGTTGGGATAAACGATTCCTTATTTACACAGTGCCTCTCTCCTATAAGTAGTTTATAGGGATGTAACAGATATGCAGTGAAGGTCAGCCACCTCTGACGGGGGAGACCACCAACCCAACTGGTGCACAGCAGACCCTCGTGGTGGAGTGGAAACTGTGAAATCTCATGTTCCTAAAGGCCCCGCTTCACTTCAAGGACATGCTTAAGTGCTTTGCTGAAACAGGGTCAGAGTGCAACACGCTCTATGTGCCCGATTCCATAGAGACTGTATGGCCGTGATTCAGTAGAAACAGGCCCTATATGAATATGAAGCCCTAGTGATTTGCCCTTCTGCCTTTTCAGGGCCTCTTGTGTGCGCCGGGGCTGTCTTGTTTAGATGATAAGCATGACTGTCTGGTGTGCCTAGGATGGGTCTGTGGTTAAACAAAAATAAAGATTTTCTCTCCCTCCAGTAGCTTCAGAGCACGTTGTAGAGAGTTTTGGATGAGAGACATTTTCTCACACCCCACAAGTGTATGTGTAATTGTCTATTGCTCTCATTCTCCCCAACAGGTCTATTATTAAATTTGTATTGCCCGGAGACCCCCAGTGAGATAAAGATGTAACTGCAATGTGTGCTGTACAAACACACTTAGGGCAGGTCTACAATACCTGCCGGATCGATGGGTGGAGGTCAATCTTTCGGGGATTGATTTATCGTGTCTAGACGAGATGCGATAAATCGATCCCTGAGCACTGTCCCGTCGACTCTGGAACTCCACCGAGCTGAGAGGCGCAGGCGAAGTTGATGGGAGAGTGACTCGGCACCATGAAGATGCTGAGGTAAGTCGACCTGCATACATCGAATTAGTTACGCTGTTCACATAGCTGAAGTTGCATATGTTAGGTCAATCTTCCCACCCCGCCTCCCCTCCAGTATAGACCAGGGCCTAGACTGTGAACTCCCTTGAAGAAGGGACCCAGCCAATAAATGAGTAAGTGATCTCTCTCACACACACAATTTTGGGAAAATGTCTATTCCCCACACTCCAAAACAGAATGATCTAAATTGCTTGAATGTAAAACTCTGAATGAAGCTGTTGCTTTGAACACATACAGACAGCGATTACCATAGCAACAGAAGCTATGTGTGAAAAACCCTGGGAACAGTTCCTCCTTCCCACATTCAGGTTTCTTTTCAGTTGTTTTTTTTTTTAATAGGTGCCCATATCAATTCACTCTATGAACCAAACACCTAGGGAGACACTTTGAAAGCAGCGAGCCAGATTAACACTGCACGACACCAATTATCACACTGGCAAACCAGCTTTGTGGGCGCCTCACACTGGAAAAAATATATTCTCCGGTATCTAAGGAAAGTCTAATAAGGCAAATTGAAAGAAAGTGAATTGTGGGAAGGTTTGCTTCCTTCATTTAGGGCCTCAAAAGAATATTGCAAATTCATGCCCAGCAAATCCTGCACAGCACTATGTACTTGCCCAGTAGTTAAGTCAACATAGGCACAACAAAAATTAAATCCATTTAACATCAGGTTGCTAATAGCTAGAGCAGAACAAAATCATTTAGGTTAAGCAGCCCCATAACAAGCAGCTCATTAGAAAGAGTTACAATTAGTTTACTTAGAAAGCTGGTACAGCTTTCAGAAAAACCCACACACCCCTCCTGAAAACAGGCCCCATTACTGCGTGTGAAACGTTAAGATGGAGGCAATTTTAACATTCTTGAAAATGTAAAGGGTCATATTCCAACTAATGGCATAGCCCTCCATAGGCTTCACTGGAGCTATGTCAGTTTCAGCCAGAGAGGATCTGCCTGAAAGTTCTTTTCATTGACTTTACTTATAGTCAAAGGACCACAGAAAAGGAAAAACATTTTAAAGAGTGACAGCAGGTTGGTTGTTTTTTTTTCCTTCGGAGTTTAGGATTACAGGTATAACCAATTCAAACCTAAATTTGAGTTCATTTTATCACTCATTTTCAAGGATCCAGATGTCTGCTAGTTTATTCATGAACACAATTATCAATTTGAAAAGTTTCATCAATTGTAATGACAAATATTTGTTTAGAAATCAGTACTAGAAATTAGAGCTGATCAAAAAATAAGGGTTCTCTTCACCTCCCACTGAAAAATTGAATTTTGTTAGAAATTCTAAATTTGGAAATGATAGATCTGATCTACCGTTAAGTGTTTGATCCATTATTCACTATTGTTTTGTTTAATAGGTTACAGTCATGCAACAAGGAAGCAGAAACACCATGTGACCAATTGCATACCATGAACAGTCAATGACAGATAAGTCTTAAGCTTTGTCTACACTATCACATTTTGTCAGTCAGAGGTATGAAAAAAACAAAAAAACAACAACCCTGGACTGACAAATTTCACCGATAAAAGTGATGGTGTGGACAGTGCTATGTTGGTGAGAAACACTCCAGTCAACATCGCTAGTGCCGCTCATTGGGGGGGGGTTAATTATGCCAGCAAGAGAGCACTCTTCCTTCAGCATAGAGCGACTATACGGGAGACCTTGCAGTGGCAGCAGTACAGCCGTACAGATCTGTAAAGTCTGCAGTGTAGACATAGCCTTGGTGAACAGTTGCCAATCAATAGGCAGAAATGTAATCACACCATTTCAAGATACATTTGCAGGAGTCTGGATCAGCCCCCAAACAAACTGCAAAAAAGGATTAAATTAATTGGATTGTTTATTTACTGTGTGTAATTCCATAAACTCCAATGCCCAGGCAAAAGTCTTGCTCACAGGTTTTGGAAGATGCAAACTGATGTAAAGATGTAAGATTTAAATAAGCGGTGTTCAATATAAATTTGATGCTAGCCACGCTTGTGGTTTTGAATTTTTCTTTTTAGCCACATTATAAAAAAGCCACATGCGTTAGCCACAATTCAATAGCCTATTAGCCAAATGTGGCTAGTAGTGAACGTATAGGACACCGCCGATTTAAATATTAAACCATATAATTGTACTTTACCAGCCTTAGAGAAACTCCCTCCCTCCCAATGTGATTTTGTGAAGAACGTGTGCTTTAAAGATGCCTCAGAGGAGCAGTATAGATGTAGGTGAGTAGAATTAGCAGCTATAATTTCAGGAGGACACAAACTGATATATAGAAGGGCAAGTTCTGATTTCTGGGCAAGCATGAAGGTATTAAAAAGATATTAACCATTTTTCAAGTATCTATAGGCTAGATTCTTAGCTGGGCTAGATCAATATAGCTCCAATGAAGTTAATGGAGCTATGCCAATTTACATCATTTTTACTGCTGTTTGTATTTCTTGTATTTTTTTTTAAATTGATGTAGAACACGGGATCCCCAACAGAGATCAAGGCCTTATTGTAGTAGGTGGTGCATTTGCACATAAACAGCCCTGACCCCAAAGAGATTACAGTTTAATAAACCAAACCAAGAAGTGGAGAGAGGTAGTTTTTATTTTCCCTCATTTTATAGATGGGGAGTTGGAGCAGAGAGAGAGGGTGTGTGACCATGAGCAGGTAACTTAGTCTGTAGCAGAGCCAGGAGTTGAAGCCAGATCTCTTGAGTCCCAATCTAGTACTTTAATCAAGAGACCATCCACCCAAGAAACTTCATCGTCATTGACATAGTTGGCTGACAGTGACTCAGAACCAGAAAAGGCTTTTAGCTCTGATGATACAGAATAAAAACATTCATGTTACAAATTTACTCTTTTCTGGAAGGAAACGTAGTTGTGTTGGTAAATCTATAGGAGTGTTGTCACACCATCATCTTTATAAATGTGCTCTGCAGCTTCTGCGCCTCATGGCATTTTTTTATACAAGATCACTAGGGTAATGTGGAGAAGTATTTCACACAGATTAAAAATGTTAAGAAAAAACTCATCAGGTGCAAAAATATAACAGCAGGCTGCCAGTGGTATTACACAACACACAAGCAGGCAAACAATGAAAAGTGAGGTGCCAATATTCAGGTCAAATTGCTTTAGCTGTGAAAATAGCTTAAAGGAGTGAATATTAATGAAACAGTAATTTTTTTAAAACTAAGTGAATGCTGCTTTTCTCTAAGCTTCACTGTGTGCCATGGCATGGGTGAATGCTAAACCCTGCTATCTCATGCATTACCCCTAGGTAATAATTAATCCTTATTCTGCTTCCTGAGAAAGTCATGTTTCCCATTAGCCCCCGGCCCTCAGATTCCCTCTGTCCCATTCTCGCTGGCTCACTTTTACTTTTCCCATTCAGCTTTGTCATAGCTGGAGAACTTTGAAAGATACCCTCAAACAAACCTTAGATCTCTCTCATGCCAGCTGTTTTCTTTTTAAAATCAGAGAAATCTTTTCTAAAAAAATCATAACTACAATCCATTTGTAATAATTGCCTAAATTATTAGACTATAATAATAAATCATTCAAACCAAAGCTCTTTGGAGAAAGGACTGTCTTTTTGTATTATGTTGCATAGCATCTAGCACCATGGAGGCCTTAATCCATGACTAGATCCCATAGGCACCACGCATTACAAATAAAATAAAAAACTGGATCTAATTATTCATGTAATTAACATTGTTGCGCCAGTGCAAAAATCTCTCAGCAAATCTAGTTTGCTCATTTTTAATGTAACTAAATCAATTTGCTCTCTCTTAACCTGACTATGGATATGTCTACACTAGAAACTAGGGTGACTGATTTTATAGGGACAGTCCTGATTTTTGGGTCTTTTTCTTATATATGCACCTATTACCCCTCACCCCCTGTCCCGATTTTTCACATTTGCTGTCCGGTCACCCTACTATTAGTGCATGCATGCAGCTGCAGATGCATTAGTGCATCTGCAGCTGTGCCTCCCTAGCCTAGAGGCTCACTACAGTGAAAGGGTTCTGCTGCTGCTGCTGCTGCAGTAAATCCACATCTCAGAGGATGCAACTAGGTTGACAGAAGAACCTAGCAGTGGTTATACTGGGGCTTAGGTTGGCTTAATTACATTTCTCAGGTGACTGAATTTTTCACGCCCTGAGCAAGACAGCTAGGTCGGTCTAACTTTGTGGTTTAGACTTGTCCTATTAAGGCTCTGATTCTGCAAACCTTTATTTAAGGTATGATCTCATTAACCTATGTTTACCCCTCACGTATGCTTGCTTTCGGTGAATATTCAAATCACTGAGGTCTATGGACAAAAGTGTTTGTGGAAAGGGAATTTAAGTTGCTTCATGTACATTTATGGAAAATAATTTACAGCTGGTGAACACAAGTGTTTATATTTGAAGTACATGCTGTTGCAACTCAACTTTTGAATATTCATAAACAACCCATAATGTGAGATTTGAGATCTTTGCCAAAGAAATTCAGACAATTAATTTGAGGAAACAAATATTCCCTGATCAGAAAAAGTAGTTCCATTAGTTCTAAACTCACTGCAAAATTATCCACTCGATTTGAAATAAGAGTAGTACTTGTAAAGAGTGCTTCGGGAAATCACATCCCTGTTAAATCCATCCCTGTTCAGCAAAGCATGTGTTTAAACACCACTGAAGTCATGAAGACATAAGCACATGCTTAACTTTCAGCAAAGCAATTAAGTACATATTTAATTGGGACCCAAGTAAGGTTTCCATGTGTCTTTCAAGGACGAGAGAGACCAATAATCTCAAAAATGATCAGCAATACAGTAATGACACTGGGTGGTATGCTTTTAAGTGAAGACAGACAACCATGGGGGAAAATACTGATAACACCCATTGCTGGAGTAAGCAGTTTCACAACATACCGGACACTGTGCTGCGCCTCAGCACCTTCTCGGGGTCCAAGTACGCTACTAACAGTAACATTTCATAGGGTCGCTCGTTCACGATTTCATTCCTAACATGCTATGCCCAATCCCATTTTACTTCTTTAAAGCAACAAGAGTGACTGAAAGCAAATGGGCAGCGAGCAGGGTCTTGTACTGATGCAAAATATAATAGTGTTCATTGTTTAGGCATTTATGAGATGAAGAAAATAGTGTTGTTGGCGGCTGTGTTTATTCTGGCTGCGATTTCCAAAGCAGCCAGTGCCCACTGAAACTCACCTAGCTCCTTGAAAAATCTCAGTCGTCAGTGTATCATAGCAAGTTCTCTCTCTACAGGCCTGATCCAAAGGCTGTGGACTTCAGTGGTTTCTGGATCAGATCCTATAGGAACATTACTAGAAATAGAAAGGGTCCTAGAACAATCCAATCTAAACGGGAACCTGAGAAGCAGTGTTGGAGGCTAGTGTGTTGCTTACTTCACAATTAGCTCACTTAAGAGAGGTGAAAGTGAGTGGTCATTTGACCCGTACTGCAGAAACCATTGCTCAGCAGCAGAGACGTTGCAGACTGTTGCACTGTGAAAGG
>ML677332.1:80962802-81275171 GCA_007922305.1 Dermatemys mawii
CCATTGCTCAGCAGCAGAGACGTTGCAGACTGTTGCACTGTGAAAGGTCTCCCTTATTAGGAGAAGAGTTTATTACCCAGGCTAGTAGAGAGTATCAGGTGTTCCTTACGCTCTCTTAATATCTAGGATGGATAGGGGGCAAAGTCAGCTGGGTGGCACTGAGGACCCTCAATGTTTCCTGGACAACTTTGGAGAATGAACAGAAGAAACCCAAGCAAGACAATGGAATCATAGAATCCTAGAATATCAGGGTTGGAAGGGACCTCAGGAGGGCATCTAGTCCAACCCCCTGCTCAAAGCAGGACCAATCCCAACTAAATCATCCCAACCACGGTTTTGTCAAGCCTGACTTTCAAAACCTCTAAGGAAGGAGACTCCACCACCTCACTAGGTAAACCATTCCAGTGCTTCACCACTCTCCTAGTGAGAAAGTTTTTCCTAATATCCAACCTAAACCTCCCCCACTGCAACTTGAGACCATTAATCCTTGTTCTGTCATCTGCTACCACTGAGAACAGTCTAGATCCATCCTCTTTGGAACCCCCTTTCAGGTAGCTGAAAGCAGCTATCAAGTCCCCCCTCAGTCTTCTCTTCTGTACACTAAACAAATCCAGTTCCCTCAGCCTCTCCTCATAAGTCATGTGCTCCAGCTCCCTAATGGAGTCTGATTATCATTGCTGCCATGCAAAGGAACAAAGAGGAACGCGATTCTGCGCTACCAGCCTAAGGCAGATTAAAAGGTTAAAATTAAAGAGGCAAATCACATGCATTATATGCAGTGGAATTACTACTTTATACCATTGTGATTTGATTTCCTCGAGAGAAACAGGCAATGCAAGCCAGGAAGGGAGATCATAAATTTGAAATTAGGCAAGGGGATAACAGCTCAGCTGAATGTGGCATTTTAGATACTTTGACTGACCGCAATTTGGAAAATAACCCACCCTAACCCTGCATATTAAATGCTCAACATTTATTGCACTATGAATTAAAGTGGATGTTTATAGGAATTTGCTTAAAACATATGATCAATTAATTTCACCCCCCACATTCATATTATATCTATAGTTAGTATAGATATAATACTACTAGCTAGTAGTAGGTAGCACCAGTTATATTGGACCCTGGCAAACTTCAATGTTTTTTCCCATGAAACAGAGGGGAGTTGATCCATATTCCCCCCTCCACCCCAAGATCTGTCAATCTGTGAAACCCTCCTGTCCCCATCATGGGTAAGGTCTTTACCAAGCTAGACACTCAACTCCCACAGATTCTTTGGGTGGCCTTGATTTATAGTATCAGGGGAACAAACTGGGACTGCTATCAGATTGCAACTGATATTAACAATTATTTCTATTTCAACAGTACTAAGAGACCCCCACTGAGATCAGGGCCCCATTGTGCTAGGAATACATCTAGCCAGAGAAAGTCCCTGCCTCACAAAGCTTCTAAACAGACAAGGCAGACAAAGAATGGAGAAACTGTCCCTATTTTATATCTTGGGAATGGATACAGAGAGATTAGATAATTTGACCAAGGTCACAGAGGCAGTCTGTGGCAAAACCAGGAGTTGAATTCAGCCCTTCGGAGTCCCAAACCCTTAACAACCAGGCCATCCTTCCCTTTGATAAATCAAGCTAAACTTGAGTGTAGTTTGGAAAATAGAAATTTTAACATTTCCATTTAAAAAACAAAATGATTAATTTGGGACCCAGATAATTTCTTGTAAATCCAGGAAGGATTCAAATAAAACGTGGAAGTATATAGGAAAATAGATCAGCAATTTGTATACAAACTGGTACTTACGTAAGTGCACTACCCCTTGTATCTTTAGAATCACTCCTAAAAAGCTATTTTCAACATGTCTGCATTCCTGTTACCATGGCATTTCCCTTTAGCAACAGGTGAAATGCAGTCACTGGTGTTAATTGGTTGCCAATGTCTTGAGAGTGTGATGCACTGCTTTGGCTTCAGCATGGCCAACACACACTTCTGAAGCTGGGCTGCTAAGCAGAGATTAGTGGATCCCAAATATTTTGATAGGCACAGCCCACTACAACATCAAAATAGGAAGCCCAGCTACCCACAGATATCCGTGCCTCCAGCTATAATCTTGATCTGTGTCCAACCAGCAGCCTACAGAAGTGAAATGCTGGATATAAAATTTCTCCTTCACTTCCTCTTTTCTCCACCCCAATCAAAGCTTACATGACTACTTCTACAGGCACCCATCGCTGCAGCATTATTATGATATACCCATGTATCACAAGCACGTGGGTGTATTTTAGGTTAAAATTCGGACACACAGAGATGAAAAAAACTTTTCCAGTAAGATGAATGTCTAAAGACTACAGTTAGCCAGATAGACTGGACAAAGATGTACACAGAATGCCATTTTCTGAATATGACCAGGCTCAGGATTGGATGCATTTGTAGTGGGTGTGAATTCAAGAGCAGAAGGCTTGTTACAGGAACATCCTGCCTCTGGCTCCCGAAAGCCCTACCCACTGCGGACAATTCCTTCACATGTTCCTATTGAAGACCAGTCAGAAATGGGGAGGCAGGCTGGGTCGTAGGCCATTTGGAGCTCAGCAGATAGCAATCAACCCCTTGCATTCTGCCCTGAAGTTGGCAGGCAGTCAGCAGAGACTGCGAAGCACCTAGCGCAATATGGTCCGGCTCACTCGGAAGATAGGAACAAATTGAAACTGCCAGCTCAGGGCTGGGTCTAAATGAGGCTCTCTCACCCCATGCAGTTGTGATTTCAACTTCTCTTTCTGAAGCTGGTTCTCTTCTCATGCGATCTTGCCACCAAACACTTCCTTGATATTCAAACTCAGTTGATCTTGCTTCCATCATCCTCTCCACTGGCCACAGAACCATGCTGAAAAACTGTGTAAACATAGACCAAACAGTTGCAGCCAGTTGAACATAAGAACGGCCATACCGGGCCAGGCTTTGGCAGTGGCCAGTGCCATATGCTTCAGAGGGAATGAACAGAACAGGGCAATCCTTAAGTGATCCGTCCTGTCATCCACTCTCAGCATCTGGTGGTCAGAGGCTCGGGGACACCCAGAGCAGAGGGTTGCGTCTCTGACCTTCTTGGCTAAAATAGCATTGATGGACTTATCCTCCATGAACTTCTCATTCTTTTTTGAACCCAGCTCTTTTTTAGCCTTCACAACATCCCTTGTTAACTAGTTCCACAGGTTGACTGAGTTGTGTGAAGCATTTCCTTATCTTTGTTTTAAACCTGCTGCTGATTAACTAATCACACCATTTGGTGAGGGGACCAACCAGGTTATAAACTTGTTCAGCAATTGGTTTTAAACACCGTTCATTTGGATAGTGAAGACAGCTAAAAATCTTCTCAGCCATTCCAAGTGTGACCTAAGTCAAGTCAATAAGTTGTACCCTCTTACCCAGTGACTAGGCTCGGCCTAGTGGGGGTTGGTCCCGCTTTGAGCAGGGGGTTGGACTAGATGATCTCCTGAGGTCCCTTCCAACCCTGAGATTCTCTGATTCTATGCGTGCAGGCCTCTCATTGTTAACTAATGGGACCAAATTCTCTCCTGTTAAGCAGCATTTCTTTATGGACAGTTCCATGTACACATTGCCAGACTGTCCCTTGCACCTTCCAATTTTCCAGGTTGTGCATGTTTATTTCCCTTGTTCTTTTCTCACTGATTAGGTCATTCCCTCCACTCTCCTGTTTATCCTAGTTAATCTACAGTATTAGCTGTTTCCCCATACCCTTCTTATTGTGCACTGCTCAAAATGATACAGCAAAAGATTCTGTGGGATTTTTAGCAATTGTTTTGGCATGAATACTCATTTTTAATTGTTCATCAACCTTTGCACTCTGGGTCCCTCTCTGCATTACTGTTGTCCACAGCCTCAAGCTTTCCATTTTGCACTCATTTGTAAAAGCCACTACTCATGAGGGCTACTCCACACTTATTTTTGTTCAGTTTCACATTATTCCCCGCTGCCCATCATTAGCTCATTTATCCAAGTTCCCTTGGACTGCTGTCTCTTCTAAATGCTTAGCTATCCCCACCCCAAAGGGGCAATAGATTTGAATTTGATTGATGCACTTTCTACCTCTCACATACATATCAATTCCCTCCCCACATATGCACAGAATCCTCACTAATAGTCTCTCTAATGATTAGATGCAGAATTTCACCTGGAACTATTGTTAAGCTAATTGGTCTATAATTTCCCTTTTGGTAAAATCAGTACGTTTTTCCTGTACCAGTCACCAGGGGCCACTCCTGTTCTCCAGGAACAGTTGAACATAATGGATAATGGTTCTAAGAGTTTTGCAACTAATTCCTTTAATACCCTTGGGTATATACCATCTGCCCTGTGTGCTGATTTAAATGCATTTACCTCCTGATATTTCTTTGCTGGCTCTTTAATGACTTTGCTACTTTCTCTCATCTGACTGTTCAGCTGCTTTGCTTATGTCTGATTGTTCATCAAACAAACTCCTTTTAAAGAAAACAGGAATGAAGTAGGTGTTGAGTTCTTCACCATTTCCCCCTCCTCAATAAGTTGTTCCACTTGCTATGGTCCTTACCAAAAGAATACTGTTTAAAATTCCCTTTTCTAACATAGAGTCACTGAACCTAAGAAGTCAGAAATAGAATAGAAAATGTACTGTATGATCAGTCCTGCTTGGGTAGGGAGAGAATTGGTCTTTTCCTAAGGGTATGTCTACACTACCCGCTGGATCGATCCATCAGGGGTCAATTTATTGCATCTAGTCTAGACGCGATAAATCGATCCTCGAGCACTCTCCCGTCAACTCCTGTACTCCATCACTGTGAGAGGCACTGGCGGAGTCGATGGGGGAGCTGCAGCAGTCGACTCACCGCAGTGAAGATGCTGCAGGAAGTGGATCTAAGTACATCGACTTCAGCTACGTTATTCTCAGTACGTCGACTTCAGCTACATTGTTCTCGTAACTGAAGCTGCGCATCTTAGATCGATCCCCCGCAGTGTAGACCAGGCCTAAGTGTCCCAAGCAATAGAGTTTCCTCTATATCCTCCTTCTACTTGCACAAGTATCATTCTAATGCAGCTCACTGGCAGGGAATTTTCCCTTTCTCAATTTCATCTCATTTTATAGCTCTCTAAATATAGCGTCTCTGCCCCTGTTTACACCCTTTAGATACTTGTAGACTGCTAGTCCCGCACTTTGTTATCCTTTACGTAAGTCTCTTGGCCTTCATAAGTCACCCTCCCATCCCTAATCATATCTGTTGCTCTTCTTTGAGTGTTGCAACTCAATATATTATTTGGCAATGTAGTGCCAAATCGTTAACAGAATATTCCAGCTGTTGTTGCCCCATGCCTCTTAAGCGGGTGCCACTGTATATGCAGCTGAGAATTGCATTGACCTTTTCCTCTAAGCTAACTTGCATTGGAAAGTCATGCCTAATTAGCTGACAAATATCTGCCTTCACTTTTTGTAAGCATCCTGCGATCCAGTATATTTTGGATGATTTTTCTTCAACTGTATTAGCCTGTATTATCCCAGTTATGTTATTTCTGGCCACATTACTAATCTCTTTAGGTGCCTTTGGGTTATTTCTCTGTTCTCAGTGGCATCTGCAACTCCTTCTAATTTAGTATCATTAACGAGCTGTTTACTACCTCTACATACTGTGCACTTCCTCTGCACTATTTACAATTCATAGCCTGCCTTTGCTTTCCTCCTACCTTTTCTTCCTCTTCCCCACGCTCATCTCCAAGTGTCTTTTCCTTTCTTACATCAAGACACACTCTCTCTGCTAAAAAGAGAAAATTCAACAGATTATGTCCCTCAACTACTACTAGCCAATGATGATTGCCCAGGTCGATGATAAAGGATAAACCCATTGATTGAAGCAGAGAGAAAAGGATATTCAGCATACTTTTAATGATGGGTTTCTATTTTGGTTTCCATTTGCAATGCTTGGTTCACTGTAACCCACTGGATGGCTCCCTGTTCACTCCGACAATGTACTCAGTGCACTATGGGTTATATATACAGTCTGCAGAAAGCAGGTGCCAATTTTTGTTTTCCCTCTCACCTTTATCAAGATGGTGAAACTACACATTGTCTCAGCCCAGGCAAACTGAAAGCTAATCCAGAACTGGTTTTATATGCCTCTGCCCAATTGAAACCATGCAGCAAATCATTCCCAACCTGAAATCGGACATTTTAAGCTCATTGTGTTTTCCTTCTCTCTGCCTTCAGTGTTTTATTGTTAATTGAGAGAAATTCTCATGTCATGGCCTCCAGCATCTAGCTTGTCCAGTACTTCTAGATTTCCAGCAAAGCATTGTCTGGATTCAGAGTCCTTTATGCTCATAAGAATGTTAGAGGGGATACTAGGGATGCAGATTTGGTCATGTTTATGTGGGTTCAAGGAGATACTGTCTAGAAGAAAACATCAGTTATGGATTTATAGGGGAAATACACAAAGCTATGTTTAAAACTGTTGGCATTGGAGGATAGTGCTTGCAAAGTATTTTCTTCCCTTGGGGAAGGCATTACTGGTGGTGTAGAAGGACCTTGCAAACCATTAGAGACCAAGGATCCACAGAAAGTCCTTGCCAAAACCCCCATAGGTGGGAGACACTCTTTGTACCATCCTGGATTCTACCATCCCTTTCAACACAGTCAACTCCTTGGCCATCCTGCTATCAATCTTCCAGCCCATAGTTATGCACAGCTTCCTTTTCCATAGAAAAAGAAGCCCTAGACTGCATTTGTGTTGCTCTGAGAACAACTGACCTTCATGGTTCTGTCTACTGGAAATGACATCTATATCAAAGGAGAACATACCACACTGAATGGTCGTTCCCTCCAGCAAGCCACACTCCCTGAAAATACATTGTTCCCTCATTGTTCAGAGGATGGCATGCTGTGGCATTGAACGGTAGCACATGTCATGGTTGCAGCTCCCCTCCTCCTCTTCACCTTGGTCACATTGTGTTGAGAGATATTTGTGCATTCGCTCACCTCTGTACCATTGTGCAGAGAGTAATAGAGGGCTAATATTTATTATTTCTACTGCCATAGTGCCTAAGGACCCCAAACAAGGGTCAGAGACCCATTGTACAAGGGAAAGTACCCTTTCTTGAGAACTTAAATCTTAGTTATTGACAGCAGGTGACAGGTGAACCAACAGACCAATAGGGAAGAGGGATAGAGTACAAGATAAGTGTAGAAACTGGTGCATTTGCATCAGAGGTCTCAATAGTCAGAACTGGCCAACCAAACCTGTGCCAGATAGGAGTGAGTTGCAGGCATCGTCAGAGAGAGACATTTTAAAAGATGGGATTTAAGAGAGGACAAGGGGGTGGGCTTTGTGAATCTCAGTAAGGAGATCTTTCTGGTCATGGGAAAAACCTTACAGAAATTAAGGACACCAGATAGCTCTGAGGCCAGCTACTCTATTCCTCTAGAAGTTCAGGCTTATCCCCTATGCTACAGCTTCTCACACAGTTTAGCAGGTAGAAAACAAGATCATTGGGTCTTACTCATTTTAAATGTTCTCACTTTTTAAAAAAATCATGGACCCATAATTCAACATCAAAGGGCTGGGTAGGGCACTTATAAATAAAAATAGCTCTACAGCCCATATATTTAAGATCCCTGAATGGTATCTCTGAAATAATTCATCTTAAGCCCGTGAGAGGGGGTAGAGTGATGTTTGTTAAAGGAATGTGTATTGTGCTGATAACGGGTAGTGCTGACATGCTAAAGAGCGAAGAGTGATATTACAAAACGAAAGCAAGGATCGGGTGTGAGAAAAGTAGTATGAAGGGAGACATTATGTTGCACGGGGGAAGAGAAGTGAAACAGCTTCATAAGTGTGATTATAATGGGGCATTCCCAGCTTTTATTCTGTCTTCAATATCTAAAGTTGAGCAACGACAAACTCCTACATCTTCCACTCTCTCCAGTTTGATTTTTAAAATCTCTTTATTGTTAGTGTAATATATGGAACAGAGGCATGAGTAGCAGAACATTTGGAATGGAGCCTGAGTGTGTTTAGGATGTATCTGGAAAAAGGTACCATTATCTGTCCACCTAAAATTATTTCAGGAAAGCAAGTTATTTGCCCATTTTGGCGCAGTGCAAAATGAAAATAGGGAGTAGGAGGTCTTGAGCCTCAAGACAGAGAAGTTGAAGTTCATCCTTTTTGGTATTCAGAAATGTAAGTCAGACATTACAATATATGCATTGTACATAAAAGCGGCCATACTGGATCAGACCAATGGTCCATCTAGCCCCGTATCTGGTCTCCCAGCAGTGGCTAATGGTGCTTCAGAGGGAATGAACAGAACAAGTAATCATCAAGTGATCCATCCTCTTTCGCCTGTTCCCAACTTCTGGCAAACAGAGGGGCTAGGGACAAGTCAAAGCATGGTTTTCAATCCCTGATCATCCCTGGCTAACAGCCATTGATGGGCCTATCCTCCATGAACTTGTTATAGTCTGAGCCTTCACAACATCCTCTGGCAACGAGTTCCACAGGTTGACTGTACGTTGTGTGAAGTAGTACTTCCTTTTGTTAGTTTTAAACCTGCTGCCTATTAATTTCATTGCATGATCCCTAGTTCTTGTGTTCTGAGAAGGAATAACCAACACTTCCTTATTTACCTTCTCCACACCAGAAGTTTATAAGACCTCTATCATCCCCCCATTAGTTGTCTCTTTTCTAAGCTGAAAAGTCCCAGACTTATTAATCTCTCCTCATATTAATCTCTCTCATAGGGTGATCCTCCAAATGAAAAGATTAGACACTTGTTTCTTTAATACACCCACGCGCACACAACCAACCATCCTCCAAAAGCTTGGGTGAAGAAAAACCCATTCACATGGAAGTTCTCCAACAGCAGTCAATGAGGGAGTATGAACATGGCTGAATCGAACAGCAACTCAACTCACACCAATGGTCATTCACTCCGCTTTGCATTGTTCAAAAGGGTCTACTTTTGAGCCAGAACGTACAGAAAAAGGGATAGAAAGATGGATTGAACACAAAAGACTGATTGACAGAGCAGTTGCTAATGAATGCTGAGAAGTACGGCTGTTGTCAGACAGACGTCTTTCTCACCGGCCCCAAGGGCAGTTACACTAACTTGATAGCCAGCTGCATTTATTTAGTAGGACGAACAAGATAAAAAGGCCTCAGAGTTGGATGCCAAGGCAGCCTTTAAAACATCATTGACTTGCAACTCGCAAGCTAGGACTCGTTTTGCAAGTTCAACCTCTGTTCAGATAGGATCGGGGAATGTCTCTGGACTGCATCGCTTCCTTCACAGAGTCCTGCCAAATATGCTCTGCCCACAGTGCAGTCCAGACCCGTCTGATATTTCTTCTAGTTTTGCTAAAATATGCTTGGCCCTGCTTCCACAATACCCGGGGCTATGTTTATAATAAAAAAGTGCTGCACACAGGTAGTGGGTGGGTGTGCACAGCAGTTGGGAGTTCAGGCATGCGAAGAAGTAAGAACTTCCTAATTACAGTATATAAATCAAGAAACAAAAATCACGCCGATTCTGATTGTTTTCCCTAACTCTGCTTCTGCAGAACACCCACATCCTAGCCCCACTGTCTGCCAGAAAAGCCTATAAGTTTTCCTCACATCGTTTCATCTTCCTATCCGACACCCTGAGCAATGCACATGGAAATTAGGCACAGACTTTGTGGTTTCAGGCTATAGAAAGTGTTGTGCATTCAGAGCAGCCAAATCTACTGCAACTTCTCCCATGTTTTACCTTTAAACAGACAGCAGAGAGGCCCACGTTTTCAATAAGTGACCAATGCTTTGGGGACCTCTATTTTTTGGGTGCTCAACTTGGGACCCCTAGGGATAGAATTAATAGAGATCATTAGTGACGGACCCTATTGGTTTTAAACAAACTAAAAACCGATGTGTTGATGCTAGCCATTGGCCCTAAACTTGCCCTCAAGAACTGGACAAAAGTTGGCTTCGGGGCAAGCATGCTGAGTCAACAGTGGTGGTTTTTTCTGCAAATACCATACCATAGTTCCGAGTAAGGGAAAAACCCACAGAGGAGCCTCTTGACACAGCAGCCATTACCACTCCCAGGAGTTACACACATGCATGAAAGGAGAAAACAAACTATCACAACAGACTGACACTTGCAAACGCCATCCTTACTGCTGAAAGCAAATGGCTATCTAACTTCTGTTCACCTTGACCTCCCTTCTGCATTATCGCACTAGCCTGTTCCTGACACTCCACAATCACTCCGTGGACACCTCCCTTGTTCCCTAACCGACTTTTCCCACTGGGTTCCTAAAATAATGCCACACTGATGTATTCTGCTAACAAGACAGCATGAGGAGGGTGGCAAAGGCAGTTATGTCCTGGGAAAACCCAGGATTTTCACAGAGCTGAAAAAGTTTCAGACTTTTGACAGTGATTTGAGAGACTGAATGATTTGACCTAGAAAGACAAGATAAGATGGCTCAGTATGGTTGGCCTATAACAAGTTTACCTGCCTCTATCTGGAATCCACATAACATTCAACTTCATCATGGATAGGACATCTATCATTGTTGTCCTACTAAGGAAGGCTTTATTTTTTTTAAAAAGTGTGCTTGCACCTTTCTCCCCCACACTCCCCCATGCCAGACCTCTGTCATTAACCCTTTTGTAAAAGAGCTATGTCCAGGCCAAAATTATGGTAAGATACCGAGCTGTGGTGTTAATGATGTTTAAATCTTCCGTGTGCTGGTGATCAGCGCTTCAGAGCATTGTTTCTGCTCAGATGACAGGGATACAATAGAAAATGGCCAACTTATACAGCCCAGTTCCCTATGCCATTTTTTTCTTTAATCTGCTCTTCATTGCAATTGTAAACTGGGTCTCATATTTTTAGGATGAATATTTGTGTTCCGAGGTGAGTCAGACAATATTTGTCAAAGTGATGCATTGCCCTGAAAAGCTCTTCAAAGGGGTTTCTTCCTGTGCCCTCCAAAGAACGCTCCCCTCCCCACGCCACCCCAAAGTCAGGGTACAGCAGGTTCAGTGCTTTAGATACTCCAGGCTTTATGAAACATAACTTAAAACCTAGGACCTCCTACCAGCCTCAAGAGAGCTGGAAGAGAAAAGTGTTGCCTGGACTAGGTTAGGGTCACCTTACCTCTTACACAGAGGAAAATCTTAGTGCAGATCTGTGTGCACAAATAAGGGGCACAAAAGCAGCTATACAATTGCCTCAAGATGTGTGCAGGTGTGTAGATATTAGCCATATTAGATAATTAGATATTAGTTGGGGGTTAGTTGGGGATTGGTCCTGCTTTGAGCAGAGGGTTAGACTACATGACCTCCTGAGGGTCGCTTCCAACCCTGATATTCTATGATTCATATCATCATGGGCAGAAAATAGAAAGGAGCCCTGGAGAATGTTTGAGAGGGTTTCTTTGTGACTTGTTCCACGTGAGCGATGGCACCTGTAGAAGTTCTAAAAAGATCAAAGATGGGCAATTCAGTAGTGCCAGAGGGATTTGGATACCATGTGAAAGTCAGTGGGACATTTGCTTTAGCGGTCTATAAAATCCCAACTCAAATCTATAGCCACTTTGTTTTCGCATAACCCGCTTTAAAGTCCTGACTCCCTTCCCTCTTGTCTCCCCAGCACATGTTCAACACCACAGCAGCATCTTCCCTGGTCCTCAGTTATTTCCCCCTCCCATGGGCTTCCTACCTCTCACTGTCATGTGACAGGCTTCACGCATCCCCAGAGTCTACAGAGTTTCTCTGCAACTGCTATGAGTTGGGGGGACCTGTGTCTGATGAATTTTGGTTGATAATTACAAAGTTATTATGATGTTGCTGTACCATGGAAGGACAGTAGGTCTATCTGTTGAATCCACTATTGCTAGCAAGGCTGTGTCACTTCTGTGCCAAACCAGTGCAACAGTGGACCACTGGAACTCTGTTAGGCTTGGTCTACACTGAGGGGAAGAGGGGGAAATCTCATCTTAGGTCGACTTACCTTGTGTCCTCCCAGCGGCAGTGGTCTCCCCCATCGACTCCACTTGTGCCTCTTGGTGAGCTGGAGTTCCGGAGTCGATGGGGAGCACCTTTGGGGATCGATTTATCACGTCTAAATGAGATGCGGTAAATCGATCCCCGATAGATCGACTGCTACCCGCCCATCGGGTGAGTAGTGAAGATATACCTGTAGTCTATTCAGGTGAAACACCTTGGGAGAATGGGCTCTCAAGAGGGGAAAAAAATACTTCCTCCTCTTGTCTGATGGGGAGGGGTAAGTGAAGAGTAGAAATTCCCCAAACAGGACAAAGACAGGTGACTCAGCAGGAGGCTATAAAAGGACACACAGGGGAAGACAATGAAGACCCAAACAGGATGTTTGGGCAGGAGAGGGGCAGGGGATGGATTGGCCAAGGTTAGAGTAAGTAAACTAGGGGAGAAGGCTCCACAACCCCTGCACTGCAGCAGCACGAGGTGGGGCAGCCCAAAAGGCCTCTTACTCCAACCCAGACAACACTGCAGAGTGGTGAGGAAACTGAGGCAGGGAAGTGTGTGTAGGGTTTATTAATTTTGTATAGATTTATGTGGGTCTTGTGCTATTAGAGAAAGAGCAATAATATGTTATGTGCTGCACCATCAGTGCCCCCTGAAGAGGTAACCCAGAAGGCTCACATCTTTGGGTGGAGTTCAGAGAGGGTGCATTTACAGTTTTGGGCCAGCATTGGTTCCATGAACTGGGAAGCATGGTCTAAACTTTCAGGAGTGGGTGCCAATGTGTGTGGCTGGACATTTGAAGCCAGGGATAGTGACTGCACTCCCTGCAGAATCTAGAAGCTAAAACATATAAGATTTGGTGGCTGAGTTACTTCACAGCAATCTGTTGCATGGCCAACAGAGGGTGCTTGACTGGACTCATGACAGTAACCTACCCTCCTTTAGACCCAACACATTTCTGCCCTGTGCACTAAAGTGAAATTTCAGGGCCAGGCAGAAAATCCTACAAGCACAAAAGGATGGCCATCATTCTGGAGAAGCAACAAAGAGTCCTGTGGCACCTTAAAGAGTAACAAAAGTATTGAAGCATAAGCTTTCCTTGGCTAATACTCACGTCGTTGGATGCAATTAGCCCACAGAAAGCTTATGCTTCAATATTTTTGTTAGTTTTTAAGGTGCCATAGGACTCTGTTGCTTCTGCAGATCCAGACTAACACAGCTACCTCTCTGATTCTCGACATTCTGGAGACACCAGAATTGCCTTTCCATACAGGGCTGTTTTTAATGATCAAGTTGGGAGAACATGAGATGAAAGATGCCTGGGAAGCTACTGAACATTCAAAGCTCACAAGCAGACATGTTGGACCCGGGGGGAAAACACAGATATTGGGCTTGTTTTTGGCTTAATTGGCTTGTAAATTGCTTGTTCATTATTTTTGGCTAGTAGCTTGTTGCGTCGCTTTTTGGCTTGGCTCCTGGCAAGCGGGAGCAAAGGTCAGAGGGGAGTTGGGGTGCACAGCAGGCCCACCACAATCTCCAGACTGCACACCAGGGACATCTAGTCACAGTGTGTTGGGGTTTTTTAAGGGATTGGCTTGTTTTGAAATGGGATTAGCTTCATTTTTGGCTTTTTATGAAAGTCAGGGTGCTTATTTACCATGTGAAAGTTGGCATCTGTGCTTTGTGAGCACCCTAGCTAGAACAGAATAGAATCCAAGTTAAGGACGAGACTTCCTGGTCACATAAGAGAGTAATAAAGTTGTAAGAAGTGAAATTTACACCAGTAAAGGGCTTTTTAAAGCTAGGGGATCTAATTAAGAGCTTGGCGTGAATAGGGAAACTCAGGTAGAACTATTTGCACATAGGTGACTACACATAATGAACAGTGTATTGACAACCCTAAGCATTCAAAATCTTGAATCAAAAATTTCCCCCTCCCAAATCACGAGATCTTAAAAATAAATCGGGTGGGAGTTGTTTACCTTTTCCTTGTGGGGACAGGTTTGTTTGTGGGGAGGACGGATATCTGGTTTTGCATTCAGGGTTCAAGTTCCCAAGCTTTTTCCACAGCTATGTAGGCTGAAAACATTTTTTGTTTTTGTTAAATGAAAAAGAGGAGCAAACTGAGGCTTGTGTTTAACAACAAGATTCCACGAACTAGTGTTTTAATGAAAAAAACCAACCAGATATCACGAGACTTGGCAACGCTGAGCACGCTGTGTTGGGGATACTAATTGAGTGAAGGTTACAAGTTCAGATGTACATGGATGGGAATGCAGATGTAGCACTCAGAAGGAATACTGTGCGGCTGGTGCAAGGAGAGCCTTTTTCAGCGCAAGTGTCTCTTTCACACAGCAATGGCTAGAATGCCAGTTTTGGCTCCACCGCTCTAAGGCTTGGGACCCTGCCAAGAAGTCAGTAGCACACAGAGGTCTGGGCTTCTGGAAAACACTGCAGCAGTGAGCTGTGTGGTTGGATTCTGACAGGAGGGTCAATAAAAACACAACAGCTTGTCACGCTCCAAAGGTGACGCCAGAGCAAGTACCAGCCTCAGGGAGAGACACTTAAACCAGGGCACAAACCTCAAGTTGGTTGTTCGTTCTGAACTGAGATTTCATCAATCAACTTCACCCAGTGCAAACTTCTCAGGCACTTTCACAGACTTCACACGGAGCCACAGATAGCGCACCTGGATATTCCGCTCTGTCTTGCCACCCAGGTGAGCATCCCTCTGTGATAGACGGTCCCTTACACCAAGAATCACAGCAATATCCAGCTTACTCCTAATCCAAAAGGCTCAGTCACTAAATCCAAGTCAACTGTGCTTTAGGTCACCAAAAACAATGCTTGTAGCTAATCCTATAGTGAACAATAGGAAGATCTATTAAATAGAAAAAGGAAATGAGAGAGTTGTTTACAAAGTTAAAACAGGTAGACAGGCACACAAACAAGTTACAGTTTTAGGTTTCAAAAGGTGATATAGGTTTCTATAATCAGCAAGCTCTGTTTGACCTTCAGGGCTAAGCATCTGGGGATCTCTTGCTTATGCCTAGAAATACCTTGCCCACCCAGAATTTAAGAAACAGTGATCCTTAGTTCCTCTGCCTCCTGCCATGTGCTCTGAGCTGCAAACTCAGCTGATGGGAGGAGTCCATTTGCATGACTCAGCTTTATGGGGAGAAGAGAACAATAAGAGTCTTTAGTCCTTTTACTGACAATTCCTCAGCCCAGAAGCAGGGAATTTCCAGTTGTAAAATCCACACATTGCCTGTCTGGTATCAATAGGTCCCCTCTTTTGGGAAAGGCATAAAAATTTATGTAGAAGAGCAGCTCTCCACAAGAATTAACGTCCCTCTCCTGTATGGTGATTCAGATGGTCAAAAGCTCCCAGTACGATTACTCAAATATTACATTACAATATGGAACACAGATACTGCCAGGGACATTAATGCAGGCAGCAACTCACAAGCATGCAACGGAGTCAACACACTTTCTTAGAATTCTAATACCCATTTTATCAATATTAACCTACACATGAGCTAGACAGATTCCAGTGACGTATCTGTTGGGGACCTAGACATGAGCTGGCACCTGTCCTGCCAGTGACACACAGCTATTACACAGCCCCCTGGTCTGGGAGAATCGCCCAGAGAAGTGAGAGAAAGCAGAAAAGTGGGAGATGAAGTTTCAGGATCAGACATGTTGTCTCCCCCCTCTCCCCCACACATTTCTGAAGCTTCTGATACACATCTTATTGCTCACTGTCTCCTTCTCCCTCTCCCAAGGTTGAGGATTCAAAATAAAGGGCTCCCAAGAGCCATAGCTCGTTAAATTTAAGCAGGTTCCTCACAGCAAGGGCTCCCCTAAAGTAAGTCACAAGTAAATTCAGTAGAGGAGAGACTCTCAAGAACTCATTCTTCTTATAGTGTGTTGGGATACAGCAATTCACTCCAGCTGAGCCCAGCCACATTCCCCTCATGGCTGGGCTTCCTGGCAATTCCAGTAAGGAGGGCTGACATCTGTAGTAGCTTCTCCCCCTGAGCAGAGAGTGTTAACCCTCGCCCTACCAAGCACGGAGTATACAGCTGTCAATCAATCATGCCACCTTAGCGGGAGGAGATTGGATTTCTTATCCAATTCTCAGTGCTGGTGAGCAAACTACACTCTGAAAAAAACCCTAGACTGCAGCGAATCTGTAACAGAAACGACACGGCAAGATGTCCATGAAAGCGGGCCCAGAGCTGTGCTCAGAGCTGAAGAATTTGCCATTGGGCTGTATTTTTCACACTGCATTCAGCGGCTTACCTATGATTTCTTAAGCAAACAAGAATGTGGAGAACGTGCTGGTTATTTGTACCAGTTAGCCCAACTCTGCCCCTTACATCATCAAATTTCAGGACGATGTCAATGCATTTGACCCAGCTTCATATAGTTCCTTTTGTTCTGAAGGATCCCCAGACCTTTAAAAACTGCGTGTAAAAAGTACATGGACCACTAACCCACCACTGTAATACAGCTGCTTCTGAGATGAAACATAGTCATTGTTCTGAGCCAGCAGGATTATACAATCATTAGTTAGGAGGGAAAATCGAAAAAGGAAAACCAAAAAAGTTAAAGCTACAGAAGAAAATGGAGTTAGACAAAATTTGACTAGGTCACCAGTGTTCACACTCCTACTATTGACAAAGTGCCATGGCATTTTTAGTGACCACAGGGAATTAGTCCTTGTGTCTCATTTGATAGGGGGCACTGTGCTGTTGGACTCCAATACCATGCTGCAGAGTTTGTTCTAAACTGATTCTGACAGCATTTCCTGCAACATCTGGGTTTTCTTTGGCTCTCTCCCCTTCGAGTACCAACTAGTTCCAACTCTGCTTAGCTCAGAAGATCTGATAAGCTATGGCTTGCTGTGAAGTGGCTGCTGTCAAAGGCCTCATCTATACTGTACCAAGAATCTGGGCTTAAATTCAGCTGGCGCTGTCCAGAGCAGAGCTCTCAAATATTTTCAAACCCCATGGAGTTTTTATAGCACATTGGGGTGGGAACGGGGATATAGGGAGCTCTGGGAAATACTCTGAGAATTTATGCCCTGCCAAGAATATTAGTATCCAGGCACAGGTCTTCACGACACTGTAAAGAGCCTGGTGTGCACTAGCACTTACATTGTAGGTGGCAATGGCACACTGCCCTATTGCTGGCAAAAAGGGCACTAATTTTCCCAGCACCTTTCCCAGAGCGTGCAGTCACTTAAGCTTTTCCCTTGCAGGCACCACATGTCAAACAGCCCACCTTCAAGCAAGCTGAAACAGGAGCTGCTAAAGGAGAGGAATTCCACCCTTCATTACACAACCAACCAACCTATGAAGATGAGTCAAAGCACCTGGGAAGATGAATAAGTGGGAAGTGAATCAACAGGATTCCAGCCATTGACAGAAGGATCAATAAGACATTTTTAACTTTCAGAGCCTGGATCAGACCATTTTTGATACCCTGGGGCACTTTTTGTAAGTGCCAATGTGTGCAAATTCCAGCTGAATATTTTACCTTCTGCTCACCTGAAAAAACCATCAACAAAAACCCCTCAGCTGGATAAAGTATTCTTCACCCAATTTTTTAATATTGTTGTGCCCTGTTACACTACTTCTGCCTTGCACCCCAGAAGTGGCTGCATTTCAACAGGGGCAGATGTGTATAAAACTAAGTGTAAATACAGATTGCAAATCAGTTTAAAAAGTACATTGGGGTATTTATTTATTTAATTTTAAGTGATCTGATAAATGTCAGTCATAGCTGGCTTACATAAAAGGGACAACAACATGGAAGCATGGGGAAAATGAATAACTGAATCTCTTATAGCAACAAAGTCAGTCTGGGCATCCATGCTATCAACAGTGGAATGGACCACAGACTCTACAGGTGTTTCCTTAATACCGCTGCTGCCACAGTTGAACCGAGTTCTTGAAGAAAAAAGCAAAGCCCTTGTGAAGTGTGTTTTTGTGCACGTGGAGGGCGTGCCGTGGAGCCAGAGTGTCTGGGACAGCGGCGGTCACAGGAAGCTGTTGCTACTGCTCTTTAGAGAGGAAGTCGGCATTCCAAGGTTGGAGGCAGAGTTAGCGCTAATTTTTCCTGCAGAGAGGGGGGAGGGGAGAAGGGAGAGCGGCCTAAGAAAAGAGCGAGGAAGGAAAAGGCTCAGAAAACATGTTGCTGATGAAATCACAGCACAGCTAGCCAAGAAAAGACTTTGTAAAAGAAAAAAAAAAAGGAAACAGAGAAAGAACTGTGTATGCTCAGAGAATTCGAGTTCTGGTGACACAGGGGAGAAAGGGTAAAGAAAATGTTCAAAGATACTTAAATAGAAGTTGTCTCCCAGGAGTGGAGGAGCATTTTGGGAAAGGAATCCAGCTGGAGGAGTGCACCAAGGAACCTAGCCTCTGTCAGAGAGGACAGATGGATGGCAGGAGAGAGATCACTTGATCATTACCTGTTAGGTTCACTCACTCCGGGGCACCTGGCATTGGCCACTGTCAGTGGACAGGATACTAGGCTAGATGGACCTTTGGTCTGACCTAATATGGCCTCTCATGTTCTAACAGTCAGGACTGGGAAAACAGGACCAAGAAACAAGAGATCATTGCTGTTCTTAGACTATAGAAACATGAATGATGCGAACATTACAGCAGGGGCAGAAACAGCCATGTGAGAGTTGAAAGCCAGCTCTGGAGCAGCCGGCATGGGTAAAAATATAACTCCCATCCTCATATATATATATTGCAATGGGGAAGAAAGTAGGTTTCCCCATGTGAAGAAGTAGCTTTAATTCCCCAAGCTTTGTCATTTCATTACTACAACAATGTGTTTTAGCACATGTAACCCACAAGCATTACAATACAGCAGATGATATTTAAGCCCAAAGAAAAGGAGAGAAGCAGATGTAGAAGACATGGATTTTGGTTGGAGCAGAAGGCTGCACAACTCAGCTGGAATAGCCCCTCCACCACTCCTAGAACTAGGGCTTGGCAGTTACTGGGCATGCATAATGGCGGTCCGGAGAGTTTTCATTATGTGCAAAGAGGCTTGAAATTTCTATAAGCTGGTGGACTCCGTGGCTGGTGGTCGCTAGACCCAGAGACATATTTGCTGAGGCTCAATACCTGCACCACTATAGACCCAGGCAAGTGGAGTACTATTCCAGCTTTACTTACCAGGGAAACCCTCTACTAGCATCAGGACTGGTCCAACGCAATGTGTTGAATGGTCCTATTGGGAGAGCACAGAGGGAAAGGTCCACAATGTATGGACCTGACAGTTTGCTCTGAGCTAACTATTTAACTAAAGAGAGAATGGGGCAGAGGCCAGAGAGGGGAGGGTTTGTAAATTCTTACCTGGCTTATGGAAAAGGCTAGTGGCCAGTAGAGTGAAAACCTCAGAAATCCAGGGAATGGTTATTTTTTATGCTACTCCTAATACCTTCACCACTTTGGACACAGGCACCACCTTGCGTTCCTTACCAGCAACCAAAGAGAGTACTCAGCTACTATCCCAAGGACTGTAAGGATCCCCAGACTTATGTTTGCTGACAAGGCTGAAAGGTTTGGCACCATCTCAGTCTCAGAGAAGAAATTGTCCATTATTCTCAGTCTGACAAATCCCAGTGACAACCTGCACTTTATGGCCACCCTGTAGAGACTGAGGCCGCATCTACACTGGGTAGGAGTACTTTGCTGGTCTAGCTAGGCCACAATACTACACCAGCAAAGCATGCCCAGTGTGAATGCAGGTATAGCTCTTTCCAGACTCCTTCCACAAAAGTATGTTTGTGTATCAGGTTTGTACGTATAGCAGCCCTGAGTTTCAACTCCACATGACGCTTTCTGAAGGGATGGAACGCTGGCCTCAGGTTCAGCGAAGAGTGAAACTGAGACGCATGAGAAGGGCAGTGCAACAGAGTAATACATAACAGGGGGTGGCACACTTTGTAGCTGCTGTCAGCCTAGTTCATTGCACACCCCCATTTCCCAAAGCAGCTTCCTCCCATCCCCCTCTATTTCAGGTACTCCCTGCAACTTCAAATCTCCCCTCCCCCCGCCCATGGTCTGTTACTCGTATTTTGCCCTCTGCCTTCCTCACCTTCATGGCATAGGTTCTGCATGTCCCCTCTCCCACTGCCCATCAGGGGTTCTGTGTCCCCATTCTCCACCATGTGCCAGGGTCCCCCACATGCCCAGGGCTGTGTGCTCCTCCTTACCACATTGTAGGGGCTCTGCATGGCCCGGATACCAGGGTTCGCCAATCTCCCCTGGCCTATGTGTTCACGTCACCCCATGCTGGGGCTCTGTGTGTTCCCCCAATACCAGGATCTCCTGGTTTCCCTCCATTACTCCCACTCTCCCATTCCAGGATCTCTTAAGCCCCCCCGACTCCCCATGTCCCACCCTCCACCACTACTTTTTGTCTTCCAGCTGGGAAATAAGACATTTAGTATGTCAACATGTTAAACTGTACTGGGAGGAGGAGTATGAGGCAGGGGTATTGTTATGCCTATTGTAAGGCATTAATGGGAACCATCAACTGGTCCTTTGAGCTACAGACATCTGCAGAAGGGCTTGAACCTGTGGGTCTGCGAAACAGAGGATAGAGGCTGCATGTGTTTCCCCTTTTGATGTTCTGGTTTTTCCTCAGAAACCACTAGGCTACTGTGCATGGATTTCTAGAACCTTCCCTGAAGCTTCTGAGTTGATTGGATGCAGCATTCAAAAAGGTATCCTGTACAGACTGATGGACAAGACCCAGCAACCTCAGCCAGTTACATCAGCAACCCCTCACCTTCCATTAAAAGGCACCAGAAATTTCACCCCCAAAGTGAAACTGCTAGAAATTCACCAGAGTCGTTTCAGGTGAGATTTGTTTTCCATGCCTGGAGAGGAAAAACAAACAAACCATTTTCCTAGAGAGTTTCAACAATATGCACTTTTGACACCGAACCACTTGCTGGGATGTGCCAAGATGCTCTGGTGAAAGACAGTAAAGCAAGTACAGAGGGGCTGAGAACAGCATGAAACTGATGACTGGCTGGGTCAGAAGAGCGACTCTATACACATGGCATCTTTTAGCTCGATGTCTGCTCCCATTGGATTGCCAAGTGCCTTCTTAATTCCCTTGTCCCCGTTAGTGCATACCAATTGGAACAGAGCACTCAGCACCTTGCAAGATCAGGCCGCGGGTGGGGCTTTGAATCCTATGTTCACAGCTGCTGCTCCACAAAGTTAGATTGAAACATATACGTTATTGTTGGAGGGTTGCAACGTACCTTATTTTGTTTCTTAGATTTCAGAACAATAACAAGAACCGAAAAACAAAGGCACAGAGTAGGCTGCTCTGTAAAACGGAGATACAAGTCATCTCCCCTTACTCTGGGCTGTCTGTCTAGATCACACACTTCCCTGGAGAGGGTCTGACCTGGAAGCAAGAAACCCCCGGAGAATGTAAAGTGACAACTTGCAATATTAACAGTTTTCATTACATTAAAAAAAGCAAGCAGGATTATATCCTGCTCCAACAACAAAACTGATGCTTAAGTTTTGGCTGTTAGAATCAGGATACTGGCAGATGTGCGGGAACCAACAGCTGGATTTTCAGATCCCAGGCTGAGCTTGTCATCAGAGCTGGTGTCACAATATGAATTACCCCACCCCGCACCTCCTTGGGGTCCCCAGGGTGAGCACCAGCGTTATATATTGCTAAGGCTTTTGTACGTAGTGGAAAGGATCTCGGGGAGGGTTAAAAGGTATGAGTGGAATGAAAGATTTCTTTGCAGGATACAAGAGGCCGAGGGGGGAGGGGAGGGAAGAGAAGGGAAAGGGTTAACTCCACATTCCAGTTAGGCCCGAAGATAAGAGGTTGACTCCAGCCCAAGGCCACTGCACACAACAGATTCTCTGCTACCTGGCAAGAAAGATGGGGGCCAAGATTCCAACCCTACCCAGCCGTGGGAAAGGAGAGTCACGGAACAGAACTGCAGGGGCTGCGAAAGCGTGTGAGACAGAGAAGGTCAAAAGGATGGGGAAAACAGCTGTCTCCCGTCCCTGAAGCTGGTGTGTTTTGGAAAAGCTGAGGAAGCTGCAGAAAGCTGGTTTGGACTGGTACAAAATTGCCCAGTGGACAAAGGTCCCTGAACAGAACTCCCCCAGAAGAACCAAGGGTTTAAAGATCTTCCCAGGAGCCAGAGCAGGTTGGAGATCTACAGCGGACCCCGGACGACCTGTGCATAGGGCAGAACTCCTGTCCACCCTCCCCCCTCTTCTTCATACATTACACCCAGGCTTGGCTTGTGCATTTGTGAGAGTATGAAAGTGGCCTAGGGCTCAGGCACTAACACTTTCTTCCTTCCTCCGAGTGACGTGGGAAACCCCCAGCATGCTGCGCTGTTATTTTATTTAAAAAGCTTTAAACTTAGTCACTTGGTGTGCTCCTTCATCTCCACCCCTAATGATCCTGCAGCCTGAGACTGATCACTTGAGATGCTAGGCAGGTTGGTAACAGAAATCTGTCACACTGGTTCTAGGTGCAGGCAAGCAGAGCAGTTACCCAGGGCACCAACTTCTAAGAGGCATCAGACACTCTGCTGCTGCTCAGCTATTTTTTTTTTAAGTGCTTTGCCGTGGTTGGCCAGCCTGATTTTGCTCTGCTTATTGGGCGAGCCTTCCCAACCTGCTTCATTGAGGGAGCAAAAAAACCCAATCCTGTTGCCCAATCACCCAGGTGGAATGGCATTGAAAATGTTTTCCAGCCGGGCTCGAAACCAGCAAACCAGCTAGGACCACTGCTGCTTGTCATGCTGCCTTTCCATTTGTAAGCCAGACACTTTTTAATGATATGGTAACATTTTCATTAACAATCAATGCAGATTTAATTGCCTACAACATATAACCACTGAGTGGATTGTTAGAGCTAAACAGTGTAAGATATTTCAGTACAAATTTCCATTAAGTCCTGATGAAAACCTGTAATCTCACAGTCAAGTAGATTGGCATACAAAGTATGTTACACTGCTCTACAGCCAAAATGCTTCTGAAATAAATGTAGTCAAACTTTACTAATTCTGGGTCACTGAGAACGAAAATGATGCTTAAAATTGTTGATTGGCTCTAGTTTTCAAGATATGCTATTGGGTCAGTATATACGACCCATGACATGGGAATGGCGGAGGATAAGTGAGTTATAAAGGGAAGGGATCTCAATTTAAACCAGAAATTACTAAAATACATCTTTGACTGGATCTATGAATAAACCTATGACTGGGTTTGGACAGTACTCGCTTTTTAGGCAAAACAATGAATGATGCAATCTGAAGCTGGTATTGTGTCATACATGATATGAATTGCATCATGTTATTCCTAGAAGTCATGGATGATGCAATCATAACGAAGCTTACATCACTCTGCTGAACAAATTGCTCTCTATCAGCTCTAGAAATCATACAGTGTCGTGCTCTCTTATTTGTCAGTGTTTGATTTTGCAAAGGGACACATTTCTGTTTAGCCAAAGTGAGCAGAGATGCCTCGTACTTGTGTGAACAGTGCAGATAACCATGGCAATCCTATTTTTGTTGAAGATGAAGATAGGAGATAGGAGATAGGAGACCCTGCAGCAGAAGTTATGACTAGAGGCCCCGCAAACTATGGTAACTATGGTAACAGCTACATCCAATTGACATCATCTTGAACAACCACCTGCATCATTTGGGGGAGTGATTTAGAACTGTAGGGTCGGGTGGGTGATTGGCGTAGGTACAATCACTAAACCTGATGAGGTCCTTGTTAACAGGACCCACGTTTTCTCCCATCCTCCTCCTCTGAACCACACCTCATAACGCAAGCTGAACTGAATGACCTTGTCAGGGATTTGGAACTACCCAAGAGTAAGGAACAGCTGTTGGGCTCCAGACTACAGCAGTGGAATCTCCTGGCAGGTGATGTTAGGGTTTCCATGTTCCGTGACCGTCCAAAGGATCTTGTCCCATTCTTCTTCATGGAAGGTGATCTTGTAGCCTGCAACAACATCGATGGTGTGATGGCAGCCCTCGACATCGTTCACGATCCAGATGAGTGGAGACTCTTCATTGATTCATCGAAGACGAGTCTTAAAGCTGTTTTGCTGCATAATGGCAATGTTTTGCCATGAATTCCAGTTGGTCATGCAGTCCACATGAAGGAAACCTATGACAACATGAAACAATTTTTGAGGTGCATAAACTATGACCAACATCAGTGGCAGCTCTGTGGCGATTTGAAGGTTGTTGCTCTCTTGCTTGGTCTGCAGACTGGATACACAAAGTACTGCTGTTTTCTCTGCGAATGGGATAGTCGTGCAAGAGATTCCCACTACATCAAGAAAGACTGGCCACTCCGACAGTCATTGGAGCCTGGGAGGAAAAGTGTTCAGCATCCACCACTTGTTGAATCAAGGAAGATTTTGTTACCACCCTTACACATCAAGCTGGGTCTGATGAAGAACTTTGTCAAGGCCATTGACAAAACACAAGCAGCTTTCAAGTACCTCCGTGGAAAATTTCCAAGGTTAAGTGAAGCTAAAATAAAGGAAGGTGTCTTTGTTGGTCCTCAGATTCGTGAACTTCTTCGAGATGATGCATTTGACCATGCACTGCGTGGCAAGGAAAAGACGGCATGGAAAGCCTTCCAGTCAGTGGCAATACATTTTCTCGGAAACAACAAGGCAGACAACTACAGGTTGTTGGTAGAAAACCTCCTCAAGGCATACAAAAGCCTTGGTTGCAACATGTCACTAAAGATACATTTTTTGCACGCTCATCTAGATTTTTTTCCACCAAACTGCGGAGCAGTGAGCGACGAGCACGGCGAGCGATTTCACCAGGACATTGCAACAATGGAGAAACGCTATCAGGGCAAATGGAGCCAATCAATGCTTGCAGACTATTGCTGGACAGTGACAAGAGATGCTCCATTTAATGAATACAAGAGACAAGCCAAGAAGCGCCGAGTAGACACTGAATAGGACTAAACTATGTACATAATAGTTTTTTGCCTTTTGTTTCATAATACATTTTATTTATATAGCCCTTTTGCTGATTTTTAAAGTGTTACATAAACAGGACAGGTGAAATATTATCATGTAAAGCAACCCTAAACACATGAAAAGACCTAGGTTTACAATTTATGACTAAAACTCTACTATCTACACAATATACATAGACATAAAATGCAAAAACTTAAATATCTTAGAAACAGTAGCCAGTTGTTTTAATTGTCATATTTGAATTCAGCACATCAAAATACATAATAAATATCACATTTTATCTCTGAAGCAGACGACTTCTAAAAAAATTGTAGACCAGTGTTATCCCTCTCTCATTTCAGGAGAGTTCAGTTAGTGTAGAATGCAACTGCCCACTTGTTAAGTCATGTAGCCTATGGAGAACGTGCCATCAGTGCTCCACAGCCTTTCCTATCTGTGACTTGCCAATCTCAGTTAGCAGGTCAAGTTAAAGACTAACTCACATGAAAACTCGAAGCTGCTTGAACTCATGAGAGGCAGAAATCTAGTGAAGACAACCAACGTTAGCTAGCTTGAGTTCACACCTTTTTGTCACCCCTAGTGAAGACAATGGCTTAGTTCCAATAACTCTAATAAGTTGAAATATATCAATACTTGCTCACATTTGAAATCGGACTCAGATTTTCTCCCCATATGCAGTGCTATGCAAATGCAAAGTATCACCCTTAAGTATAACAGTTTTGACCCTGTAGGTTAAGAGAAATAATGAGATGGGGGCAGGGAGGGGAAGGGGGGGGAAGTGACAAGGGATAGCATTGGTTTGCCAAATTAAAATTAACCAATTCAGTTCCAGCCCCTGACAAACTCTTACTGTATCTTTTGTAAGCTGGTTACAGAACACAAAGATGTGAAAAAAATAAGAGTTGAGTCTGAATTTCCCTTCTTTCCTGAAAAAGCCACAAAACTGAAAGATAAGAGCATTAAACATTTTCTGGCCACAAAAATACTTCAAACAAGAGGCAGAAATCAAGACAAACCATGTTTTCTCCTTCATCGGCTCAAGTTCAAAGCATTAAACAGTAAATTAGCTTCATAACAGACTGAACTCAAAGTAATAGGGGAGAGGGATAGCTCAGTGGTTTGCACATTGGCCTGCTTAAACTTAGGGTGATGAGTTCAATCCTTGAGGGGGCCATTTAGGGATCTAGGGCAAAAAAAACTCTTAGGGGACAGTAGTTGGTCCTGCTAGTGAAGGCAGGGGACTAGACTCCATGAACTTATAAGGTCTTTCCAGCTCTATGAGATAGGTATATCTCCATATATTATAAGTGCCCCAGAAATCCATTTAGAGGGTACGGCTAAAAGTCACATGACTGAGGCCTCATTTTCAGTATGTGGTGGCATGCTTTTCAGTATGTGATTTAATAGAACAAGGTTTCATTAGAAATACATGACTTGCACTAGTCGATACATATCTTACTCTGTATCATATATGCATGGCATTAGAGGAAACATGTATTTGTAGATCCAAAGTTTTGAGTAATATCCCCAGCGGTACCTCACATCACTATAGTTTTCTTTCAGTCAATAAACCATGTTTATCATTTGGATTATGCTACTGTACTTGAGCTTCCAGGTATAGTTGTAGAACAGTCTGCCAACCACCACAAAACAAACGAGGAATGCACGCCATGCCTACGGATTGGGGGACTGCCCCCTGGAAAGCAGACCCTGAAAAGCATTTAGGGATCACAGTGGACAAGCAACTGAACACAAACTCCTAGTATGATGCAAATGAGATCCTATAAATGGAAATAGTGAACAGAAGTAGGGAGGGGATTTACCTCTGTATAAGGCATTGGCAAGACAATACCGGAATGCAACATACAGTTCTGGTGTTAACATTTTAAAAAGGATGCTGCAAAATAAGAGGGCCCAGAAAAGGATCTCAGAAGTGATGAGGGCTGGAGAAATTGCCTTATAGTGAGAGACTTAAAGATCTCAATCTGTTTATTCTAGCAAAAAGAAGATTGGATTACAATGTGGTATATGGGAAATGGGGCTAAAGTTACAAGTTCTCACTTTAATCGTGAAAGGTTTTCAAGCAGCCCCAGGAACCCAAGTCTTCCAATCAAGCCTGGGTGCCCTACTGGAAACTATACTTCAGCCAAAGCAAGCTTTTAGACTCAGCACAGGTAACTGAAAAATTTGTGACTGTGATATACAGGAGTCAGACTAGAGGATCTAATAGTCTCTTTTGGCCTTAAACTCTATGAACACTGCAAGACGATCAACTAGTAAGAAGCTCATGTTCACCCATAATGCCAGGTGAATAATCTGTATTTGTCTACTGCTTGGGGGTTAATAATCCTACCAGGTGCATTCACATAGGACTACAGGAAATTCACCCAGCACGTGGATATCTTTGGAATAGTACATCATGTAAGAGATAGGGGAACGTCTGGGGAAATATGACTAGATCTGTGGAAATAAGGGATTTTTTGGAATTTTGGATCACTGGCAGTTCTGAAGAGTTGAAAAATTAATGTCAGGTTGAACAAAATGTTTGTTTTTTATTTTGCTCTCTTCAATTTTATTTAAAGAAAAATTTCATAAAGAAGGTCATTCTGAACCAAAACATATTGTTCTGAAAATGTCAAAACAAAAATATTTTGTTTTTTTCTTAAATATATTTGGTGAAGACACTTCACTAAATTTGACTGAAATTTGCAAAATATGTTTCAGATGATCTGAATCTACATTTTTCACCAACATTTTTTTTTTGGTCAACAAATTTCACTTAGCTCTAAACCATACTATTTAATTCTAACACGCTACTTAGTTCATACTAGAAGAGAAAAAATGCAAAGTTGAATGCTTTATTTGCAGACTTTCTTGCCATCTTTATCAGACTTTCTTAACCAAATATTCCTCCTTCCCAGCCCAGCCTGGTTTTGGTCATTGTAGTTTTAACGCTGAATATGTAATAGCTAAGCATATACATTTCCATAGCAACAGTGATTTCACAAACACAGGTTGAGGTGACTTCGCCACAGAGTCAAGCAGAATATTAACAAGGACTCAGATAACAGTGGTACAGATGCTCCCTGAGTTATGCAAATCTGAGTTACACAATTTTGAGCTTATGGAAAAAGTTCTGTAACTTACAAAAGGTACTTAGGTGCTTAGCTCCCATTGAAATCAAGGGGAGCTGGGCCCCTATATATCTATGTGAACCCTATCCTAGTAACATTTGTATGGTACCTCCCAGCAAAGGATTTCAGATTTCTAAACAAAGATCACACCCATTTTGCAGGTGGAGAAATGGAGGCACAGAGAGATTAAACGCCAAACTTTCTGCCCTGCACCAAGATAAATAAATAACCTGGGCTTGACGTCCACGCTGTTGAGAACGAAGAATCCTTCCCACCTCCACACTGTAAAGTGATAATAGAGCTGTTCCTTCTGCAGCAGCCCAGTGCTGCACCACCACCAACTCCTCCATCCACTGCATGCTATTAGGTTGCACATCCAACCAGCCTGTCTCCATTTTCCCCACTCTGTACTTATGGAGCGCCCACTGAACTGTGCTTTGTGGTGCACTAGGGGTGCATGCTCGCCATGCACTGGGGAACGGCACTAGTTCTATCTAAATAGCTATATGTTCCTGAGCACATTGAGGTCAAGACCCATAGGGAAGAGAACCAGGGTTTGGTCTCAAATGACTAACCTACACTGACACCAGTAGTCTCACATGCAGCCAGTAATAAAACCCGACTCTCATGACCTCAGTCCTCTGCTAATTAAGACACAAATATACTAGATTGACTTGGGCAGAGGAACACAGAGTGTGACTAGACAAGCAAATGCTGCCTGGATAAGTGTAATTGGAACTACGTGACGCTATTTCCGAGCCATGGGCTGTCCTAGTCAGCATGGAAGCTACAGTGTCTCCGAAGTCACATGACACAGCATGGAATACAGCCGGCATCAACTAAGCTGCAGATTTAAACAAATCTATTACCATTTTTCCTTAAGAAACTTGTGAAGTCTTTGAATTCTGGAAGCAATTTATTGGAAAGCGATAAAAGCATGAAATCCCCATCTTTCCCTCTGGATAATAGAATATAAATACTAGTTTCTTTTAACGCACTTAACCTCTTACCTGTAATTAAAACTGGATTCATCCACAGTTATTGGTATCTCAAACAAAATGAGTTTAGATCATGTTATAAAATAGCAGGAGATTCTATTATTTGTTAGAATACATGTCAAAACGACTTCCAGATCGTTGCTCAGGTTTAGGAAGGAAGATCTGAAGGACTGCTTGGCAACTGAAATCCAGGCACAAATCCTTTATATTTTGTCAGTTGCATGTCTATGCAATAACAACATGCCAAGATAGAATTAACAACTCTCCATACTCTAAAACCCTGCTTCAGTGAACCACTTACGCATGTGCTTAGAGTTAAGCATATGCCGAACTACCATTAAAATCAATTGGATGTTAATACATCCATAAGCGCTCTGCTAAATAGGAATGGACCTTCGGTACATACTTAAAATTAGGCATATCATAAATGTTTTGCTGACTTGGGATCTGACAAAGGAGGGGATAGAGAGGTGGCTGAGGTTGACATTGAGTGGATGTTTTCAGAGAACTATCCACAATGACTCCAAGATTTATTTTTTTTTTGGAGTGATAACTAATTTAGACCGTCTCTTTTTATACGTACAATTGGGATTATGTTTTCCAGTGTGTATTACTTTGCATTTATGAAACATATCCCATGTTTGCTATGCTTTTCAAAGCACTGATTGCTTGTCTTTACCAGAGCTAACCGTTGCCATTTCTGCCTGAGTTTTTTGCATTTACTCAATTATTCTGACCATTTAGAAAGAACCAGTAAAAAACAAAAAAAACTGACAAAATTGCTGATTGGAGGTGGGGTGGAATTGCTGAGCAGCAGATCTCTGTGGGGCCTGGAGGCAATTCTGTATCTAGTTTCTACCCTGGGTCAAAAAATGCTGCCCATGTGTAACAGAACAGTACAGCAGAAGCTAACAGAATGCAAATGTTGCAAGCAAGCTCATAAATTAAACATCATCCACTATGAAAGAAAATTAATGTGCATTATAGCACACATTTATTGCACAACCCTAACAGCTGCAATCCATGTTCACTTACTGAACTCTCAGCCTCAGAGATTTTACTTACAGATTTTAGCTACAACTACACACAGGGACAAAATGAGGTTGGAGAACTGTTTGCCCTTAAGCCCTCATTGTGTCAAACTAGAATTACTTGGGAGTCCAAGCCCAAGTTACTTTTACTGTGGCTTAATAGGAAGAGGACATGCCATTATTCTTGTAAACTAGTACATGAGAGAGATGAAATAACAAGACTCATATTTATGTATGTGGCTGGGGCTCCGTGGGCAAACAATCCTACTTCCACTATAACTCACCTATCATCTGGGCATGGTTACTAAGCTTCTCCAAGCTTAGTGTGAATTCAGCTCCACAGTCATTTTGCGTAACTAGTTCTCAGGAGAAGAAGCTGCCAGCTTCGCAACAGCCAGTGGTGGAGTGAGAATGTGGAGCCTGGAAGTAGCTAGCAATTAGTAGCTGTTAATAAGAATTTAATAACTTAAACGCCTTCAAGCCAAACAGAACAGAGAACTACATTCTAACCAACAAATCAAAACCTGCAGGTATTGGTCGCTTTAAAGCCATTTGGCATTTGGAAGTTACAGGCAAGGTGTGGAAGTAAATGTATGCTAATGGAGTCATGATGGGCTATATTGGCCCCAAATGGCTGCAAAGTCAATGTAAGGCTCACCTGGAATAAGTACCACAAGGTTCCATGGGAGAGAGATGTGTGAAGAGATAAGCCCTCACTGCTGCTGTAAATAGCACCCGAAACCAAAGCAGTCCTTCCCCACTCTACTCCCCAACAGCCCACCTTCAATCCCGGGCTAAGGGAAGTAAGTATAAGCCACATCTCCTCCATTCTTGTGCAGGCTTCGGCGCAAGCCCAGGGATAAGTCAGGCCCTCAGTCACTCTGTTGGCAACTAATCAGCTAGTGCTGTCCCTAAATGAAACGCAGGAAAGGACAGACCAAGTTTTCCCCTGAACTCTGCGCAGAGTATGACTCGGATTGGGGTAACATGTGCAGCCGTTTTAGTCGCTGGATAAGGAAGATCTTTGCAGTGAAGAAGTGAATGTAGTCAGTTCTTGCTGCTACAGTGACCTTGTAACCTGTGTTTGGAATGGTGTCACCAGCCCGAGCCTTTGCCTTTTAGCCAAATCATTCCTGATGTCTCACCAGTGAAGAAACACCAGAGATGTGTTTGGTCCTTAACCCTTAGTGGGTTAAAAATACGATGGACCAAACAGAGAGGTTTGCTTTTTACATCCTTTTTTCTACTTGCTTATGTGCACCACAAGTTCAGTTATATACCTGTGCTACATATAGAGAAGTGACCTGGCCATAAGACAATAGACCTGCACATAATATAGGAGGAGCTAAATCCTAGGATGTCTATTGACCTCTGATGGTATCATGAATGTACCCACTTTGAAAGAATGTAAGCAAATCAAAGAAATGGTAATTCAAGTACCCCCAAAGAAAGTGCATTTCTCATCTGGTTACTATGCCCCAAGTTTCATGGGCTCAGTACCATTAGAATATGTAGGGAGTAGATATAGATTATAAGTATTTTTTCTTGCTTAAGTGCATGTTAGGGCTTTTCTTATCAGCATCTCTCTGGAGTGAAACCTAATAAAAACCTAATAAAACACAGAATAAGTTATAACATTCTTGTTCAGAAAGGAGGTGCATCGCCAAGAAAATGGATACCTAGAGAGTTTGTTTTCTACAAAAGTAAACAGTGCTATAGTAACCTGAACTCTGCTGCCCAAGGTCCTAGTCTAGGTTTCTGACAAGAGACACAGAGCAGCAAATCTAAGCTGCATGCAAAGTGAAGACACCAAAGCTGAACATTCTTATGAAAAAGGCTTATAGAGCGCAGACGGTCAATTTACTGCCATTCAGGCTACAAGAAAGAGCACCCCTTAAGGTCAATATGAAGAACAAGCAAACAGAAGGGGGGGGGAACCCCATCCGCCTCAGTTTGCCCCTGCTGACAGTACTGTCCCATGTAGCAAGGGCTCCCTACATTAGACTTTTGTCTTGATAATCTGAAAGCAAGTGCTGTGATGCTAGGAGCATGATACTGACTTGGGACAGAATGGAGACTACAAGGAGAGAAAGGAGAACGTGCATTGTGCACAGGAAGAGATAAGAGAGGCATAAGGCAACCCCTGAACAAAGCTAGAAACCTCGGAAACTAACAGAAAGGAAAGAAGGAAGAGGTAAAGCTATACAGTGCTGATAACACAAACCCATGAAGGATAGAGTCTGCATTGTTGAGGTTTTGAATGCTCCCCAAACAGATTTTATTCACAGCCTCAGCCTTATTACAATGCTCTTGTTATGAAAGGACTCAGTGAGCTTTTAGGCAAGAGGGGGAAGGCATTAACACTAGTGGCTTGGGCACATTTTTATACTCTGCCCACCTAATTCCCCCTGAAGTCTCACTGAAGTTGTTCTCACTCGCTCTGTCGTTGGGTAGAGCAGTGGCATCTAACCTTTGCAACGTGAGGGCCAGACATAACTCAAAGTCAAAAAGACATACAACATCTTACCTTCTCTACGTGGAGATACTTCCACTGCCTCAGTTTCCCCTCACAGTCAGTCATCCTTGGTCTGGGAAGGTTATGTGGCCATTTCACAGCAAACAAGGATCTAAACAAACACAAACAGCCTTTTAGCCCCCTCTGGGCTCCAGTCTCACAGGACCTGGTCTGATCTCTCTCATTAATACAGGGAATTGAAAAATGTTTTTCATCATGCTCTCTGGAAACTCCAGCCTGAGACTCCTATTATGTACAGTTGTTAACACTGCACCATCACACCAATAATGTGTTGTTCCACAGGTTTTCCTTCTCTGCTTTCATTCTTCTCAGGGGACTTTTTAATGCTACTGTTGCATATGCCTTTCCCCCTACTCCCCTAGCAAAGAACTCCCACACAGAATATGGCATCTCTAGAGCAGAGGCTACTTCTTATATTGTCTGTCACTCTTTCCCAGTATGCCTTGCAGCAACCTATAATCACATGACTACAAGTCCCAAGACGCCAGAGCTTAAAAAGCCACAATGTGGAATAGGGATGTGCTGGTTTAGGCTTGCTCTTGAAGTAATTGAATGCTATCAACAGACCCCAATCAATGTTTCAGAGTAGATTCTCTGCCCTGTTCTTTTCCCTTTCCATCTTTCAGGGAGTATAAAGAGAGGGGAAGCTGCCCAGTGCTCCCTTGATGAAGATTCCCCTCACATCATGGAAGTCCCCAACAGATGCAGAGACAACAATGCTGGTTCCTAGGCCTCTGTGCCTTCAGTCCCTGGGGAAGAGGGAGTGCTGGAGTATACTGCACTCTGGCTACCACCAGCTGGTATATGATTTCTTGGGGCCCATTGCCAGCTAGCACCATTTTGTCTAATTTGGGCTGGGTCAGAGAATCAGGGAGTTGAACTGGCTATGGCCTTCAAATTCTCTTCAATTTCTCTTTTTTTGGGTTTGTGGGAGAGGAGAGACATTCTTTGCTAGGTACTGCCCCAGGCTGAGGAAGAAGTACTCAGGGTATGTCTACAGAGCAATTAAACACCTGCAGCTGGCCTGCCTCAGTTTACTTGGCTTTGGGCTCTAGGCAGGGGTTTGGGCTTGGGCTGGAACCTTAATTCAGCCCTCTTTGTGTTTACATTATGAGACAGTCTTTAATTACATGATCACATACTACTCTTTTCCACTGAGCCCTGCCTCATTCAGTACACATGATGGATAGTGTTTTTTTTAATGAGCAACTATTCAGTATTTTGTTTTCTCTTCACTGTTCAATGTGTGGCTCCGGGCCTTATTCACTGCACATAATATGAACTCTGATCTGAATAATAATTTATTTAATTAATTCCTAATTTATTTACTCATGGGCTGTTTTATGGACCATATTGCTATACTATCAGAGAGCTTCATGAAAATAAATTCATTCATGTTCATGAACACCCATGTGAGGAGAGCAGGGAGTACTGTCTGCATTGGACAAATGGGTTCTAAGGCACAGAGAGATTAAGGTCAAAAGTATCCACTAATTTTTGGGTGCCCACCTCGAGAGGCCTGAAAGATTTTTCAGAGTATTTAGCATTGTACAGCACTTTAAATATTCAAAGCACAGCTCCCCCTGACTTCAGTGACAGCTGTGAGAACTCAGCACTTCTGCAAATCACATGCCAGGCTCTCAGTTCTGGCACTCAGAAAATGAGGAACACACAGTGACCTCCTGTAAAGGTTTGGTTTAAATAATGTGACTAACCTCTAATGAGAACCCTGTAGCAGAGGTAGGGAATACAATCCAGTTCTCCAGCAGTCAATTACTTTAACCAGGAGACCTTCTTTTCTCTTCCTGGTATCCCATGCCTCATTCAGTTCATACCTTCCAACTTCTGCAACAAATGGAGCACGGTCCTACAGAGAAGTTTCCTTTCACCACACAACCCTGATTGATCCCCAGATCAGGTCCCTCCTGTGCAATGAAGGAAGCAGGAGATTCTGTTTAAAACATTGTCTTTGATAATGTAACCATACACAATGGGGAGGGGGAGAAAGTGAATTAAGGTTGCACAGGTAACCTTAATTCTGGCATTTCCTAATTTTTGAGTGTTTGACTTTAACTTTAATAAAGTTCTTGTAAGGTAGATTTTTCTGTGCCTGTGATTTCCTAGGTATTTGAAAAAGGCAAACAGAAAATCAGAAATTCCATCGGGTGGCATCATCTTGACACCCACATGAGTCATCAGCAATGTTGGAACTTTTAGATTCACCACACAGACCTCTTCCACTTGAGCTAACAGAGTAATTCATAGCAGCAGTAGATTGTCATCCTCTACATGGTCCCGGAATATGAGGGATGGGACACTTTGCCAGTGGATTTCACAGATATATGCTGACAGCAGAGGAATGGCAAGACTCGGGCATCTTGGGTGTCATTCCAGGCTCTGGAGGAGAGTGTGTTCTTGTGGGCACAATCTTCTGCCCATTTGCCCACAAGTATTACCCCTTCTGCCCTGTTCCCTTCAACCTGCCCTTGACCCAATCCCCGTCTCCCCCCGTACTCCCACTCCCAATTCCCTTGCCCAGCTAGTCCCAGTTCCTCCCACCTCATCCCAGCGCCTTACCCCTGAATCTGTTAACCAGCTAGACCCACTTATTCCAACTTACTCCTCTGAGGTTTGGCTCGTGTCCCCTCTGCATTCAAATCAAGCAGCTTCCACCTTAATGCTGGTTGGGCCCAGCAGGTGACCACTGAGATCATAGATGAGACAGGGTCCCTGCTCTCAGTTCCAGTGGCTGGCCCTGGAACCAACACAGCCTGCAGCAGCTTAGAAAAGTAATTTCAGGGAAAGTCCTGCTCAGCCCCACCCTGGAGCAAGCCCAGTATGCATGGACTCCTCAGGTAACTTAGCTGCTAAAATCCGCTATCTATTGACCATGGGCAAACTGTGATTTTTTTCAAACACTTATTACTTGGCCAAACATAAGTGGATTTTCGCAAGGAGAGCAAAAGGCATATCCTGGACACCAAGGCCACTTCCCTGCCAAATTTCAAGACCCTGGACCAAAACACAGTGGAATGCTAGAGCTTTTAAAAGAAAAGGTGGCCCAAATTTCTTAACATGGGCAAGACAATGGATTTTTCCTAGTCTAATTCTCAGAAGGGGACACCGTTTTAGCTGAAATTCTCCAGAACAATTTGGCTTGTTGCAGACAACCAGCGTGAAAAATTTCAACCCAAACAGTTAAAGTTTGGCAAAGTTAGAAGCAACTGAAAACAGAGTCTGATAATGGGACGTGTCAGGCAACCCATAGGCAGTGCTATCAGAACACGTAGCCAAGTCCTGTTCATCATCCTTCCTTGAGAAGTTCCATTGACGTCAATAAGACTACTCATGAGTAAGGCAGGCAGGATTTGACCCTGCATATTCAGAAATGTGGCAGTCATTCTATGTCAGCCACTCAAAAGGAAAGTTCCATAAAGAAGCTATAGCTCTGTGATCCCGTACCCCATTATTTAGCTGCCTGACCCCACCTCAGCTAGTGAGTCCCATTTTTCCAAGCCCAAGTATGAGAACCCTGGTGTCCATGTTATTACTGTTGTTTTTGTGCTTGTTGATTCTTAGTACTTGAAGTCCCTGTGTTTCCCCTACAGCTGATCTTCACATCCGATGAGAATTCCCACTGGAATTTTCCAGAACAATGGAGTTAATTGCTCCTCCTCTCAGCTTGACACCCCCCCTCCCCCATCATTCTCTTTTGGAGTATTTATCTCAGAAGTTTCCGAAAAGATTATGCATCACCGTGAAAAGGTTTCAGGATCCGTACATCCCCACAGCGCACGTATCTTTACTTTCATCTGATCATATAATTTGCAAGTTATTTTTACACTCACAGACACCCACACCCTACCTCAGCCATTCTGACATCTTAGTTGAGAGTTTTGAAGAGGAATCTGTGGTGGCCTGAGGACTGTTGGAATTTCAAGCTAACACTTTAAGTGCGGGGGATGGGGAAGGGGAGGTTCCTGGTCCCACTTGCAGCCTAGGAGCTTCTGTAGGAAGTGTGTGTGCAATCAGAGTGTGGAAAAACTAGCCTAGAATAAGGTAGGGTGAGTGGTGCCTCTCTGCCTTGGGCAGTAGGCTGCTGTACCTCACTCTGGTTGTTTGGTTACTGGGTTTACTGTTCTGGCTTAAAAGAATAAAAATACTGGGATGTTGTGGCTTTCCAGCAAGAGTATTTGATGTTTTCACCGTGTGTTCATCATAACAGAATTTAAAACCAAAACCAAACACCCTATTCTGTAGACCTCAAACAGATGCAAGTTAGGATTTTCCCTGCATCAGCCACAATAAACATGTTTGTTCAAGAAGTAAACCCTGGTTAGGAGAGAAGATGTATGTATTGAGGATGCAGAAAATCATGTTTATACCTGTGAAGAAATTGTTCAAGAACAGTACATCCTTTTGAAACTATTCCTCCCCCCCCGCTACCCCGCACACAACTGCCAAGGTCTTTGAGAGCTCAGGGTGTCTAGGACACAAGCACCGGTCACTTGTGTTACAGCTACTACAACACAGTGTGCCCTGATGGTGTAGACCAGGGGTTCTCAAACTGGGGGTTGTGAGGTACATGGGGGAGAGGTGGCGAACTGCAGCCTCCATCCCAAATCCCATTTCACCTCCAGCATTTATAATAGTGCTAAATATACAAAAAAGTGTTTTAAATTTATGGGCAGGGGGTTGCGCTTAGAGACTTGCTGGTAAAAGGGGTCACCAGTACAAAAGTTCAAGAGCCACTGGCATAGACTTTGGATTTTGTGCATCTTGCCTGCTGCTTTTGATTCTTCCTCCTTTCTGTGGGTTCTCTGCTGCCTCTGAATTTCCATGTCTATTGCCCATGTCCTAGATTGTGACTTCATTTACATACCCCTTTATAGCCCTGTGTGGGCTACCTGGACCTTGGGTCAGGGCATGCATGTGCACCTGTTTACCCCCTCCTCAGAGCAGGTGGGCATGGAAACAGGAGAGGTGAGGGACACAGTCTTGTCTCTGGCCCATCACCCACTAGCCAGCATAACTGAGCCAGCACATGGTGGTAGGTAGTAACTGCCTGATGACATAAGCCACTAATAAATTACTACATCTCCAAGAGTAAGAAGGGAGGCAGGGAGATTGCCTGAGCCCCAGTTCCTTCCCCAGGATGCTCCTGGAGTGGACTGGCTACATAATGGAACCTTACTCTTGGCAGGGACCTAAACACACAACCTAGCCCTAAATGATCTGTTGGAGAGGAACATGGTGAGGAATTTTCATTTGGTAAAAATTGTTTTTAGAGGCAACGTGCATGTCATATATCAGAGCCAAACACTGGGAATTGTATGAGATTATCGTTTGGACTTTCAGGGTTGGGGTTTTTTGTTTTTTTTTTCATAAGACACCACTTTTGCAATATCTTGCTTTTTCTCCATCCTAATATATTACAGTGTAGCAATACTGCACAGCTGAGTCATGGCATGTCAAACCTGGAAAGATTCCAGGAGGCATGGATTAACATGATATAAACTGAAACTTGAAGGAAACAGTAAATAAAAAACAATTCTTTTAACCCTTACCAGAAACAAGAGCCAAGGTATGTTTATGCTTATCCTTTGCACTGAAGTAGGAAGGAAGTAGTTTAATACTCACATGTTGGTTATTTGCAGGCACATTCTTGAATTCCATCGCCAATTTTCTGCCTATATGTCACCACATGCCTCAACTGTGAACCATCGGGCAGGAGGGGGGATGGAATGGAACACAAAGAGCAGTAATGACTCCCTTATAAAATATCTGCATGAAAATCATGTTATATGTGTAGGTAACATTTTTAGTGAAACAGATCCAAACCATTCATTATTTATTATATTAAACGCCAGTAGCTTCAAAGAAGATTATGCCTACATCCAGTTCTGAAGGATCAGAATACAACAGTCAGTTAACTGCCTCTGGGAAAGAACTAAATCAAATGATATTGCCTAATGCTGCAGAAATTTAATTTTTACCTCTTCTTTTTTATTAGGAAAAAGTGAAGACTTCACATTGTTTTATCCTGGTCTAAAGTTTTGAGATTCTTTGTGGAGTGGGATGGGTGTGCACTAGCCAGAAAAGTGTTGTGTCCTTCGTATTGTGTTTATACTATTGGACGATTACTTTGGAAAAGTTTTTTCAGATAAGATACATCTGAAGTCAAAATGTTCACACTGTGGAAATGTGTCAGGTTTTAAAGATAAAATTAAAAAATCCAGTTAGTGAGAAGAACGCTTCATGCCAAGTGATAACTTGTCCAGCCTCACAACAAGTTCAGCAGATCCTCATCAAAAGCTCTTTTTTAAATTTCCTCTAGCCCATGCATTTATGCCCAAGAGTTAGATTGTGTGATTTGGACTAAAAACCCATGTAAGGGAGTAACACTGAATTACACAAGGAAGTATCAATCACTTTTGTTGCAAAAGGTGTAGCCCTAAATATGGGTAAGGCCACTAATGTTCAGATACAGGTTCAGCACTTAAAGAGAGTGCCAGGCAACAGAGCTTTGTATGTAGTCTCAGTGCCCCTGAACTAACTGCATTTGACACTCAAAGCATTGAGAAGCCATGCTAACAGGTCTCACTATGTGTCTAGGGATAATGTATCTAGATAATGCAAGAGGGGTCAAAGAATCAAACAAAAAAGGACAAGAGTGGTGACTGTGAAGGAGTATTTTTACACCATTATTAATTAGCACAGAACCATTGTAATACCACTTTCTGTTTCCTCTCTATGAAAGAGACTGAAAGTACATGTAACTATTTATCAACTGCACAACCAACTCAGCTCTCACTGAAAAGCTAGAGACATGCAGCTACTCCAGGATTGTGTACATATAACATATGCAAACAAACATTTCCTTCTTCTGAACTCACTCAATGTTCTAGCCACCGATCCCATTCAGTGCTTTCTGGCATCACTTCATATGCTTCCTAGAGTCACCATTCAATCTGTAATTTAAGATTATCCTATAGAAAATAAACTGAGAAATTTACACCAATTAATAAATAATATTGTGTGTGTTCATCTCATCAGGCATCTAGGCATGCTAGCAAAGAAGCCAGCCTTTCCCTAACAAGAATTAGGAACTTTTCATATAGGCAGGTTGTGCTATACTTGTTCATGATGCGGATCCTTGTATCTGCCTCTGAAGAAGCGGATACTGGCCACTGTCTGACAAATCATTCAAAATACTCCCTTTTACTACATCAGTATTTCCAATTATACATTATACATTTCCAATACTGATGTAGTAAGTGGTGGCCTAGAAGAACTGCATCATGCCACAGAAGATGCCATTGCTAGGCTAGATGACTATGCACACGCTAAATAAATACTACTACATCAGTAATGGAGAGGAATTCATAGACTGATATTTTATGACCAGAGAGGACCACTGTGATCATCACCTCCTACACAGAATCATTGAAATGTAGGGTTTGAAGGGACCTTGAGAAGTCATTCAGTTCAGCCTCCTCTGCTGAGGCAGGAGCATCCCTGATAGGTGTCTATCCAACCTGTTCTTCAAAGCCTCCAACGACTGGGATTCCACAACCCTCCCTGGAAATCCTATCCCAGAACTTAAACTAACCTCATCTTTAGAACGTTTTTCCTAACATCTAACCTAAATCTCCCTTGATGCAGATTAAGCTCATTACTTCCTGTCCTACCTTCAGTGGACATGAACAATTAATCTCTGTCCCCTCTATAACAGCCTTTAATATATTTGAACACTGTTTACACACACCCAGTCTTCTTTTTCTCTATACTAAAACACATTCAGTTAGTTTTAAAACCTTTTCTCATAAGTTGGTTTTCTTAATCCTTTTATCATTGTTGTTATTCTCCTCTGGACTTTCTTCAATTTGTCCACATCTTTCATAAAGCGTGAAACCCAGAACTGGACAAAGTATGCCAGATGAGACCTCACCTGTGCTGAGTTGAATGAGACAAGTACCCCTTGAGTCTTCCATACAGCACTCCTGGTCATACACCCCAGAATTATATTAGCCTTTTTTATAATAGTGTCACATTGTTGACTCATCCAATTTGTTATTTCTATAACTTCTGGATTTCTTTCTGCAGTACAACCACCTAAACAGTTATTCCCTATTTTGATTTTTCCTTCCTAAGTGAAATATTTTGCAGTTATCTTTATTGAATTTCATCTTGATTTCAGACTAATTTTCCATTTGTCAAGATCAATTGAATTCTAATCTTGTCCTCTAAAAGAACTGGCAACCCTTTGCAGCTTGGTGTCATCTGAAAATTTTAAAAGCATTCTCTCTGCTCCATTATCCAAGTCATTAATGAAAATATTGAATAGTACCAGACCCAGGAACCACTGCAGTACCCCACTAAATACACCCCCTAGTTTGACAGTGAACCATTGATAACTGCTCTTTGTGTTCAGTATTTCAACCAGTTCTGCACCCACTTTATAGAAATTTCATCTACATCACATTTCGCTACTTTGCTTATGAGCATATCATGTGGGACTGTGTCGAAGCCTCACTAAACTCAAGATATATCATGTCTACTAGTTTCCCCCATATCTGCTAGGCCAGTAATCCTGTCAAAGAAGGAAATTAAGTTGGTTCAACATGATTTGTTCGTGACAAATCCAAGATGACTATTCCTCATAATCCTATTATCCTCTGGGTGTTTACATAGTGATTGTATAATAATTTGTTCCAGTATCTTTCCAGGTATCAAAATTAGACTGACTGGTCTCTAATTCCCTGGGTTATTTTTATTCCTCTTTTTAAAATGATAGGTACTATGTTTGCCCTTCTCAGTCCTCTGGGATATCACGCCTCCTCCATGAGTTTTCAAGATCATTGATAATGGTTTCAAGATTGCTAGTTCCTTAAGTACCCAAGGATGAATGTCATTGGGCCCTGGTGACTTGAATATATCTAACTTATCTAAATATTCTTTAACCTGTTATCTCCCTATTTTGGCTTGTGTTCCTTCCCCCTTGGTGCTAATATTAATTGTGTGGAGTATCTGGTCACCATTAGCTTTTTCAGTGAAAACAATCAAAATAATCATTAAACACCTCAGCCACCTTGATATCATCAGTTATTAACTCTCCTTCACTAAGTAGAGGACCTACGCTTTCCTTGGTCTTTCTCTTGCTCCTAATACATTTAAAGAACCTTTTATTTACTTTTATGTCCTTTGCCATATATAACTTATTTTGTATCTTAGCCTTTCTGATTTTGTCCCTACATGCTTGTACTATTCTTTTCTATTGCTCCTTAGCAATTTGTCTGTTTCCACTTTTTGTAGGATTGCTTTTTGATTTTCATGTTATTAAAGAGGTCCTGGTGGAGCCACATTGGCCTTTTACTATTCTCTCTCGCTTTCCTTCGCATCAGAACAGTTTTCAGTTGTGCCTTTCATACTGTGTCCTTGAGAAACTGTCAGCTCTCCTGAATTCCTTTATCCCTTAGACTTCCTTCTCATGGGACCTTACTTACCTGTTTTCTGAGTTTGTTAGGGTCTACTTTTTTGTAGTCCACTGTCCAAATTGTGCGGCTCTTATTCCTTTCATTAGACTCATGAACTCTATCATTTCTTGATCATTTTCACCCAAATTGTCTTCCACTTTCAGATTTACCATCAGTTCCTCCCTGTTGGTCAGAATTTGTCTCCTTGCTTAATTACTCCACTTTCTGAAATAAAAAGTTGTCCCAATATATTCCAAGAACTTACTGGAAATTGTGTTTTGCCATATGACCTTTCCAGTGGATGTCCGGATTAAAGTCTCCCATTACTACCAGCTTTTGTGTTTTGGATATTTCTGTTATTCATTCTAGAAATGCCTCATCCACCTTCTCTTCCTGATACGGTGATCTGTAGCAGATCCCTGTGACATCATCCCTATTTTTTCCCTTTTTGCTTTTTCCCCCCAGAGACTTTCAACTGGTCTGCCACTCACCTCCTTCTGGACCTCAGAACATGTCTATATTCTTGATGTATAAAGCAACACCTCTTCCCTATTTCTCCTGTCTGTCCTTTCTGAACAAGCTATACAAATATATCAGTCATGAGATTTATCCCACCAACTCTCAGTGATGCCAGTTAAGTCGTACCAATACTTCCAGTTCTTCCTGTGAATTCCCCATACTCTTTGCATTTCTATATAGACATCTAAAATGTTGAACAGACTCCCCCACTGATTTTTCTCTTATAGCTCCTGTGACCTGATTATAATTTTCCAAATTCTCCCCTCCAACATCTAGCCCCCCAATTCGGATTGCTTTTTTATGCTTACCTGGGGGTTTTGTCACTTGCCCCCTTTGAGCCTAGCTCTCCTCACTAGATTGGTTAGTTGGCGTGCAAAGATGTTCTTTTCTTTCTTGGTTGGATGGACCCCAACTCATTGCAGCAGACTTTCTTCCTGGATCAGAAGGGAACCAAGGAAGCCGAAGACCTCTGGTCATTGCCACATGCATTCATCTCCAAGATGTGTGTCCCCGCCTGGCCCTTATCCTCAGCTTGGTAGGATGGACAAGAACACAACTTGTGCTGCTGACTCCTTCACACTCGCTCCCAGAACCCCACAGGCACTGCTGATGTTCTCGGGTCATAGCTCATTAATACTCACATGAATGAGCAGAGCGGGATAGTGGTCAGAGGGAGAGATGAGTCTTTGCCATCTTTCCATAGGCAGTATACCTCTCGGGTCATCATGTCAGGTTGGCCGATGAATGTTTCTATCCTTCTCAGAAGGGAGACCCTTCTCACCAATACCCTGTGCCTCCTCCTTTTGGGTGCAGTGACCATAAGTCTCCTAACCTTGGGGGCAGGTAACTCCTTCACCTCAGCCTTTGGGGGTCTGTTCCTCACCTGCTGTTGTCAATACAGCATATTGGTCCTTGACCACAATGGAAAGAGGAGCTGAGCTGGATGATGGAGCACTGTCTACCACCTGAGGTGGCCAACATCAAGTTCTCCTTCCTCCTCTGGTGCCACTGTAGTCATCTAGCATCCTCTATCCCAGATGTTTCCATGTGCATCCTGTTGAAGTCCTCACTCTCCCGGATGCTAAGCAGATGAGCCACCTTGTCCTGCTGAACACAGGCAGATAATTTCACTCAGTAACTCCTGCACCTAGCCAAGAACCTGAAGATGAACTAAAGCAAATATTTTAAAATCAAGACTGAATATCTTTCTAAGACTTCCAATGATAGGAAATCTATTACATCTTGGCAAGCTGTTCCAATAGTCATTACCTTTGCTGCTAAAGATTTGTACATTATTTCCAGTTAGAATTTGTCCAACTTCAACTTCCAGCCATTTGATACATCTTTGTCTATCTAATTATTTAGTACTTACAAACTTCTGTTGTAAATTCTGCTTTAATCATTGATTAGCCAGGCTATGCATACTCGGCTCTTTTAGGCCAATATTAACTAAAAACAGTACATGTATCCTAAGTGAGATTTGAATTTCCCAAAGTTCAGGATGTGTTCAATGCAGGGAGTTGGTTCAGGCCCATCTTTATATATGAGTCTGTAAATAAAACATATTAATGTATATATACTTGTATCCCATGATGGATTGTCCACCCCACCAAGGACTGGAATGGGTTAAGATGGTCAATGCAGCCAATTAATTCCCCAGGCTGCACCTGGATGAGCAGCCAGGGAGCAGGGAACTAAGTGATTCCACACAGACTTATCTGCAGGTACAGGTGGGACTTATAAAGCCAGAAAGTTGGCTACAGATTGGAGCTTCAGGAAGGCAGGGAAGTAGGCTGCAGCCACTCACTGAGTGGAGGGAGTTGGGAGGCTGGCAAACCCAGAGAGAGGGGAAGCTAGATAAGTAGGAAGATGCCTAGGGAATCAGAGCAAATGGTATGACCATGCAGAGACTTTAGCTGCTTGTTATAGGATTCCCGGGCTGGAACCCGGTGTAGAGGGGTTCCCCCTACCAGTCACTGGGAAGTGGCAAGGGCATTGGATCAGCCAGCCAATCTGGAGGGACTTTGAATTCCCCAGAAGGAGAGGACCTTAGTGACCTAACCAGAAGGCCAAGCCATAAAGAGGAGACTGCGGTCCCTGGAGTGAGAGGGGCTGCGGGGTAAGACATCCCGAAAGGGGGAGCACAACACTTGGCAGAGCTAATTCCCAGGACAGCCAGCTGGAGTTGCTGCTATTGGTCAGTTACCCCATGACATATTTCCTTTCTAATCACACATCTTTCTATGGCTGTACTGTTCTTCTTCAAATACACTAAGCCAATACATATCTTCATACAAAAAAACCCCCAACTTCTAAAAATTGTCCTTATGTTCAGAAAGTTCATCTTGTTCTTTATGTGATTTATAAAATAGACATGTAACTTCATGTCCAGAGTGTTCTGCAAACAAGAGATAAGTGTTTTAAAGACTGCCTCTTACTAAATTCAACCTTCAGCAGGAAGCCAAGCAGTACAGAATATAAAAACAACCCCACAGTTTTAACATTGGCACTGGAAGTTCAATATCCACCGTCACGTAAATACAGCTCAAGTCCTAATTAACTCTTAAAATAGAGAGACAAGTATTGAAATACTAGCTATAAAGTAACTGTAGTACAGACGCCATTAGAATGTTTAAGGATACTCTCTGACCAAACACACATTCTCCACTTTTCTGAAAATTATTGGACGTTGACATGTGGCCTAATATTTTTCAAAGTTATTAATGGTTTTTGGAAACCCAACTTGAGACAACTTATAGGGCACTCAGCACTTTCTGAAACACAAGCCTCTACAGGGCAAGTTGGGTACCCAAAAATTAGGACCTCCAAAATTACTAGTGATGGTTGACAATTTGGGCCATGGTGGGGAACTGGGGAAAAACAGATCTCAAAAAGGAACTGCCAAGGGATCGTCTCATCAATATTTAAGGTGGGCAAAAATGGAGCAAACAAAGGCAAAGGAACATGAGATGAGCAGAAAGCAGTGAGCTGGAAACGTGGAGGAAGACTGTGCCTGCAGCATTTTGTTGAGAAGGGTGGGCATCTGTGCAATAATCTATACCTGCATTATCTGAGAGTGCTGCCACTCCTATCTATCAGAATTCCAGCGATCACACAGGAAGTCCCTGGTGTGCAAGTTTAAGCAGCATACAAAGAACACATGCATAGCCGGTGCCAGCCTCCTTCACAGCACGCACCATTGTCAGCACCTTTCTCTGATGAAATATTTCCCAGTGGTGCACCTTCCAATCTGGTGCAGTGGAGGAGGGGGGAGTTATTAAGATGGTTAAATCTAATCTCAAACAGAGCAGGTGCCCCATCCGAAGACTTGATTCATGTAAGTGTGTGTATCCAGGAATGGGATTAACAGGAATTGGGGCAATGTTCAGGCCAACCAACTGCACCTTTGATTCCCTAGTTGAGCTCATTGAGCTTTTGCCAGCCTGGTGTCAGAGTTCAAAGATTATTGTCCTGAGTGACTTCGTTTTTCCTTTGAATGAGGTTCTATAGAGCAGAGTCAAGATGTGAGAACCGCTAATATAACCTGCAGTTTTAACATGGATACTGGAGGATTGTAAGCTCTATAGGGCAGGGCAGGTGCTTCCTGTACAGCGCCTCAGAGTCCTGTTTTCACAAATGAAAAAGTTGGCCACCCTAGTTGCACACACTTCATAGTTTGTCCTGTTTCAGAATGAAGCTCACCTTTCTTTCTGTCAGAAAGTCAGGGGAACGGATTATTCCTGGAGACACTATCTTACTTGTTTATCCTCTGGCACCAATAGACCTCATGGCATTTCATGTCTCCGAATAATACACTAAAGATCTTGAATCACAATATGGATAGTTTGGTAGGACTTTTACTCAACCACTTTTAGTCAATTATCAGTACAGTAGCTCCTAAATGGCCAATACTGAATGAGTAATAAATATATCACCTTCATATGACTTTCTATGTAAAACTCAGGAAATATTTTATTTTCAAGGAGAAATGGAACATCTCCTGGTTAAAGCACAGGACCAGGAGTAAGGTGACGTGTGTTCTCTTCCTTATTCTCCCCCAGGCTTCCTGCATGATCTTGGGCAAGTCATTTCACTTCTCTATCTCTCTGTTTCCCATCTGCAAATCAGGAGTAACACTTCCCAGCAGTGTTGCTTCTTTAGTGACTTTAAAGGGCTCTGAAATCTTTAGATGAAAGGCAGTAGAGATGTGCAAGTTATTAGTTATGTTCATAACACTCCTAATGTAATAACAAGTATTAAAGATTCTACTTTTAATTACAAAATCTGAGATTATTAATATTAGTGACTAATATCAGAAATTTGTTTCCTGTAGGTTTAGAAGATTCACTGCCAAATTCTCATTCTGTAGAAAAGACAGTCTCTAACACACTGGGAGATGCAGTGTAGCCACACTTGAAAACAAAGGCAAGGGACTAGTTAATGACAAGACATTTCTTTCCAAACTGATCTTTTTGGGGAAATTTCTGAAGCATAGGCCACATGCTTTATAATCAGCTGTCGTGACTCTGCAGGATTTCTGCATTAGCTGGTACAGTCAGGTGCACAAAATTCTATAAAGTCAATAAAATTTTGTGAATGTTTTCATCTTTGTCTGTTGAACACTATGTACCACTATTTCTGCTGAGGCTTGGCAAGTGGTCATCTTATGGCTAAACTCCTCCTCTGAGCCACGCTGCACATAAAAAATCCATGTGAAAGATGGCTGAAATATTTTTGCTAACAAGTATTTTTCCCCAACCAAAAAAAAAAAAAAAAGACAGACTTTTTGGATGATATACATAATTTTAATGGAAAGTTTTCATATTTTAAAATATTTTTTTCTTAAACTAAAATGAAAAGTCATTGATTTGATTCAAAACAATTTTTTAGATTCTAATCATTTTAATTTTTGTTGTTAGGTTTTGGTTGGCCCCCAATACAACCTCCACCCCTTAACACTTTTTGTTGTAGAAATCAAAGTGTTTGTTTTGTTTATAAAAATGAATATTTCCAAAAATGTTTGAACAAAGTAAAATTTTCCATATGAAAATTTCAATAAATTAGTTTATTTTTCTAGAGAAATGTAGCACTTTTCCCACAGTCCTAATCTACACTGCAGATATCTACTGCATAATCTGAAGTCATTCCATGCATGCAAATCCCATTGACATCTATGGTCATTCTTCAAATACAATGAGAGCAGAATATGCAATAGACATACACAATGCAGATTTTTATGCACGTGGCTCAGACAGAGGAATTTTGCCCTAAATCCTTGATCTATGTGCAGGTAGACCATGCATTTTCTTGTTTAAACTTAATCATCTATTGTTGTCCAATCATCAGTGATCAAATTTAGCGTCCATGATTTAACCACAAGACATGCATTGAGAGACATCAAAGTACAGGACAGACGACAGAGTGGTTGAATTCCATATTCTGCCCAAGGTTAAAAAGAAAAATAGGTGTGAAGGATGCTTATCCACACTAAAAAAATATTGGGCTGTGTTGGCAACATTTAATCATAAGAGGCCAAGGTTTGACTTTTTTTTTTTTACACCCATACAGGTCTATATACATAAATGGGTGTAGTGAGAACAGAACCTGATCCAATATCTGCAATAGCCAAAAGCTGAAAAGAACTGAGGTCACATTTCATTCATATCCCAGTTCTATTTATTCACAGTTGTGAACTGGTGTGTTTTTAAGAGGATACTTAAGCAAAGATAAGTAGTTAAGTATTCACAGTTTTGCTTGTGTCAGTGTTTATCAGCAAACATTCTTTTTCCACACCACTTCTGGCGATTTTTTAATCTATCAACACCATATTCCATAGATGTATCCTGTACATGTTTGCACTTTGTATGGTTAAATTAATAATAATGCAATTTCCTCTGCTTAAATAGAATATCCATTGTGTTTATATAATTTCATGGGAGTCCATTACAAATATGCTGAACTGTATACATACGATATGCAGTCTACCAATTTGAGTGCTTCAGCAATGAATTTCTTTACTGCTAATACACTAGATCTGTATGGCTGTTTAACCAGCAAGTCATACATGGAGGGCAGGAACAGCAGTGCAAATACAGCAGCACAGTACTCCGTACCTGTAAGATATTTATAGCTGGTACTTTGTACTGGAAAGACACAAGAGGAGCAGAATGAGGGACTTCCAGGCGGCCCCATCCGGCAGCTTCTCCGGCACGGCTGTACGGCCCCCAGCCCTTCCACGCAGCTGTGTCTCCTGTCTGGCTTCTGTACAGCAGCCCTGCCAAAGGATAGGGCTAGGGGCAGGGCTAGGGGGAGGTACAGCCGTGCTGGAAGAGCCATCAGCATGGGGGCACCCCAGCAGCCCAACCTTCCGCCTCTTTCGCTGCTGCAGTTCTGGAGAGCTCTGCGGTTCAGAAGTCTCTGGCGCAGAGGGAGGAGGACAGAGCCCACCCCCCGTCCTCCAGGTAACAGGGATGCATCATGGGGAGGGGACAGGGAGAGCTCAGGGGCTGGGGGTGTGGAAGAGTCATGGGGTAGTCACATGGGAAGATCATGTTCCCCCCCTTTAGCTGGTGTCCCCTCTTGTGTCTCTCCCATGAGTGCAGCGTACTGGTAAGAAATGAATTTTACTTGCCCCACTGGGCAAGAAGCAACCTCAAGAAGTCAAAGTCTAACCATCTGCACTGAGGCAGAGCCAAGAAAACCTAGAGCACTCCTGATGTTTGTCCAACCAGTCCATAAACGTGGAGGAAATGAACAGAACAGGAAATCATCAAGTGGTCCATCCCCTATTGCCCATTCCCAGCTTCTGGCAAACAGAGGCTAGGGACACTTCAGAGCATGGGTTTGCAGGAGAGATGAGAGAAAGGGTGGTGGTGGTGAGTTTCACAGGGATATCAATAAAAGTGTGCAGGGTCCCTATTCTGAACACCGACACTGTTTCCCACAGGCAGGGGGTGATAACATCTACCTCGTTCCCATGAACTCCATTCAAAACCCTGCTGCTCAGACCATCACCCTGGCTTGTTATTTTGACCATGCCTCTCCTGCTTTTGAGTGCCCCTACTGGCGTCTGCTTCTCCACTGCATTAGGTGCATACTTCTTGTCCTTCCCATTATGGCCCATCACAATTTAGTCTCTCCCTTCTTATTCCACGTGTGTTTCTTATTGTGTTGCACCGCCAATGACGCCATTATCCACTGACCATTTCTGTGCATCTTCCACAAGCACTTTCATGCTTTATTATACGCTTTGGAATGTAACACTCTTCCTGAAATAATCCATAAAGCCAATACTCTCTGTCCTCTCCGGTGATACCTATAGGAAACTGCTGACAGCTACCTAGAAGGTAAGAAGGGTCTTCAGATACTTATGTTTACCTACATCCTACAATTTTTTTTAATTAAAAAAGTCTACCCAACTTGCAACCTCTCTGGCCTATGTTCTTATTACTGCATCCCTCATCCTTCCTCCCCTTTCCTTTGCATTGTTTGCTACAGTGATGTTACGTCTTAATTAGCTACTAAGCTTCTCAGAAAGGGAATTTCCTTTTAGTCTGTTTGTACAGTACCTCACACCATTGGGACCATGAGGTTCTACTGTAAAACAAATGCATAAAGGCAAATATGCTGCGACTAGAATAAAATATGGAAGCAAGAAACCAACGGCCAGCCTAATCTTCCAGTGGAGATACCATGGGATGGATGGATGATATTTTTCTCTAGACTGTTGCATGCACATATGACGCATGAGGCAAAATTAGGTAATTTCCTATGCACAGAAAGGCTGTGTTCCCATCTGCATTTTACTTCTTTCATAAAATTACTTCTAGCAAAATTCAGATTAAGATAAAGCCACCCTACAGAGTAGACCAGGGGTAGGCAACCTATGGCACGGGTGCCGAAGGCGGCACGCAAGCTGATTTTCAGTGGCATTCACACTGCCTGGGTCCTGGCCACCAGTCCGAGGGGCTCTGCATTTTAATTTAAATGACGCTTCTTAAACATTTTAAAAATCTTATTTACTTTACATACAACAATAATTTAGTTATATATTAAAGACTTAGAGAGAGAGAGAGACCTTCTAAAAATGTTAACATGTATTACTGGCACGCAAAACCTTACATTAGAGTGAATAAATGAAGACTCGGCACCCCACTTCTGAAAGGTTGCCGACCCCTGGAGTAGACTATCATAGTCCTTTTCTTGAGGGACATACAAAAGATCTATACAATAGTTGGTGGGGTGTGATTTTATTGCTTTCAAGGACTGAACCTGCTGGCTGCTGAATGCCTCCTATGGCATATTGAGTTCCCTCAACACCCACTGTAGTCAATGAATGTTGACAGCACTTAGCACTTATGAGGAATTGCTCAGTACCTTTCAGGACCAGCAAATTAGCCCTCAGATAGGAGCACCATCCACCCCACTATTGTGGATGTCCACCTGCGACATGCTTCTGGCTGAAGTCATTTTAAATGATGACAACCAAAGGGTTAGTGAAGTAAAAAAAACCCCACCTAAAACAATAGATCATGAACTTAATATGATAGCAACACGATAGGGCTCTCAGACAGAGCTATTCTAGGACTGGCATGTTGGCCTGTAATGGGTCACTTGCTCTACTGCCAATGGGTGTGAAGGAATGGTGTACATTTCTAAGTTTCTAAATAAGGCCCCAGACACTTCACCCCACTGTACTGCTGCTGAGTGCATGGAACCAAGTAACAGAGAGCGTTCACACTTTCCCTTTAGCAATGGGGCACCTATTTTAACCACTAGACTGAGCCCACTTTGGGTTGAAATAGTTTTCCCTCCCCGACCCCAATTGCCAACATCTAAGTTTCAGCTGTAAATTCACCTTGACCATATGGTGACAAGTTTTCACTGTAACTCACCAATTGTTTATGTGCCATTTGAAAGCTTTCTGTGGTACACTAAAATGTGCACCACGTGTCTGGAAATATTTAGATGCACAGAAGAGGTGCATGTCACATATCACTGTTAGGTACAGAAGACAGGAAAGATTCTGTGTAGAGCTGACTTATTTGTCATTACTTGTGTTGATAAACAAATGCTATCACAATAGTGCCTAGAAACTCAGCCAAGAGTGGGACCCTATTGTGCTAGAGAGACATAGAAGCATTTCCCACCTCCAAGAGCTTACAATCTATATAAGCCAGACAAAGGGACGAAGAAAGGATTTTATTCCCCATTGTACAGATGGGGAACTGAGGTACTGGGAGTGACTTGCCCAAGGTCACGCAGGAAGATTATGGTAGAACAAGAAATTAGACACAGATTACCTGGGCCCTAGGCCAGTGCATTAATGCCCAAGGCCATATGTCCTAACCATTAACAAAATAAAACAGATGTATAAATATCCACAATTGATCTGTGTGTACTTTACCTTCAGCTTCAATGGGCAGCCCAGGGCATTTGGAATAAGGTAAAACAGACTAAAAATACATAGTGCGTAGCGCCATGGCAGTCAGGGGAAAATAGTGAGTGACTGAATGGGTTTTTAGGAACTATCATTAGCATTTAAAAACCCAAAGATGTTGCCAAGTATTCATTATTAAACTCAGTTGTTTTACAGTGCGTAGGAAACAGATTTTACATGCGATCTTATTCTTAATCTAAGCCCCAAGAGTAGTAATAAAGTTTGTCCAAAAGAACTAAACTGGCAACATTTCAGATCCAGGATTTCTACGTCAGAGCTTTATCAGATTCAGAATCATGTCTCTCCTTTTGCTGCCAATAAAGCCAGATGCAGAAGGATCTTTGCGTGCTTATTGTAAGTCCATAATTTCATCAGTGGTTCATCAACGATTTAGATAATGGCATAGAGAGTACACTTACAAAGTTTGCAGATGATACGAAGCTGGAAGTGGTTACAAGTGCTTTGGAGGATAGGATTAAAATTAAAGATGATCTGGACAAACTGGAGAAATGGTCTGAAGTAAATAAGATGAGATTCAGTGAGGACAAATGCAAAGTACTCCACGTAGGAAGGAATGAGAAATGACGCCTAGGAAGGAGTACTGTGGAAAGGGATTTGGGGGTCATCATGGATTACAAGCTAAATATGAGACAACAATGTAACACCGTTGCAAAAAAACAAAACAGCCACACACACACATTCTGGGATGTATTAGCAGGAGTCTTGTAAGCAAGACATGAGAAGTAATTCTGCTCTAATCCCCACTGATATGGTTTCCACTGGAGTATTGTGTCCAGTTCTGGGCAGCACATTTCAGGAAAGATGTGAACAAATTGGAGGAAATCCAGAGGAGAGCAACAAAATGACTGACCTTCTAGGACAACATGACCTATGAGGGAAGATTGAAAAAATCGAGTTTATTTAGTCTAAAGAAGAGAAGACTGACCGGAGACATAACAGTTTCAAGTACATAAAAGGGTGCTCCAAGGAGGAGAGAGAAAAATTGTTCTCAACCTCTGAGGATAGGATAAGAAGCAAGGGGCTTAAATTGCAGCAAGAGCAGTTTAGGTTGGACATTAGGAAAAACTTCCTAACTGTCAGGGTGGTTAAGCACTAGAATAAGTTGCCTACAGAGGTTGTGGAATCTCAGTCATTGGAGGGTTTAAGAGCAGGTTAGACAAACCCCTGTCAGGGATGGTCTAGATAATACTTAGTCCTGTCTTGAGTGCAGGGGACTGGACTAGATGACCTCTCAGGGTCCCTTCCAGTCCTACAGTTCTATGAATGTCTGGTAGGACCATAAATGGGGCATGGCTTCAGTAGTTTATACACACACAAAAAGAAAACCAAGAGAGACCAGAGAAGTACAGGATATTGCATACTAAAAGAATGGGATGGGTCTCATAACTCAGTACATGGCAAAGCAAACCATAAACCCCTGGACCCAAGAGCACAGGGGCAGGTTTAAAAACTAGTCTCCAGACCCTGAAATTCAGGGGTTCAGTGTTTAATACAAAGTACTGATCCAGGAACAGAAGTTTCATGCACCCAGTTGCCTTAAGGAGAGGAGCTGTTCATTTCATCTTGAAGTTAAGAAAAAAGAAGTCTTTGTTTTGTTCATTGGCTTATGAAGATATGTGCTTGTAGCTGTGTTAAAGCAAGATGGTGCTATTAAAGGAGAAACTAAGGTCTCCAATAGCCCCAAACACTGAACTAATCTCTCCAGTCCTATCCTTACAACTATTAAGCCTGGTTTTGTAACTAACTGGTTAGAAGCACATTCATCCTAATCATTTACCAGCTACATGGTTCAGTTTGTGTCCATGCAACAATGTTTCTGCCATCAACACTATGGCCTGCACCTACCATGCTGACTAACTGTATACATATCAGTGCATTCTGGGAAAATATGGGTGTCTATCCCATCATGCCTCTCTAGGAGGACAGAGTGACCAAGGCCAGGGTGGCATTGCTCTGAGTCCACACACACAAAGGTCAGTATCAGCAACATATGGGGCAATGCTCTCTGAGACATCCCACCACATAGAAAGCTGGGAGGGAGGAGGGCCAGGGAAATCACTTACATAAACACAGCCAGCACGTCCTGTTCACACTGCAATAATTACTGAGCAGAATCAGTTACAGCGTGGTACTAGGGTAGGCATCTGGCAAAGAGAAACACTGACTGCTATTGACCAGTTTAATCATGGAGTTTTAATCATGCTGGGAACACAAACTATGGTCCGAGCCACCACAGTGGTGCCACTAACTAGTTACATGCTCAGTTAGGAGCTGTAGTGGTGACAGTGCCCAAGATGGGTCAAAACACATTGGCAGGGGCAGAACAGGAAAGACTCTGTGCAAAGAACAGCATGCAGGATTTCAGTTACCAGTGCATCAGTAGAGCATCTTCACCAGCATTAAATTCATTTAAAATATAAAATACCATCTATCTCAGGAAAGGGAGATGCTCTTAATGAAGATGGAAAAGGGGGAGGATGAGCTCATTAGCCTGTGCAAGGGTTCTTTGGAGCATTCTACTGCAGTTTCATCAACCAGGGACAAGATTTATGTGCTAGAAACTGCTCTAGGGGTTCTGCTTGATGCCAAATGTCTGCACCTGGGCTTCTGAAAGTATTGCTAAGGGAATGGGAATATTTGTATATACTTTCCTAGAGCAAATGACTGCTCTTTGGCAGGGGCAATGGAGAGTGTAATTTCACCCAGGGAAGATTTGTAGCGGTACAAATAGCTGTTAGACACCCAGCTCCCAGTAAAAAGTAAGGGGAGTTGAGCACTTAATGGCCATTCACACCTTGGAAAGTCTCTCTCCCAACCCTCCAGTTGTTTGGTCTCTTCCAGTCAAGGTATACAATGCAGTATCAGTGATCAAGGAGAATTCCATTTAGTGAATTTAGGAACATTTTTTGTCTTGAATTGTTCTGTCTGTTCCTTCCACACAGCACAACATATCCATATCCCATAGAACTTTTTTTTAGAACAGAAAAGAGCTCAGTTTCACTCAATGGCTGTATTATCGTCACACTCTTGTATGGCGTCTGTCTCAAACATGATTATTTTAAAATGCGCACACCAAAGGGAGTAACAAGGCAACCATGAATGTTATCAGCCTCTCAACAGACATGGAACTTAATTTTCATCACTTATTGTTTAAACTGTATTGTGCTGAGCTTTTAATGTGGCCTGCATTAAAAATAAATATGCTCCAGTGTGGGGTTTTTTCAGTCCCTTCTAGAAACCATCAACAACATTCAATATGTTGGGATCTTGCAGTATTTGTCTTGAAATAATGGTCAGTCCGCGTGATCTCGCCAAGCCCTAAACAAGAGTAGGCTTTTCAGAATAAGTGTTTTAGTTCCTTTTCCTGTTGCACAGTACTTCTTTTAGAAATGTGGCTTTGTATACACACCAGATCCAGTTAATCCAGTTCCGATGTGGATCCAATTCCAGTTCCAAAAATTGTGACTTGGACTCATCTCCAATTTGCATGATGCGGAGTATAAAATAGTGAGAGCAGTGGGGATTGCTGGATACAATGCTGATGAAATGAAATAGAGAGGAGAAATAAGTGAGCCAGAAGGAAGCTGATAGGGGTAACCACACAAAGCCAAAAAACCCCCAATCAGTTTTATAAGGGTGGATAAAGGCATCATCTGAGACAAACTGGATGCTCACGCTCTTTATCTGTCCTGTTACCATTGAGGCAAAATTGTTTGAAAATGTGAGAAAGCTTAATGCCTCTGGAATGGCAATGGAACATGCCTTTCCTCTGCACTCTCAGGTCAGCTGTTGTGCATGGGGTGAGGACAGGATGCAATGGAGCCATTGCCCCTTTGTGCGAGCTAGCACCAATAGGAATGTTCATAAAGCATTATCTTTCTGAGATAGTTTGGATTTTCCAAATGGCATGCCCACAAAATGCCCACTGGGGTCTGAATCCTACATGGCAAATACAGTGATTTCTATAATCTGGAGTTTTTGACAAGGTGCTCCCATCACCTGCTGTTGACACGGTCACCTCTACCTTGCCCTTGGAGGTATGTCCTCTGCACCAACCATTACTGCACTCATGCCAGATCATTTAGCGGCATGATATACAAGTACAAATGTTTTCATTCTTTAAACCAACTTAAGCTACCAAGGACTCTGTACTAACTCCTTCTTTAGATGCTAGCTCTCAGGATAGATACCTGCTAACTGATGATGAAGATGCAGAAGATGAAGATATACACCGTTTAGCCATTCTGTAAGGGTTCATGAGACTCTTGGCTGGTTCCAGTTTGCTCCTGCAAGTTTCTCAGCATAGTGCGAGTCTAGAGAAGGCACAGGAGGAAAAGTGGCCATGATTTTGTAGCCAGCTTTACATGCCAGAGAGCCCTTCCCCTCCCCCCAACCTAACTGCACTGTATCTTACTAGGGGATCTCAGTGCTCACGGAGACAATGGGGGAGATTTTCACATGCACAAATGGCAATTAGGTGCCTAATTCCCCCTGACTTTCAATAGGAGTTGGGAGCCTGTCATTTATCCCTTTGAAAATCTCAAAGGTCTCCAACACATCACCTGGAGGTCTCGGCCATCACAACCACCATCAACAGTCACTCCCCAGACACACACTCCCTCCAGAAGTCACTACAGGCCACCATGGTTCACAATGGGCCACGGCGGATGGAACTAAAAGCCAACCAGGTCTGGATTCAACAGGACCAAAACCTTGCAAGCTCAAGATTTGGGCCTCAGCTCGCAGCAGTTTCATGAGAGTTGTTGGTCTCCATTAAAGCTGTGCAGGCAGGCAACTCCCCGGTTAGTGCAGTGTCCTATACTTCATACGCTGTAGGAAAGTTAACATAGCCAAAGGCTTGCCTCTTGGTGCTGGATAGCAAGAGAAGATGAAATTCATCCTTCTTACACTGCCCTTAGCCACACGCCAGAACCATGGCTCTTCATCTCTCTGGTCCACTCCCAACCAACAGATGGGCAGACCCATAGAGAGCCCTCTGCCTTTGGAGTGAGGAGGAGGTAAATCTACATCAAGAAGGTCCCCTCCATGCATGGATCCCAAAGGCCCCATCCAGCCATGCTGACCTCTCCAAAACTGGTCACTCAGACAAGCCACATTGGAAGATTCAGAGGGGGGAGCAGCGCATTTGATGTAGCCAACTCAAAGAATTTAATCAGACTTTGGGTCCTTTGGTTGAACCATGGGGTTCCTGAAGGATTCTACTCCACCAATTACCTTTTAGAGGGATGTTTAAGGCACTTTTCCACATTAATCTTAGCTTAACCAGCTGCTGAGTTGGATATATGCAGCTCAGCAATACTCTGTGGCCTTCAGAACTGAGATGGGTTACAGCAGTGCAGCATACTTCTCTACAAGCAAGAGGTAATGCCTGAGCAGGAGATGACACATTTGTGGTCATACATTCGGTGTATCTGACGATAGTGCCCGTGATGCAATCTGGGTATGTTATGTTCCCCTTCAATCTGGGGAAAGCTCATAAAACTGTTATACACATCCATATATAAGCCTCCTAACTGAAATATATCCCTCCCCTCTTGCCACCTAGGCCCATTAATGGGTTTTTGATCTATTTAAAGCTGGGGCTTATTGCCTACTGAGGAGCGCAGTGACTTATTTGGATGTTTATGGTTAAATGGTGACATTTAAACGAAATACACCCTTCAGCTGGGGTAAACTGGCACAGTTTGACTTCAAAGGAGCTGTGCCAATAAAGGCCAGCTGAGAATCTGGTCCATTAATAGCCAATCTGAGCATGATTTCCCAATAGTTTCCCCACCTCCTTGTTATAAGAGAGCACAGATGTCTTTCCTCTCCCTGGTAAAAGTGGCAAGCAACCCTCTTCATGGGTATCAGTGAGAGTGATTTAACTCTTTAGTGCTCTCCCTTGACAGTGAAATACAACACCTCCACAAGGGGGTTTAACTTCTGTTGGAGACCATAAATTCTTGCCTGAAATCCAATCTCCATGCGTGCAGGGGGAGGCTATAAATAGCTGCTGTAGTGTTTTGAAAACTACTGTAAGTAGCAAACATCAGCCAGCAGTATTATTTGTAATTAGGACGTGCAGCTAAAGACAACTAACTCCCCCTTGAACCCATTTTAAAACACAATCAGGAACTTCCTTACAATGAGTCTGGAATGCCTCCAGCTACAATAGAGTTGTTGGCATGTATAAAAATGGGTTGGCTCCTAGAGAATTTTTTCTTATTAAAAAAATTCTGTACTAAGAAATTGCCTATTGTCAGACCATGTTTTGCCCACACAGCCAGCCAGATCTAAATGGAACAGACTGAGGCAAGCTCAGTACCCAAGCCCCTCCCTCAATACACAAAGCTATTATCAACCCCCTCCCCACACTCCTCCTGGTAGCAGAGTACACATAAACCATGGGAAGTAAATCGAGAAGGACTTTCCATAGCATTTCCTACCCAAAAGTGGGATTCCTGTATTTCTGGCACAGAAGATCTATTTTACATCTTGTAAAGTCTTTTTTTTTAATGCACTGGAATATAAAAAAAACCTTGAGCCTGTACATTCTAGGACCTGATCCTGAAGCCATTCTAGTTCAATGCACTTGAATTAAATGAAAGAGTAGATAAAGCAATGGATTGAGACTCAGAACACCTGGCTTCTATTTGTGTTTCTGCTGTTTCATTTCTCTGGGACTCAGTTCTCCCATCAGTAAAATGGGAATAATGATACTGACTTCCTTTGTGAAGTGCTTGAGATCTGATGAAAAGTGTTAAGAACTGGGTATTATTATTCATACAGTAGCTACAGGATTGAGTCAATAATGCTGTAAGCCAGACATCAAGGGCACTTCACACAGCTGATTTAACTTTTCTGTATAGTATTTTACACAGCTATTGCTCCACAAAACAAATGAACAAACATGCACAACAGTTTCATTATTCTGTATTTAAATTACCCCCTTCATGTACTTTTTCTTATGATTACATCAACTACTGACAGGGAACTGTTGAAATACTCAGCAACAGACAACACAATCTACTTTAAAAAAAAGAAAAGAAAAACACAAAAACAAAGACAGAACTTGCAGACACAAAACAGATACAAGAATGTTACAGATTCCACCATTGTTAGAGAAGGGAGGAAACACAAGGGAAAAAAATAGATCATAACTTTTCAAACAACTGAAAGAAAGATGGAAGTCATTTTCCTAGAGAGAACAATGGAAAGGCCAAACACAGCACGTGGAATAATATAAATCATTCACCAAAACATTAAAATAAGTCAAATGATATCTCAGACCCCTCACACAGGCTATGATGATGTCACACTTTAAGAATAAAAAAGTTTAAACTTGACCTGAATAATTCTCTGCAACTTCTGTGTGCAGAGCTATTTAAAGGCATACTGGGGTAATTTTTTATTTCAAATCTGGAGTAATTCCATTGTGCTTAGATGTGAAGAGCTACTCCAGATTTTCACAGGCATAATAAGAGGTTTGTCCACCGTCTCTGAACGTGCGAAATAAACCTGTATCCCCATTTTCCCTGCAATGGTGCATACTGAATAATAAGTGACATGCTGTCATTTAAGAACCGAGAAATAAATAGAAAAGCAAAATAAATGTTCATAATTGTGACTGTATTCATAAGAGATCAGCTTATTTCACCCTGTGCATTCAAAACCTATTCAAGGTACTAGATCCAAGTGTTTGTGAAGCTAAAAGTCTTTGTTCTAAAGAAGTAAAATAAGCAAAAAACAAAATGCCAACCCCAAAACCTATTCTGTGAAGAGGCAAATGTGCAGCACAGAATGGGAGAGATTCTGCTCTCAGTTACACTAACTAGAACTCTGGAGTAACCCCTCGGAAGTTCATGGAGTTCCTCCATTTTACCCTGGTACAAATGAAAGCATATGCTGGCCTAAAAACTGCAAAGTCCTGCTCAGTCTCCCCTTCTTCTCAGGGCCCCTTACGAGCTCAGTTACTGTTGGACTGTAATGGTGAGATACTCCCCTTCTGGAAGTCCAATTTATTTAGTCCTTTCTCTCACTGGCTCTGCAGGTTCCAATCCCAGTTGGGTATCTGTCTCCGCAGGAGTCCCCAATTCTCCTTCCCAAAGCTGGGATCAGTTCCTTTGCTACCTGTAGGAGACAGTCACACTCTGCAACGCCCACCTACAACTGCTTCCTCAGGCCAGCTAGAACTGCCAAGGTTTCTGGTGCTCCCAGTCCTAGATAGAGGATTAAACTCCTTTGGTCTTCTCTCAGTAGCTCTTCTGAGGCTTTTGTCCTGACTGGAAATGGCAGCTCTTCCTGCCTGGAGTGTTACTGGTGTCCACTCAAGCTCCTTTTAAGTCCCACACCCAAAGCAGATGTAGCAGGGCAGGGCTGACTGGCTCTTAAAAGGTGCAGGCTGCATTGTTACAAATCCCAATGAGATTTAGGCCATAGTCTTTACGAAACCCCCAAACGATTTCACTGTCTATTCTGCAATGTTGATTACATACATGTACAGGAACTGCCTAATTTGTCTCAGATATTGAGACAAATCGGGCGGACATCAGGAGTGAAACTGTTGCTGCAATGAAGTGGAGCAGTTTTGCTATTATCTAAGTGGAGTCGGCATTTCACCCCAGCTCTTGAACTCAATTCTGCTTTCATATACATTCATACAAGCTTCATTACAGTCAGTGGGCCATCTCTTGTAAACGGATGCCACTTCAGTGCAGTCAATGCACGGTGCAGTCAACCCATCTACACCCAGTGTGAGTTATTCATGCACATCTGAAGGCAGAATTGGCAGAAGTGATGCCATGTTTAAAAACTGCAGTACAGTCATAACATGGCCAAGAAAACATGTGGTTAATTGCATGAAATAGATGTAGCCTATCTTTATTGTTTCCATTTCTTTTCATATCCCATTTTATCCTAACTTCTCCATTCTCTGTGCCACTCAGTGAGCTCTTAAGCCATCATTTTTATATTTCTAAGTTAAAAAAAATTCTCATTGGGAACCCTACATCAGGAACCCAGTCTATACTACTGACTATGTGCTTTCCCTCAAAGTCAGATTCTCAGCTTGTGTCAATGGGGGCAGCTCCATTGACTTCAGTTGTACTACATCTGTTTACACAACCCCAATTTTATGGCCAGTTACCGGCGTTCAGGTGTGACCTCAAAGCAGAGTCCTGGGACAGGGTGAGCCGTGATGAACATAGAAGATGCAGTGGACATCACATACCAGAAACCTATATTTCTAACTGAGGGCCAACATTGAACTGGTAGCCTGCTGGCCTTCACAAGTGAAGATTTCACAAAGGACTAGCTTGCAGTGTGAAGAAAAAGTGACAGTATTGCTTGGACTTCGTTCATATTAGTTAAATCTGTGCTCTGCAGGCCTGATTCTTAGGTTGCCAGGTGTCCTGTTTTTGACCGGAAAGTCTGTCAAAAAGGGAACCTGGCAGTGTCCAGTCAGCAGCACTGATGGGACACAGAGTCTGGTCACGTGCCGTAACCAGCCTCCACCATGGGAAGGGGCGGGAAGCACAACAGCAACTGCTGCAGGGCCTTGAGGTGCAGTGGAGCACTCAGGAACGGCTCCGTCGGAGGGAGGTACTGGCGGCTCCCGTGTCCTGTCCCAAATCCAGCTCTTCCTGCCCCATTCACCCTTCCACCTCCGGAGCATGACTCTCCCTCCCCCACCCCTCCACCCCTAAGCCTGTCTCTCCCTCCAATGTCCTGTTCCAGTCAACCCTTCACCCCAGAGCCCTACTCAGCTGGAAGGGGGAGGGTGGTGGAGAAAGCAGTGAGCAATGGTGCGGGGGGGGGAAGAGGACTGCCGGGGGGACTGCAAGGAAAAGAGGTGCAGCAAAGGGTGGGGCCTCAGGAAAGAAGCAGAACAGGGGAGGTTCTGGCGCTCAGTGTCCAGTTTTCATGAATGAGAAAGTTGGCCACCCTATTGATTCTCCATCCCTTACTCATATGAGTAGTTCCTATGAATTCAGATGGACCACTCACATACGTACTATCAGTGAGTAAGTGTTGCAGAATCAAATCCCTGGGACATTTGAAGAGGAGAGTCACAGTCAGTGCCCAAAAGTTTGGGCCCCTCTCCTTCACCCAAACGCACAAAATGGGAGAAGAATTTTCACATGGGAGCCAAGAGTAAATACCAAAGGCATGAATCCTGAAATAATGTCTGTGGGGTTTCAGAGCTTAATTAAAATGATAAGAACACACACACAAGGCCAGACAAGTCCATTGGCACACATCAGGAAACACTGACTAGAGGGTTTTTTTATTTGTTTTGTTTCTTGTAGTTAAGTGACATTTCCATGAAGCCAGAAAAAGTCAGCATTATCTATGTGCAATCCCAAGGGAGGAGGAATGTAGTGAGCGGAGAAGCAGGGGCAGAGCTTCGGGGAAGAGGCAAGGCAGGGCCTTGAGGAAGAGGCAGGGCTAGAGTGTTGGGTTTTGTGTGATGAGAAAGTTGGCAACCCTAGATTGCTGATTGGTTTGAGGTCCATCAGCTCCTGATGACTAGCCACCCAAGTATGGTGCTGTGATGGGGTTGTTCTACTCACCATTAGACAACGCCACTTCCTGGAGGTTCTGGAGATTAACTTGGTCAGGACAACAGCCCTTCCAACACTAACACCCTGTCACTTTCTTTTCTGCAGCCCCTCTCTTGGTCTGCAGAGCTACAGCTGTCCTCTTTGACTCTTGGGGTGGAGGAGGGTATCTCAGTTCCTGCTCTCCAGCAGTCTAAGGCAGTTTTCCACTTCATTACTCACAGCACCACTCCAGCTGTGCCTGGCAGGGGAAGCCAGGCCCACCCTCAACTCCAGGTTCAAGCTCAGGGATCCCCTATACAGCAGCCAAGGTCCATTCCTTGCACCTTGCTGCTTTTCCCTGAGCCACTTCCATACCTTCTGGACTTCCCCAATCTCTTCACTCCCAAGGAGTAATTTTAGGCAACATGTCTCTGTTAATTTCTTTCCTCCATGGCGGGTCTTTCTCCTCCCCTGCCCTGTTTCTTCTCACATTTCTTTACCTGCCTCTTGGGCTTCTCCACCATTCTTATGAGCTCCTTACAGACCCCTGGCTCTTCCCTTCTCTTGCCTCAGATTCATAGGACATCACACTAGTCACAGCCCACAAGTCTTCCAGTTTATTTGGCTCTGGGTTTATATCTGCCCATGTGAACTGTCTTCTCCTCAGGACCCTCATCTTTCCAATTTCCTGTCTTTTATAGAAGCCTCATTTGTCCCTCCCATGTGAGCATCTCTCCAATTAGCTGCCTCCAGCCTAAAGCTCCCCTATTTGCAGCCTAATTAGCTGATTGGGCCCACCTCTAATTCAGCTCTTACAGGTCTAGTGTGGGAGCACACCCCATCACAGGTGCCTTCACTGAGGCAAGAACCCCATCTCTTCTTTGCCTGTGAAGAGTCTTGCACACATATGTCACTAGATAAATAATTCATTGTGATAGTAATTATTATTTATGTGCTTTGTAATGGACCAATATTGCTATTCGTTGTGCATTGGTTTCTTTGCCATTCCTGTTAAATGATAAAAGTTGTCATCTTCCTTTGGTCTTTCCAGCTTTTGTCAATTGACCAACCATATAAATTTTAGCCTAAATGATATTAAATACCATGGATGTAGAATTTTATGGTTTTTTTTTTTAATTTAAACCCTCAGTCCTGGTGCATGCGGGTACTTTCAATGCACTAAGATATTCCCAATAGACTTTATTCTCAGTAGCATAGCTGAATGACTTATCTTAGAGGTCTAAAATTTAGAGCCCCAGAGAATGTTTTGAGGACTTCTCCCATTTATAGAAAAAAAAATTTGGCATGCAGCCCTGAGAATTTAGCTGACCGTTGATGGTATCTAATGTATCCATCCGTGTGGTTTCTAGAAATCAATAATAATACTTTGCATTTCACCTTCCATCCACAGATTTCAAAGCACTTTACAAATACTCCTGGAGTAAGCCTTACAACACCACTGTGAGGCAGAAAAGTATTAACCCCATTAAACAGGAGAAAAAATGGAGTCATAAAGAGTTTGATTTTCAGAAGTGCTGAGCACTAGTTACTCCACCTGAATTCACTAGGTGTTGCAGGTGCTCAGCTATTGTGAAAACCAGTCAGTGGCTGAACTAAGAATAGAATCTTAGAGTTGCAGTGCGCCAGAATTCCCACTCCAAATCCCTTATTCTAACCACTAAAGAATATGCCTTATGGCTTTAGTTATGACTCTATCACCAGTAAAATAAACATTGGAAATGCACCACTTCTCTGTATAGGACAGAATATAAAATTGAACAAACTGTCACTTTACCCATGGCTTGGCTATACCAAGACACACAGTACTCTGAGTAAAGGTGCTTTTAATATCAACATGTGCTCCAGTTTCAAAAGAGGGCAGACACGTTCATTACACAGACCCCGTTAAAATGTATCTCATTTACTGACCAGGTCTCATGGTTTAACACCTAAAATAAAGAAATCCCTGATTAAAAGCTCAAACATTCTTGTGAAAGGATTACTCAGAAATACATAAGGAAGTTGACTTTCTTGAACAACTTTCCTCCCAAACCACTAGCACACATTGTGATAACAACATGAGTTTCTCCATCAAACAACAGCTGTGTAAATTAGCCACATTTGTGCTGCACTTCAAGTTAACTTCTGCTGTTTATTGTGAAGTAGCTTTCAAATCAATCAGCATGCCAACAAAATAGGATCTAAACTAACTGCTGTTGTAATTAATCTCAAATATCATATGGGTATAATGATATTTCTAACTGATAGAAGCGAGAAAATGAGATCAGATAGGCTAATTTTGGTCAATCTTTGGTGAGCAGAGACCTTTATGCATTAGTTTATGTGACGTATTTAATGATATACTTTGGAAAACAGGTAAAAGAAACTCCATAATTTTGTTGGCACTATTCTATGCTAACACAATTTTCAGTTAACTGGTTCCATAGATAAACTGCTTCCATCTAATGGGCAGCATGTGACATCTTGCTCCAGACACCCAGAATTGTGAGCCATTGCATTACCACTCTGCCTCAGCACAAGTGAGCTTTGCTGCTGCTAAGCTGTGTGTCACTTCTGACACACCAGCTTGTCTGTCTTGGCAGCAAACTCTTCAGGAATGTGCCAGGCTAAATTTTGCCTTTCATGTAACAATCCATGAACCCCAGTTTCCCAGAAATGGCTCCCTGCAGCATCCAGCCCCTCTTACTGAAGTTATGTTCGCTGCCTCCAAAGAGACAGTGTACACACCAGCCTGTTCGATTAGCTGAGGCTTCCCCTTCCGTGGTTAATACCCAACACTTAGATGGTTTTGTAATAAAACAAGAATGAGTTTGTTAATAAAGAACAGAGATTTAAGTGATGCTAACCAAGAATCAGTGAGACAGGTATGTTACAAATAAAACACCCCAAAACACACTTTCTAGTGACTCAAACAAGTTTAGCAAGTTACAATCTCTGTCTAAGCAGGTTATATCAAGTTTCTCTCGGCTCTTGCCTTTCAGGCTAACAGGATCCAGCTATTATGGGCTCAAAGGGTGCTGTACCTTTACATCCCCTACATGAGAGATAACTGAAATGGCTTTTTTGCTCCCCTCATATTACTCAAAGGCTTCCTGGGGTGCAGATTCTGTCCCCTGGTGTGATTGCTGAATGACCTTTTCCCCTGCTCATTTAGCTTGATGGCTTTGTTTACTTTATATGTAAATCTACTTTCATCACTCTCTGCTTGTAACCAAGCCGGTCAGATAGGTATATAAACATTACTTTGTCTAGGGCAGGCTGATTTTACGCGCCACCTCTCAAACACATCTGAACAATGTACTTCCAGCACACACTTCTAACTCACTATGCACAGCCCATACATACACAATGCAATGGTTTTCAGGACTAGTGCATCACCAGTTTACATAGGATACATTAAGTGACCCCTCTGGGGTCTATATTATCACAGCAGTGTGTTGGGGCAATGAGTATGTCAAGCCTGATGTGAGTTACTACATGGGAGGTCTCTGCAAGTTGGCATTGGAAGGCTTCTGAGTCCCTCAGGATGAACTAGGATCGGGCTCAGACACCGGGCTGGGAACCTGAGCACAGTTCCAGGTTCTGCCACTGACCCGCTGTGTGACCTTGAGCACATCTCTTCATTTCTCTGTATCTGTTTCCCCTCCTGCCCTTTGTCCATCTCGTCCCTTTGAGAGTGTCAGGACAGGGACCAGCTCTTAATGTGCCTCTGTACAGGCTCAGGCACAATGAGGCCATAACCTTAATTTGAGCTCCTAGGTGCCAGACTAATAGAAATAATAATAATCTTATTCTAAGTCTCTCCCACACTTAAAGAGATCTGAAGAACATAAAACGCGTGTAGGAGAGAAGCAAAATCTTAAGTCAGTGTGAAATACAGGCCTGTAATTCAATTTATGATTCTTAGTAAATCTAGGTTGAAATTTTCCTATATAGCTAAGTGATTTAGGATCCTATGGCCCAGCGCTTCAACGGTAGCTAAGCACCTAACACCACTGAACTCAACAGGAGTTAGGCACCTAAATATCTTTGAGGATGTGAGCTTACGTCCAGTTTTCAAAAGTGACTTGGGCCCTCAGGTGCCTAAATCCCATTGATTCCAGGCCCCAGGTCAATTTTGAAAATGGGACTTAGCTGCTTAAATAATTTTACCAAATAATTAATTCATCTTTTTGCTGGTTTATGAGCAGATCATGATTTTTTTTTACAAATGTGTTTGATTCAAAATTATTCGTTGAATCATTTTAGATAATAACTTTGCTGAAGAGTTATTGCTCTGTGATTCGTACGTTATTTGAAATTCAAAGGTCAAGTTGTAGGGCCCTATTTTTAGGCTGGATGCTTCTTCCCTGATTGGAATTGGGCTTCAGGAGTGAACACCCATGGCAAATGGATTTCCCTCAATCTTCCCCTCTCAGCCTGCCCATTCTCTCATCTAACCAGTCCTCAGTCTTCAAATGACTGCTGGAGTGGCTGGCTCTGAAGTGCCCCTGAAGTGGATGAACCCCTGACATGGTATCAGCTTATGGCTCACTGAGGGGAAACAAGGGAGGTTGGTTGTCATGGCACACAAGGATGAAGGCTGCTGTCATTGGAGCTGTATGTTATATTTTCAAATCTCCTTTCCATCGGCCTAGTTGTGCACATGGGGTGAGGATTACTTCAGATGCCATGGCAACGGGTGCACTATAAGAAAATAGATTAGATAAACAAGACGCTGGATTACTTGTTTGTCTATGGGTTGCAGTTTCCCCTTGGTTAAAAGCAGATAGCCTTTAACTTTCCAAAGGGTTCAGCACGAGCCTGAGTACAGGGGATAGTGAAGGGGGTACGAGTTCTTCATCCCTGTGGGAGCCTACTAAGGCAGCTGCAAGGCTAGTCACACATCCCTCTATGAAGAGCACATCAACCTTCAGTCCCAAACCCATTCTCCTCAGCCCTGCCCTCACTCCTCCCAATCCCCACTGTATTCCCACATCAGTGCAGGTGGTGTCCCCAAGGCCCCAGGCTCTGAGCCACACTGAGGGCAATCAACTCTAGCATGGATTCCTAGCATGGGCCCCTTTTGGCCCAAAGTGGCTGGCATGGGACTACACTGCCGCAGAGTCCTAGGGGTTGAGGGAGGGGCAGGTTTGTGGCTTATTGGCAAGTCCTTAATGAGTTTACATTGGTAGAACAGCAGTTTTAAGTATATTTCATTGTGTTATTTTCAGCTGACTTTAATTAAACACGACTTGGGCCTTGTGTGTTTCAGTCACGTACTCTGAGGGTTTCTCCTGGAGGTGTATTTACTGCAAGTCCGAGAGGCAGCAGCTATGTTGATGAGAGAAGTCCTCCCACTGACATAGCGCTGTCTACAAGGGGGTTAGGGCAGTGGAATTGCGTCGCTCAGGGGTGTTTTTTTTCTGTAGTGTAGATCTGGCCAGAGGGAATGTCTACAGTGGGAGCTGGCAACCTTTCAGAAGCAGTGTGCCGAGTCTTCATGTATTCACTCTAATTTAAGGTTTTGCATGCCAGTAATACATTTTAACATTTTTATCAGGGCTCTTTCTGTAAGTCTATAATATATAACTAAACTATTGTTGAATATAAAGTAAATAAGGTTTTTAAAATTTTTAAGAAGTTTAATTTAAAATTAAATTGAAATGCAGAGTCTCCTCCTCGACCAGTAGCCAGGAACCGGGCAGTGTGAGTGTCACTGAAAATCAGCTCACAAACCGCCTTGGGAACACATGCCATAGGTTGCCTGCCCCTGGTCTACAGTGTAGTTGCGGGCTATGTCAAATGGAGGTGGGGCCCCCTTTGGAAATCTTAGGCAACTGGGGTCTGTGGACCACAGGTTGAAAACCACTGATCTAGAACACAGGTAGTGAGCGTCTATCTATATGGCACTGTCATTCATACCCCCATCTGCTATGTAGACATTTCCTGAGATACTGCATCAGCGTATCTGCACCTGAGACTAAAACCCTAATGTGCCAAAGATCTCAGCCTCATCCAAACATAGGAAACAGCAAAAGGCCCCAGCCTCACACAGAGGGGTTTTCAGTTTGGCCCAGGATAGAGATCCACAATAGTTGCAAATCTGGGATCTGGGTCCAGATTTCAACACCCCTGCCCTGTAAAATTTGGGGGTGTACATACTCAGGCTTATCTCTAAAAGAAAATTTAAAATGGAAACCATGCAAATACTTGCTGGAGCAAGGATGTTTGCCCCAGTTTCCCTAGACCCAGTCACAGATAAACAAATGGGACCCTGCCTCTTTATGTTCCTCCTGTGAAAATTCCCCTTGACAAAACTACAGCTGTGTCATCTGCTCCAGCAGGTACCTTTTATTCCCCTTGTAGATGACTTGGTGTTAATATTAGGGACTAGCGCATTCCTGTTCCCACTCTTCCTTAAAAGGCGTCTTCCCACCTGGCCTTATTATGATCATGAACTAAACAGCCTGATACTCACCCTTGCATAACAACTGCTGCGTAGTGACAGATTTTAAGGGAATTGGTGGTTATCTGATACATTGTTGAGCAGACATGTTCAAGGCTATATTTGATCCTTGCTCTTTCTTTTCTTTGCCACAAGCCCACCTGCTAACTGTAGCTCTTTCCATCAGGTTGGCCTCTAAAAAAAAAAATCTTATTAATCTTGTAGAGAAGTTCAAATTACACAGGAGTTATTTGACAGAGTGGTATCCATCTCCTGGATAGAAGAAGTGACCTAGGAATGAAAAATCAAATGGGGTTGTTTTTTTAAGGTTTAAAGTCTGCAGGCTCAGTTCATCTGCAGATTGAATAACAGATGATAGAGAATTTTTTTTCCATTTTCTGTTAATGAATTGTATTATAATTAAAATATTAATTTCTGATATGAAAGGATCACTTCAGCATAATTAAATGATGCCGGAATAATTAAAACTACATAAAATTTGCAGCATTAGAGTTACACAAGGCCAAGAGCAAGTGTGATTTATAAACAGGTCAATATGGAAATAAATTATGGCTTGTTTTAAATAAGAAATCATTTGTCATCTTCTTCAGCTAGATCTAAAATCTTATATATGTCATTCCAGGTAGATAAATCACCACTTTACTTTCTCTCCTTCCCATCCCACAATTGTGACCAGGGTCTACAAATTCATATGGCCACAGGGATTGTGACTCAGTAGCTTCCAGCTTCAGTTATGCCAGAATCAACAAATCATTTATTGAGAAATCAGAAGAAGAAATCTACCTCCATTCCAATTATATATTCATATAAGAAAAATAAAGGTTTAGCAGTAAGTTACCATCTGAGGGATACTGCTACATGCTGCCCAGACCTCACTGATTTCTCTCCATATTTTGGGGATTAGTGTGGAATGTTTTGAGGAAAATAGAAAAGATTCAGAACTGAAAACCTAAATATGAACATCCTAGAACTCTGGAGTGTTTAAAATCCAGATTCTTGTGATCTAAGCCTGTTGCATGGATGTGTAAATTACAGCTTGGGTTCTGTAGCACAAGCAATGACATACTCTCTGCAAAGTCAAATGACCTTACAGTTGTTCGGAGGTGTGAAAGCACTTGGCAGTGGGGGGAGGGGGGTGCGCTTGTGCACACAAATCTTGCTGCCATAATACACATTACTAATCATAATTATTAACAGTACTGTAAATCATTTATGAATGATTTGAGCCTCTAATTGTATCTGTTTTTTTTCTTTCTCCTGCTCTTTGCTAGATAATTAAGGTTTTAAAAAATAAAATAATGACAGAAACACTAAAGTACCATGTAGAAAAATCAGGAAAGGGAAAACAGCAAGAGGATCATATTTGATCTTTAAACTGAGAAAATTAAATTGAGAATATACAGAAAATTGAAGAGACGATAATTGAGGGTGTTAAGTTAATAAGGAAGCAAAGATGTAAGACATCCAAAAAGCCATGTGGAATTATACTCAACTGCCTTTCTTTGGAAGTGAAGAGTATTGGAATTTTCTTCTCTTTCTTATGGAAAGCTTCACAATACGACTTGAGTATCTAAACTGGTTTGGCTGTATTGGTTTTGTAACAGCCACTCCTGGCTACTAGATAAAATGTGTTTGTGATCCATATGTCAGGTTCTCATGTTGTTACTGCAGCTAACACAGTCTTTGTGATAGAGTATCTGTCTTATTATAGAACACATCCGTTTTGTAGTCTACGACAAGCTCTCAACTATTTAGAAGTTGTTCTAAAAATTCTCTCTTTATTTCATGAGTTATTTAGAATGTATCTTGACTAGTTTTAGACAGGTGACTTTCAACAGCTTTTACTAGAGCTGATGCACTTTTTTCCCCAAAAAACTTTTAACAAAAATGTTTTTTTCAAACCTGGAAACTTATGAACAACTTCAAGTTTTTCCTAAATTTTCCCATTTATCATCATCAAACTTACTGAGCAGCTGAATTACAGCATTTCATTTTTCCTTTTGCCACTTAACTCTGTATTCCAAAGCTGAGCAAAAGCAAAAGGAAAATGACAAATGGCAAAGTGAAAGCAAGTTAAAAAGAGCATCCAGAATTATATTTCATATGTGGATGTGAGTCACTCTATTTCATGAAATAGTAAGAGGGGAGAGTGAGAAAGATGAAAACCAAACCAAGATCTTTCAAAATATCAGATTTTCCAATTTTTGACTTTTTTCATTTGAAGTTTTTCAAAACTCATTTTGGAATGCAAAATTTTTTAAAATGGTTGACAAAACTATTTTTCTTCTGTTTTGTTTTTTGACCAATTCTAATTTTTATTTTATTAAATAAATGAAATCCTTGATAATTAGCAAACTAATTTTTTTCAGCCTCTTTCTTCACATATTTTATATGCCAGTTTCACCACCACAGAAAGCAAGAACAAAGTCAAGCACTCAACTACTGAAATTTCCTCTCTATAGTAGGACTGGCCAGAAAAGAAGAATTCCGTTTCATGAAAAGTTTCAGAGTTTAGACATTTGTTTTCATTCAAACGCAGTACAGAAAATAAGACTTCTCAAAACTGTGCCTTATCTATTGAGCTATTGGCTATTCTGGCCTCTCTCTCAAAAACCCATCTTGCACCTGAGGAAACTTCCCCACTTAAATGTCAATGAAACTGCTAAATTTCCATAAAAAAATTTGATTTATCAGCATTTTCTGACAAAACGCTTTGTCAAATGATACAACACTGTATCAGATAAAATCAGATTACTCTATTAGATTTTCTTCCTATCTCTATCAATTGGACCTTATTACCCTGTCCTTAATAGACATGGGCCACCATGGCTCTTTACACTTAGTTCAACAAGCTTGGGGAAAACTATCTGTTAACCCTGTTCATCTCCCTTTCTGGGACTGGTAATAGGCAGGAAACATCCAGAGATGGAATGTATCATTTAAATGGTTTGCTCAACCTCCAGCAGCTCAAGGCCTTCAGATCCAAAGTCCACCACTGAACTTTGGTTTCCTTGGCAGCAAAACAATAGAATGTGAGAAGCGCACAATGGGCTCTCTGCTATTAGCCTGAGCTAATAGAGTTGTACATTCAGTTCAGCGCCAGTAAGGAGTTTTACTGTGGGAGGGAAAGGTCTTGCAACATTATTTCTCCAGATCCTGGACCTCTGTTCACACACAACTTCACCAGGAAGTGCTGGTAAACAGGATCCAGGCTCTAGACCCAAGCAGTCCCACAAATTGGGTGCTCTTAGGGCTAGATGATGGCCCGCTCTAACACAGCCATACTTGGGAGTAAGGCCAAACATCCTGTGAATGGCCACATCAGACCTGCCCAGCTCAACTGTGAGGAGGATAACACTGACTGCAAGCCTGCCACGTCTGAGCAACTGTGAGGGAGAGACAGAACTATGGTAGAGCTGGCTGGGCTGGTGGAAGGAAGGATGCTGTACCCTGTAGAAGGTTGTAGCAGATTACTTTATCCCCAGGGCAAGAGAGGAGCACCAGAGGAACTGTACCTCAGAGGGGTATCTACACAAAGCTCTTGGCTATGTTTTCCCCACTGTTTTTTGCACAGTTCAAGTAGTATAAGCAGAATATCCATTTACACGATGAAAATTATACCAGAAATGTAAACAAAAGCAAGTTTAGTAGTGTTATAGTAGCTGCTAGAGCAGTGGTGTGCAACCTGCGGCCCGTCAGGGTAATCTGCTGGTGGGCCGCGAGACAGTGTTTACATTGATCATCGCCCGCAGCTCCCAGTGGCCGCAGTTCGCTGTTCCTGGCCAATGGGAGCTGCGGAAAGTGGCGGCCAGCACGTCCCTGTGGCCCCCGCAGCTCCCATTGGCCAGGAATGGCAAACCGCAGCCACTGGGAGCTGCAGGTGGCCATGCCTGTGGATGGTCAATGTAAATACTGTCTCGCGGCCCACCAGTGGATTAACTTGACTGGCCACGTATGGCCCGCAGGCCTCAGGTTGCCCACCACTGTCCTGGAGGCTGCGGCTATGATTGGGGCCCTATCGTGGTATGTACTGAACACACACGTTGTGAGAGACAGAACCTGAATCAAAGAACTTCTGTTTAAATAGAAAAGGCCTGGGAGGGGGAACAGAGGGGAAGCGACTTGTCCAGAGTCACATAGCAAGTCAGTGGCAGACCTAGAAACAGAACTGAGATCCACACATTCTCAGTTCATTGTGCTACCCACTGGACTAAGTTGTCTGTTAATATGCAGAGGCCAATTACAGTTTTGTGGGGCACTGGGCCAAAGCAAGTGGGAGCCTTTCCCCATCCCTTCTGCCTATAGTCCCTCCCCCCATTCGACCCCCCAACTGGGGGCAGGGGCAAGGTGCAGGGGCATCTTCCACTAGGCAGAGTGAGGCAAGCTCCCACTTCTGACCCCATTCCCTGGCAGGAGGACTGGGCTGGCGAAGCGGGTCACGGTACATGGGCACCCATTTTTCCAGGGGCCCACAATTAGGCCTCATTGTCCCAGTGACTAATTCGCCACTCCTAATATGCATATATGGATATTACATATGGTAACAGTGGGCTGCTAAATACACCTGTATCCACATCTTCCTTCCTTTGAGAGGGGTAGAAGATCAAATGCTAGCTGACCCAGCGGAGGGCCTTGCTCCATGTATTCTATCAGCTGAAGGGGTTCTTTATGTAGCACATTAAGTAACATCTGAATCAAGTGCTAACATTTAAGGTTTTTCTCTGACCTCTTCTTTTCCAAACCAAATGTGCAAAACCAGTAACAGCAAAAATGATACTGGAAATAAACTTTTCTTCATTCAGTCTGCATATAAAATACAGTGTAGTGGTATTCATTGCAAGGAAGATTTCTACCCATATGTAACACCCTGTATTAAAATGTATTCCTTCTGTCTCATTTTATCCATTTAAGCCCTCTGAGCAACAAGCAGTTGTTGAGACCCTCCCTACTCCTACTATTAATAGTCAGGACAGTCCATGTCTGCCTACCTAGATTTATTACATTTTAACTAATCTTGATTGAAACCCTCATATGTATAGACTCCAGAGCAGTCACCACGGTTACACACAGACAGAGTTTTTCCTAAACATAGAACTTTTGAACTCAAGCAAAAATCATCTCTTTCCCCAAAATAATTCTGATTCACCCTCTCCCTTATTAACTCTACAGTACGCAAAGCAACTGTCACGTCTTTCCCCAGTGTGGGACAAATCTTACATTCCTACTGATGCAAAAAAAAACCTCACTAAAGTGAATGGGGAGTTTCCCCTGAGTAGAAACAATAACGCGGAATCATCTGTTATTATTAAGCATCATGTATGTACAAAGCGCTGCACCAGGCGCGGGGTGGATAGGGAGGGGTGTTGTGTGTGAATATTGGAAGGCAGCAAAATCCCTGCCAACGCTCTGTTTTAGCTCAGCAATTTCAATACTGACCTCTGTGTTGAGGGAAGTTAGCATTTACCTGCAAAACTCCACTCTGGGTAAAATTTGCCCTATTGCTTTTCAGCTACAAGTAGGAACCGTATCAGCCTATACAAACCCACCATGCATGGATCTCCCCCTGCCGGCATGAAGAGGGGTAGGGATCCATCTTTATGTCAGTGTATCCCCCGCAGCAGAATCTTCTGGGTGCTTGGAGATCCATGTTCAGGGAGGGGCTGGATCATTATCCCTGAGCACTGAATGCAAAACTGCACCAACTTTTTACTGAGTCCTTTCTGTACAGAGGAATCTCCTTTCAAATTGGTCTGGGCAGAGGGTTGTAAGTGGGGAAGTTCCAGAGGGTTGTAGGTGGGGAAGTTCAGGAAGAAGGAGTAATAATGATGTGGCTGTTCAGAACTTTTCACCTCCAAAGCACTTTTCAAGCAGTAATCCATCCCGACAGCCTCCCTTCAGGGGAGGGGAATTTGTTATATGGTCTTGGAAGCAGAAGCAGTGACAGGTTAGGGGGCTTCCCCCAAAAAGTAAATTCAATATATGTGGGGTACATTTATTTGAATCATTGGTTGAGTAAAGAATGGTCTCTCCCATCACATTATAAAGCACATTAAGGTAGGTCAAATTTTCAATTTAAAACCTTGATGGTCATCTTTTAGTCCATCTTCATATATCAATGTACTGCAGAGAGCAAAGACGACCTTGTGCCTACCACATATGCTGCAATTCCTAGGCTGAACAGGGCACCTAAAGGATGGATGTTTGACTTTAACTCTGGGTGTAAGATGCTGTGGATTTTTCCAGGCTGAACAGGAGTGGCAGCTCTTGGAGAAATGTCACAAGCAACAGGTACAAGGTGCAGTTCCAGGATGGTGTTTAGCTGTACTGTGCAGTTGTGTGGCTAGAGGAGTCTGGGGGCTATAGAAGCGCATCTTGAAACCACAGATGCTCTTCTATAGCCCCCAGACTCAGCTCAGAAAGGTGGTTTAAAATCTCTCAGACTTGATCCTTGTGACCCTACTCAAACAAATGCTCTCACTGATTGCAGTGGAGGCTGTTCACCTCACTAAGAGCTGCAAGCCTGGGTCCTAGTTAAGATCCACCCACAGGGCTGGCCTTATCATGAGGTGGACTGAGGTGGCCATCTCGGGTGCCAGATTGCAGGAGAGGCGCCACTAGGACCGAGTGTAGAAAATTGTCTGTTGCTCGTGCATATGGATTCTCTCTGCCCTAGATGCACAGAGATAGGGAAGTACTGTGCTGGAGAAAGGAGGGCACAAGAGACCTTTCAAAGTTTTGGCCCAAGCCAGCAGGCATAGGGGCATCATTTAAGCTCCCCACTCAGGTGCCAAAATGTTGTGGTACGGTCCTGTCCATCCAGCTTAGATGGTTGTGCTTTATTCCCAAATACAGAGTCAGTTCCAGTAGCATAAAACCATTTATCATCACTTACATTTATTATGGTAGTGTTTTCAGGCCAGCAAGGAACTTTACTTCACAAGGCACTGTACGAACACAGAATGAGAAACAATCCCTTCCGTGTTCATTTACACAACAATAGCAGGGTTGTTTACTTTTTTAGAAGGCAGAATGAGAATTGGCTATTGATAAATGCTTTTGTATTAAAGGGGACTTGGTAAATTGGGATTTTGTAATGGAGTCTTTTGGAATCTTTCATCTCAAATCACTAATCTGACTCCAGATCACATAGCTAGTGATCAGAAGTAATTACCATCTACACAGCTATATAGTGAATAAAGTAGTCTTGTGGGCTCAGACCAATTCTTAATGAAAAAGGGTACATATCATCACAGCTAGTACAGCAGAGAAAAGTGAACAGAGATTGTCACTGCAGGTTTCTCTACATATGGAATTATTCAGGAATAGCTACTTCTCTTTAAATACACACTTGAACCGTAATCCATATTAATCTCCCTGTGTAGACATCCATTATTCCAGAAAACAAGGAGTACTTTTTTCCCAAATTAGGTTAATCCATTATGGAAGTGGATTAAAATAAACCAGAACAAGGCACTACTATTCCAGAATAAGTGTATCCACGCATGGAATTAATTGGGAATAGATACACTTTTTTAAATTCAGATTTTCCCTTAATCCAGATAAATTTTCCTGCATAGATAAGACCCATCACATTTTACACAATAGATTTGGGGCATATTAATTGGGCAATGGCAGAGAATTTGTCCTCTCACCGCTCCTACTGTACTTGATCATGCAACACAGCATCTCCTGCTTGAAATAATAAGAACAATAAGTATTTGCATGAAGAGGTAAGCGTCTATATGAGAACAAAGCAAGTTGGGAGAAAGAACTTAACGTTAAAGTTTGGAAAGCGATTAAATAGTTTTCACATCATGTACTTGCCAGGGGGTTTCAGAATGAGCAGCTGGATGATTTGAAATTTTTGTCAAGAGTCCGATGGCATGACTAATTTGTGACAACCACATATGTCAAACCTGAGTAAATGGACATGAGGAAACCTACTTGAACCATTCAAAGTGATCTTGTATTAGCTGGAAGGGATTTGCATCAAATCTCTTTTCAGGCCCAGCACAAAAACAGAACTGATGTAGCAATCCAAAAACCGCTTTTGCCATAGTACACAAGTTGTAGGAGCAACAAATCATCATCATTAAATTTGTAGACTCCTAGAAAACAGTTTTCCAGAAAGGATGCTTCCCAAAGTCCACACAAGCAAGTAGTTGAAATGGGATCTATGCACACACAATATAGGAGGTCTCAGAATTCACCATGAACAATATATTTGATTAGTTTCACCTTTGGGTCTCTCATTGTCCACAATGAGACTGAAAAATCCCTTAGTTTGTAAATATTCTCAACTGTTCACAGATGTCCTTCAGCAAATAATTCTTAAAGCTCGTCTTCACAGTGAATTAGCGTGCAGGTAGGCAGGGTGTGAACTTACAGAGCCCTAGTTTACTGCACAGTGACGCACTATGTTGGTCCTGTTACTACTCACAAAAAGTTGCATAGTGAACGTTGGCATACTCCTGTGTGAAACCTGCTCCCATGAACAATGGAACCTCTAGCATGTGACAGTAGGGTCTACATGGCAATTTAGTGTGCAGCAAGCTATCGTGCAACAGATTCACACCCTACTTTGCCACACACTAACTCACCACATAGGCGAGGCCTTAATTTGAAGATCATTCACTGGTATTGGTAAGTTACATGGTGTCGTCCCTGTTCCTGGACTGAATGACTTTTGAATGATCTAGTCCAGTGTAATAAGAACTAAGCAGCTGCATGATGAGTAGTTCACATTTAATCAAGGGAAGATTGAATCGTGATGGCAGAAAGAAGGAAAGACTTAGAATACGTCTACACTACCTGGCAGATTAGTGGGTAGCAATTGATTTATCTTCTCTAGTTAGATGCGATAAATCGACCCCAGAGCGCTTTCCTGTTGACTCCTGTACTCCACCACCGCGAGAGGTGCAGGGGGAGTTGACGGGGGAGCAGCGGCAGTTGACTCACTGCCATGAAGATGCTGCGGTAAGTGGATCTAAGTACGTCGACTTCAACTACGTTATTCTCTTAGCTGAAGTTGCATATCTTAGAGTGATCCCATCCCCCCTGCAGTGTAGACTAGGCCTCACTTTGACTGAGGGCATTCATCCACCACTTGCCACAGTAGCACATGGCTACAGTGCTGAGCAATGTTACTTGTCACCTTCAGCCAACCTGGAGACTATCCCGTGTTCCTTAAGGCTGGATTTCCCACTATGATCCAGGCCTATGTTACCTCCAGGCTTGACTGCTGTAACCCACTTGACCAGGGATTTAAGGTAAATGCCATCCAGACACTCCAAGTACAGCACACAGGTGCCTGCCTATGAAAAGATAAAGGTCGGCAAGGGAATATTGCACCTGTGCCCCATGAAGATCATGGGCTGCTATCTGGGGACCAAATTCAAACATCTAGCCCTACAGGACCTTGGTGCTCCACAGGAATGCTGCAGGTAGATAGGCCTTGGATCAGACTCTCCAGCATAGGTTGTGGAGAACTCTTCCTGATGGGAGACTGGCTATGGGGGTATCCTACTCGCAGAGATCAGACTGCGCAAACATGACTGTGATCAGGGCTAAAGGTAAAACCCACCGCTTTGAAAAGGCCTTTCCCCAGCAGCTGCATTCCCTGCTCTGTCCTGTCCTCGTACGTGATCAACCAATGATAAGAAGGTTATGGGGCAGGGGAAGGGTAAGAAAAAAGGAGAGAAAAGGAGAAAGTGAAAAAAATCCAAGAACATTGATTGGCTGGAACTGCATTGGGGATATGTAGTTGTACGCGAGTCCGTAGTGGGCCCCCGGGCCACTGGGGGCGGGGAGGAGCTACTGGCTCGCTTCCGCACGTCGGCCCCACCTCCTGGTCACCGGGGAAATAGCGTCGGAGGTGGAGCACCCACGGAGTTAGTAGCGCGCCCCTCAGGCAGTTTGGGGTGTAACTCACAGTCGAGCGGGCACCAGCAGGAGTCAGGATCCTCGGTAGCAGGAGGTTCTGGATCCCCGTCAGCAGCCGCCTCGGCTGCCCACGGGTCACTGTCAGGCTCCGGCAGTACCTCGGGGTCTTCAGCTGCTAGCCACTGGGGTTCTCCTGCAGCGTCCGCCTCCGTTGGCCACGGGTCCCTGCAGGTGTCCGGCAGCTCCTCGGGGTAATCGGCAGCCAGCAGGTCTGGAAGCCGCAGGCTGTCCCCTAGGTCAGGGCTCCCTGGCTTGGCAGCAGGGGAGGGAGGGAGCAGCCCGCGGCCTGCGTCTGCCTCCTTCCCCGGTGCAGCCCTGACTGAGCTGCGGGCCCTGCCCTTTGTACTTCCTGCCCCACCCTTCCGCTTCCTGGGGGCGGGGCCCGCCCACTCCAGCTACAAGGGGGGTTCTGTTCCCTCTGGCTCAGAGGGAGGCCACCCAGCCTCCCTACAGTAGTGTTAATGATAACTGTGGTCTAGACTTCAGCTCTGATCCTGCAACGGTATCTATCCCTTGTGGTTATACAGTGTTATTGAACTCGGGGGAAGGATGCCAAGGCAGGGTGCAGGGACTACCAACAAAGTGCAGCTGCAAGGATCAGAACTCCAGATCAAGAAGTGCGCTAGAAATGAACATTTACAAAAGGTACATGATGACTTGATAGGGACGCAAGGAAAACATCACATAGGAAAACAAAGTGTGTCAAGGTCTGACAGAATAGTTCTTTAGAACTGGAGGTCTCACACTTCATTGCACCACAACCCCCTTCTGGGAACAAAAGTTACTAACGAACCTGGGAGGGGGGACTGACCTTGAGCCCACTTGAGCCCCAACGCCCTGGGTTGGGGAGCCAAAGCCCAAGGGACGGAGTTGGGCTTGTAACATGAGCCCCGCCACCCAAGGCTGAAGTCACCGGGCTTTGGCCGCTGGCAGTGGGGCTTTGGCTTCAGACCTGGGACCCAGCAAGTCTAGTGGCCGCAATGGCAACCCAATTCAAATGAGGTCTGACCCACAGTTTGAGGAACACTGTCTTAGAGCCATAATGTCCCAACACATTTTCTTGATACAGCTGCTACAAAAGTACATATTAAAAATGCCATTATCTGTTAAATAAAAAATAAAGAGCTTAACAGACACTAACTGTCCAGCAGTGATGATGCTTATAAAGCACTTTGCAGTCTGCTAACCTCTGTCCCTTCACTTAATTCTGATCCATTATTTATTGCATTCTGCTTCTTAAATAAGGAGAGATGCAAATACAAAAAGCAACTTTGGAACCGTTTCCGGAAGAAATCAATATTGAATGAAACAAGGCTCTTGCTAAAAATTCTGCTGCATCACATAATGCTGAACACATGGTAAAGACAGAGGGTTAGCTCATCCATTTGGTTTCTCTTTCTGGGTAGCATTTTGAAAGAATACCTTAAGATTTCAACATAGAGTCCAGAAGATGTATAGTTATTTGATTTGCTAGGCTTAAATACTATACTGTAGAACTACAGTCTGCCAGTGCATTTTTAGGGCCTGATCCAAAGCCCATTGAAATCAATGGGAGTCTTTCCACTGACTTCAGTGGGCTTTGGGGCAGGCCCTAGTACAGTTCTGCTTATCCTTGCTGGACTTGCATTTTTTATTTAAATAATCTGAATGCCTTGCTTGAGCCTTCTCCTTTTCTTCTCCTCCCTTCCCCCGACATGCAGCAGGGCTTTGTAAGGCTGATGTAGTCCAGACCGACTTGAATCGGTTCCACAGAAGTGATTGATGGGCACTCGGGTTGTGGGAGCTCCGAAAATAATCCCAACAAATGTTTCCCCAGTAGCACCTGGCAGCCAACCAGAAGACAGCACTAGCATTTCCTAAATACTGAAAAAATGACTGTCAGCACAGATGCCTCAGCTAAATATAACCCCAGTGAGGTGGCCGGCTGGGGAAGGCTAGAGATGGACAGTTACCCGTAACTTACGTATGTTACCTCCCTGATCTCTCTACTACACCTGCACCCCTTGAGATTATTTTCAGCCATTTCCTTTGAAAGTTAGAGGCACAAATCAGATTGTGGGTTCATTGACCCATATATACCAACGAAATTTTGAGCTATGTTCTACTGCCTTTATTCTTGTGGCTAGAATCTTACCATGCAAGGGCTACTTGCAGAGTAATTTGCTAACCAATGAAAGTCAGGGCAGTGGAATGCAACTCTTAATTAAAAAAAAAAGTCAGATTTTCACCAGAAAAAATAATAAGTTACCAGCAGAATCCATAAGCTCCTTGGACAGCTGCTGGAAGTGGGCCTCACCCTCCCTGATTGAATTTACCTTGCTCTCTTGCCTGCATATTTATACCTGCCTCTGGAGATTTGCACAACATTCATCTGATGAAGTGGGTCTTAGCCCACGAAAGCTCATGATCCCTAAGATCTGTTAGTCTATAAGGTGCTACAAGACTCTGTTGCTTTTGTAGATCCAGACTAACACAGCTGCCCCTCTGATATTGGGCTATCAAGAGATGCATCTCTAACATCACTGTAAGACTGGATAGGCAAGGATCCATTAGTGATGGTTCACATTGACACTAATGACTGCTTCACAGCAAACACTGCAGATAGAGGATTTCCGGGAACTTGGAAGCATACTGAGGAAGAATGTCCAAGCAATCGTCTTGGAGGGATTTCCTCTCCCATTAATGAAGGGAGACAGAAGGCAGAAGTTTCTGGAAGTGAACTTCTGATAGGGAAGGGGTGGAGGGTTTTGGTTTTGTGGAACACTGCTCCACTTTCTATGGAGAGGAGGGTGTGACTGCCACCTCATTAAAGGGGGAATCAATCTCCTTGGGGACAGGTTGGTTAGAGTAGGCAGGAGGGCATTAAAACAACAAGAAGGGAGGATTTAAAAAGAGGGAAGATATGAGCTCTCATTTAGCACAGAATCAAGATGCCAAGAACAAAATTCATCAGGGAACCAGTGGGTAAGAGGAGAAGAAATTCTTTAATTGCCTAGACACCAATACCTGGATCTGGGTGACAAACAAGACAAATTGGAGTTACTATTCTAGTCAGTGTTACTGTAGCTTGGTGGGCTGATTCCCATGACTGGAATGTTAAAAATCACTGGTTTAACCTATTTAGGAAGGATCAGAAGAAAAAGGGGAGGAGTGGTGACAATCAGAAGTGTAACAGTGTCTACTCATTGCAAGTGGCACCACCTGCTGGCCATCCTGGGGATTAGTTCTGCCAGCTTGCTTTCTCCCGCCATTGTTGTCTTCTCCCATCTTGTCTCACTTTGTGGCCCTGCTCACTTCTAGTTCTGCAGCTTCCTCTCTGTGGCTTGGCTCTCCAGCCAGGTCACTAAAATCCTCTCCTTCAGAGGAATTCACAGTCCTTCCAGACTCCTGGCTGGCTGGCATATCCAATGCCTCGCCACTGCCAACTGGTCAGTAGGGGAACACAGGGCCAGCCTCTACCCTGGGTTCTAGCCCAGGGATCCTATAACAAGCAGCCCCCATCCTACCTCATGCTGCAGTTTCACTGGGCTTCTTCCTACATATCTACTTTCCCCCATCTCTGGGCTTGACAGACTCCAACTCCCTCCATTCAGGGAGGGACTGCAGCCTACTTCCCTACAGCCTTTCACAGCAGCAACAGTCCCCCATCTGAGGCCTGCTACCTGGCTTTATACAGGCCACACCTGTTCATGCACAGGTGAGCCTGTCCTTAATTAGCTGCCTCCAGCCTAAATCTCCCCTGCTTGCAGCCTAATTTGCTGATTGGGTCCATCTGGCTTAATGCAGCTCTTGCAGGACTAATGTGCGGAGGCCACGCAGGAAGCTTGCCAAAGAATCAGTTCAGCTGCTGGACACTGTTATGTGGCAAATTTTGCCACTCACTCTTTGCCCCTTTCTCCAGATCATTTATGAATATATTGAAAAACACTGGTCTCAGTACTGATTCTTAACGAACACCACTATTTACCTCTCTCCATTCTCCAAAACTGACCATTTATTCCTATCCTTTGTTTTGTGTCTTTTAACCAGATACTGATCCATGAGAGGACGTTCCCTCTTATCCTATGACAGCTTACTTTGCTTAAAAGCCTTTGGTAAGGGAATTTATCAAAGGCTTTCTGCCAGTCCAAGTACACTATATCCTCTGGATTACCCTTGTCCATGTTTGTTGACTCTCTCAAAGAATTCTAATAGATTAGTGTGCAAGATTTCCCATTACAAAAGCCATGCTGCCTCTTCCCCAACACGTTGTTTTCATGTATGTGTCTGATAATTCTGTTCTTGTTTCAGCCAATTTGTCCGGTACTGAAGTTAGACTTACTAGTCTGTAATTGTCAGGATCACCTCTGGAGCCTTTTACACAAATTGGTGTCAGAGTAGCTGTCCTCCAGTCATCTGGTACAGAAGCTGATTTAAATGATAGGTTACATACCACAGTTATTAATTCTGCAATTTCATGTTTGAGTTCCTTCAGAACTCTTGGGTGAATACCATCTGGTCCTGCTGACTTATTACTGTTTAAAGTATCAGTTTGTTCCAAAACCTCCTCTAATGACACCTCCATCTGGGACAGTTCCTCAGATATGTCACCTAAAAAGAATGGCTCAGGTGTGGGAATCTCCCTCATATCATGTGCAGTGAAGATCAGTACAAAGAATTCATGTAGTTTCTCCTCAATGGCCTTATCTGTCTTTGAGTGCTCCTTTAGTACCTCAATTGTCCAGTGGATGCACTGACTGTTTGGCAGGCTTCCTGCTTCTGGTGTACTTTTTTTTTCCTGTTAGTTTCCGAGTCTTTGGCTAGTTGCTCTTCAAATTCTTTTTTGCCTTCCTAATTATACTTTTACACTTGACTTACCAGAATTTATGCTCCTTTCTATTTCCTTCCACAGGATTAAATTTCCAATTTTTAAAGGATGCCTTTTGGCACTTTTCTGGTCCTCTATATTTTTTTAATTTGGAATATACATTTAATTTGAACCTCCACTATGTTTTTTTTTTTTAAGTTTCCATATAGCTTGCAGGCATTTCATTTTTGTACCTTTTCAATTTCTATTTAACTGGCTACCTCATTATTTATGTAGTTCCTTTTTTCTGAAATTAAATGCTATTGTGGTGGTCTCTTTAGTGTTATCCCCCTACTGGGATATTAAATTTATTAATTTATTTATTTATTACATTTATGGTCACTATTGCCAAGCGTTTCAGGTATATTCACCTTTTGGACCTGATCCTGTGCTCCACTTAGGACTAAATCAAGAATTGCCTCTCCTTATGTGGGTTCCAGGACTAACTGCTCCAAGAAACAGTCATTTATGGTGTCAGAAAATGATATCTCTGCATCCCTTCCTGAGGTGATATGTACCCAGTCAATATGGGAATAGCTGAAATCCCCCATTATTATTGTGGGGTTTGGAGGTTTTTTTTCATAGCCTCTCTAGTCTCCCTGAGCATTTTACAGTCACCATCACCATGCTGGTTGGTAATATATCCCTACTACTATATTCTTATTATTAGAGCATAGCATTATTATCCATACTGATTCTATGGTACAGTTTGGTTCACTTAAGATTTCTACTTCATTTGATTCTATGCTTTCTTTCACATATAGTGCAACTCCCCCACCAGCACAACCTGTTCTGTCATTCCTATATATCTTCTATCCTCGTATTACCATGTCCTATTGATTATCATCATTCCACCAAGTTTCTGTGATGCCTATTCGATCAATATCCTCATTTAATACCAGGCATTCAAGTTCAGGCATCTTAGTATTTAGACTTCTAGCATTTGTATATAAGCACTTATACAATGTGTTACTTTTTAGCTGTCTGCCTTCATGTGATGTAATTGAAGGAGATTCCTTTTCATTTGGCTGTTTCTCATCAGATCCTACATGTACTTTATCATCATCCATCCTTTCCTCCTCACTAGGATATAGAGAATCCCCATCAATAAATCCTCTCCTAAGGGATGTTGCTATCCAAATTGTGTGCTCCCCTGTACCTGTTGGCTTTCCCGAGCCCTTAGTTTAAATACTCCTCTATGACCTTTTTAATTTTACATACCAGTAATCTGGTTCTATTTTGGTTTAGGTGTAGCCCATTCTTTCCGTGTAAACTCCTCCTTTCCCAAAAGGTTCTCAGCAGATTCCCAGCAGTGCCTGGGCGGCCTAGCAGCTTTGGCATTGACACCACACACCCCTTCTCATATACACACACTTTTATAAACATTCTGGCACCACTGGTGTAGGTCCTTTACTTAGCAGAAAAGGAGAGCTAATAACAGATGACATCAAGAAAGGTGATGTATTTAATGCCTATTTTTCTTCAGTCTTCACTAGAAAGGTTAATGATGACTAGATACTCAACACAATTAATATTGACAACCAGAGGAAATGAATGTAAGCCAAAGTATGGAAAGATGTATTCAAGTCAGCAGTGCCTGATATTCATCCTATGGTACTTAAACTACCTGAAGCAATCTCAGAGCTGTTAGCAATTGTATTTGAGAACTCCTGGAGTATGGATGGGAGAGGTCCCAGAAGACTGGAGAAGGGCAGATCTGTCTAACTTGGTTTTAGGTGATCATCAATTTGGTGAACCAAGGTAATAGTGTTAATGTAGTATAGATTCCAGTAAGGCATTTAACTTGGTACCGCATGACATTTTGATTAAAAAAAACCTATAATATAAAATTAAATAGATTAAAAGCTGAGTGATAGGTCTCAAATGTAATTATAAATAAGGATTCATCAGTGAATGGGTATGTTTTTAGTGGTTTCCTGCAGGCATTTGTTCTTGACCCTATGCTATTTAACATTTTTATCAATAACCTGAAAGAAAACAAAAAATCAACACTGATAAAGTTTGAAGCAGACACAAAAATTGGGGGAGTGCTAAATAAAGAGCTTGTATAGATTCATACATTTTAGAGGCCAGAAGGATTCTTAGGTCATCTAGTAAGATGTCTTTTGGAAACAAACATCCCTTCCTGGGTGCCCAGAAACTCCGTAACACAAGCTACTTATTTTATAAGCCTAACTGTGAATTAATTGCCCTGCTAATTAAGTTAGAACAGTTTGTTCTGAGAGAAAATTTATTCTTTAGTACATGAGCACACCTCAACATGAAGCTTGCAAAATTAGCCTTGGAAATGTGTGCAAATACAGTAACCAATTTAACAAGACACATCATAAATCATACCTGCTTATAGAAGAGTGGGATGAAACCCAAAGGGAAGGAAGAAGAGAAGGATGGTTTTATTCAACTCCTGTTATATGCTCTATGAGCAACATTGCTTATGAGATACATAGAGATAGGTAAAAATTAGTTAAAATAACAAGAAATGTTTCCTATCTAGTAGATTGCAGAATAGCTTCACTAGGGAAGTGATGAAAATCACCAGGTCTTGGTGCTAGACTGAAAACATACCTTTAATAAATATTGTGACAAAGCTCCAAGTTTGTACTTGTGGGTCCTGCGCTTCCTGGCAGATTTAGGGGCCTCAGAAACTCATCTATGCCCCAGGGTGACCTTCCTTTCTCAGTGTAATTGGCAAGAGCCACCGCCTAGTGAGTTACCTTCATCACAGGCCAGTATGGAAGGTGGAAAAAAAAGGGGGAGCCCGGGCCCACCCTCTACTCCGGGATTCCAGCCCAGGGAGTAATAGTATAGTATCAGCTAAGATGGCTGACCTTTTATCCACAAAACAATTCCCTGGGCTACTTCCCCACAGCAGTCCCCACTTCTTCAAACTCCACTTCACTCTTACCTCAGGGCTTCCTTCCTTCTGTATATGTTGTCCACCACTCAGTCTCACCAACAGCACAACTTCCTCCCACAACTCCTGACACCCACACCCACCTGACTAACTGGGAGGTTTTTAACTGGTTTCAGCCAGTGCCTGATTGGCTTCAGGTGTCCCAATCAGGCTAGCTTTTTCTACTCCTTTCTAGAAGCTTCCTGATTGGCCTGGAGTAGCCTTTGTTTGGCTAGCCAGGGAACAGGGACCTGCACATCCTGAGGCTGATATACCTGCCTTCCAGCACTCTCCTATACCCTTCTGGTCTAACTCCGTCACAATATATAGTTAGGAACAATCCTACACTGGCTGGTAGAAGGACTAAACAGGTCTTTTCCAGCTTTAGATTCTATGAGACAGATTTTCCCACAGGATACAGCCCCTATTTATTGCTTTGTTAGTCCCATAGGGCATTAAAACTGTTGGATCCAACCAGATAAGGATGTATCTGGTGTGGAAATCTTTAATTACCTTCTAGGTGCCTAGATCACATACCACAGGCATTTGGTTTCTAACACTTTACATGAGATGGGCCAGAACTGGAACTTTAAATTGGAGTTCTGTTGAATTTCAGAGGCAGAGAAGCTGTAATGGGGTCAGAACCTACTCTCACAACCAGCCCCTTTCAGCCAATGGATCTTTCAGTGGGTCTACAGTGACCCAGTTCTCTGGCCAAACCACCTACACTGTCCCCCTTTCTGAGGTACGCTGTCCAACGAGGCCTATCTCAAAGCCCTCAGTAATGTCCTGTAGCCCTCCCCAAGCTCCAGTGCTCAATCTGACCAACAGGGCTTATCTCAGTACCCTAGCTGACCAGCTTACATGTGAAGGTTCCTGCTCTGGGGTGGAGCAGCACTCCCAAGGCTTCCTCTCTGGGGGCATTTCACCTGCCCTTTAGTCCTATGACCTCCAGCTGGGTCAGTCTAGATCAGCCCCCCTTTTCAGGGGGTAACAGTTCCACAGACAGTCCCTTTCCTGGGCTTTTCTACACTCTCTTGTTAAGGGAGGGAGTCCCAGCCCAGGGACCCTCTAAGTAGCAGCCACATGCCACGTTCCTTTAACTAATTGTATTTTCCTGGGCTACTTCCCCAGAGCCTGTTTTAAGTGAGTGCCAGCAGCCATCCCTTGCTTTCCCAGTCCCTTCCAGCACACCTGACTTAGCCCTTGCAGCCAGCCAGGGGAACATCTTGCTCCCCTGGTCACTGCAAGCAGACTAATCTATCCAAGCATTTTAGCTTCTACAACCAGCCAGCAGCACCTCTTGCTTCCCCAATCCCTGCAAGCACATGGATCTATCTAGGCCCTTTCAGCTCCTTTTATATGAGCCTGCAGGGCCCTCATTGGCTGCTCCCTTGGCTCCTTCCCCTGCAGCCACTCTAGCCTGTTTAGAGGACCTCTCCACTACTCCTTTCCTGGGATGGGTATGGCCACTGTTCCCTCTATGCTGTGCGTGTGTGTGCGCACAGATCCTAAACCCTGTACACATGGTGAAACACTGCGTGCACAAAAATTTGCACAGAAGCACAAAAGTTTGCACAGAAGAATTTTTTTGCACGCGCGCGCGCGCACACACACACACACACACACACACACACACAGCTGGTCAAAAATTTGCACAGAAGAAATTTTTTGTGCACACGGCCTGTCAAAAATTAGAGGGAACATTGGGTGTGACAGGACCCTGAGACTCCAGTAGAGGGCCTTTGGGCCTAGTTCATCCCACCACAGCAGGGTAGGGAATCTCAGACATGGGGATTTGCATCCCTGAATCTCAAATTGTCCCTTTGACTTGGTTCCAGATGAGAGTCAAAACGGGAAGGGGCTCTATTTTCCAGATCTCATTCAGCTTCAGCTGAAGTCTTCTGACTAGAGTGGAAGCTCAGTAGAGCAGGGATGCTCTCCTTGTTACAGGATTTCACAGTGCCCGGTTTCTAGGATTAACAATAGAAGACAACTCTGGAGCACTTACTTTGTTTCAAAGTACTCAGTGTTATCACTGATGTGAGGTGGAATTTTGAAGGACATTATACCAACCCCTAATGTCCCAGGTGCTATTCCCTCTTACCAGCACTTCATTTCCTTTTGAAGCCTTGCTTTTACACTGAGGCTTAAGAATATCAAGAAGAACAAGTAATTTCGGAATTGAAAATTATGGGGCTCAAACTATCCTTGAAGGTGTTCTCTTGTCCCTAACAGAAACAGTCATGGGAACCGTTCCTACAGCAGACAAGGTAAACAAACGAATATAGAACATATTACTCCATAGAACAGCTGGTGAGAAAAGCTGTAAGGGCAACAGTGTCATTTAAACAAAAATATCTAATTTGGGAACTCCTGTATAGGACATGAGCTCCTTTGAGTTCCCAGTATTTGTTTATTATAGAATGTATTTTTATATAGCTCTTCCATTTTTAACTCCACTAGTATCTGGATCATACAGTCTCACATCCCAGGGTGAAGCATGTGTATCTCTTAATTAAAATGGAGAAGTGTTAAGTTTCTTTGGAAGAAACAGAACACTGCAGCCTTAGCCTAAGAAAATGTAGCATAAGATTATAAAGTGTTGTGTACACTTTGTCTCGTTGTTTCCTTCTCTTCTCACCCATCTGTATCCAACTGTCATCTCACACTTAAACTATAAGTTCATTGGGGGCAGAGGCCATCTTTATTCTGTGTTTGTACAGCACCTTGCACAATGAGGTCCTGGTGCATGACTGGGGTTCCCAGGCATTAGAACTAACAAATAAGAAGAGTTATGAACTAATTTCTTTTGCAACATCAAGCAGGACTGGAAAATATTTAAAACGCACAGTATATACAAATCCTCTAATTTGCAGTGCAGTCTATGTACATGTGTAGGGTGGAATGATGGTCTTATGATTTGACTTGGACTCTGTTCCTCACTCTGCTGCTGATTTCCTGTATGAGCTTAGGTAAGTCACTTAACCACTCAGGGACCACCCTTCTGCTTGTGTGCTGTATACCTTTCTTCTACCTTTGGCTGCCTTGTCTATTTAGATTGTAAGCGCCCATGGGCAGGAATTGGTTCTTACTCTGTGTTTGTGCAGTGATTAGGGAGTGAAGGAAACAAAGAGGAGTTTTCCACCCCATCCTTCCAATTTTCTGAGTCTCCCTCCTACACCCTCCCTAAGACTGCGGAGGAGTACATCTCCCGTGGCATATAAGGTGGTAGATGGGAACAGAATGACACCCGGGAAAGTGCATCAGTCCTTTGGCAAGTCCTCGGAGATTAGTCAGAGGCTCCCCAGATCCCTCCCTGGTGAACTTTAAGGGGTTTGCTGGGGGCCCCAGTTCCGTCAAGATAAGCCTTAGGAAGTTGTTTGGGGTCCTGCTGAATTCCATCCCACCATGAGTCTGACAAAGCTCTACATCCCACAATACCTGTGATGCTCATTAGAACTCACGCAAAGCCTTGCAGGCATTGGATGGCATGAGAGTTAAATTGACGTAGCAGGGAGCTCTCTGCCTCCCAACTCCATTGGGAGTCCCCCCATATTCCACATAGGCATTAGTGGTGTTCTGGGGTCTCGGGATAAGCAACATTTTAGGATCCTGGTTCACACTGATGTTTACGAGTTATTCACTTCCATGCACCATTCCCTTCAGCCAAGAGCTTGAGAACATTTATTACTTATATATGTATTGGTGTGAAAGCAACATGATCGTCAGATCCTGGTGCTTAAAACAACACCCACTGAAGAGACTGTGATCATCAACTATTTAAAGTTAGTTTTTAAATAATAAAGCACAAATTAAAAAGAGCAGGGGCTGCATTTTACAGATGGGAATTTAACTTTAAAATATCCTTTAACAAACCAACCCAAACCACGTAACCTATTCCAAATGCACTATGGATGCTTCAGATCACTTTATCTGTCCAAAACTCCTACTTCCCTGAACCATCCAACAGCCACTTCCCCAGTAAGCCTGCATGAAATTTCTGTACCAACCTTCCTTGTAGTTACAGACACAAATAGACATTTGATCCATGGTAAATTTTCACCTTTCAGTCAGGGAGCTCAGGTTTTATATGCTGAAAATAGCAAAAATTCTATTTCTTTCTGTATTTACCAGAGGTAGAAATTGGGCATGTGGGTTACACATGGGTGTTGTCATTTTCATGTCAGAAATGTGTCCTTTGCTCTCATGAAAGCTCAAGGTGAGAATTAAAAGATGACTGCTTGGTTCTTGGTATGTGACTCCTTACTGCTTTCACTGGCTATAAAGGCCCCAGTTCAGACAAAGTACTTAAGCATATATTTATTTTCATTGCTATTCACTAGTATGGAACTTTAAATCAATGGGATTTAAGCATATGCTTAAGTGTTGTGCTCAATAAGACAGACTGCAGTATCAGGGCCTACACCCTGGGCTTTAGATTTAGGTGTTGCTCTTGGTCCTACAGGCCTTACCATTGGGTGGGTTTATGCGCTTGTCATGTGGGTGTCCAATGAACATTAAGGCTATGATTCTGCAAATACCCACCAAAAAAAATTGTAAAATGATCAATTACTGCAAAAATGTTAACTATCTGCTGAGACATCCAGGTGAGGAAAAAGAGAAAGCGCAGAATTGGCAAGAGAACTGTCCAGAAGTAATAAGTGCAGATTAAGGTAGGCTTGAAAACCAGCTGTAACATGCTACACAGGAAAAAACAGAAGACAAAAGCCCTATTATGTTTTCTTAAAAAATGCAATCCCACAGCCTACATGTTTCCTTTACAAGGTCACTAAACTTCAGGTTCAGAGACCCACAATGGACTACAATGCATATTTGCATTTCAATTCACAGTGAGGTGGCACTCCCCAGATGGGTCTCTGCAGTCCGCAAAACAGCATTTTCAGCCCAGTGAGGATTGTGAACCATTTTGTTTTATTAGCGTGCAGAAATGCGGCTAAACCCATCCTTTTTATCTAATTTGTTTGGAATGACAAGCATGTTCTGGCTAAAAAAAAAATTAATTCTGCTGGGTGATAAAACTTGTTTTATTATGGAGGAATTTGGCACTGGAAGTGCGGGGGTGGGGGGTGGGGGGAAGACATTTAATTAGGCATGTATCCGAAGCAGCTAATTTGATCTTTCCGTGGAAAATAGTCACAGGTTAAAATTAAGATTATATGCTCTGTGTGAAGAAGGCATCTCTTTGCTGATGCTTCTTTCAGGCTTTGATGATGATTCTGCTAGGAAACAGAGGGCATATTTCTTTTAAAGTAACAGCAAGAGTAATGTGATGTATTTATTATAGGCACTGTCTTATTACTTCTGTTTACCTATGTACAAAAACCCAAGTTTTTGTTTGATTGCTGGCAATCATATTTTGGATTTATAAGCTTGTTTCTTCCCTAATACACTTCTTCATATACACAAGGATGGAGTCTCTGTCATGCTAAGACTCCCTTATGTTGCTAGCAGCATAAAAAACCTGTAATGGGGAGAAGCAGGTGCCCCCCGCTGGTGCTGCTCTGGTGAAACGGCTCTACCTTGGCACTACTCCCAGCCCCCAGGACTGGGAAGGATCAGGGGAGAGGGACATGGCTAGATCACACTGCACAACAGCTGTTCTTTGCTTTCCTGGACTCACAGGAGGCCACAAGAAGCAGAGAGTAAATAAATAGCAGCCCTGAGGTTGCTCTAAATAGACTGCAGGCCAGCTCGGCTCCCACCTGAACTCAGCATATAGAAGCAGAAATGCAGCTCAAAGCCACCTTTGTCCCCTGTTACTGACCCAAATGCAGGAGTAGAGTAAGTTAGAATCAGGTCTGCAGCCTTTTGCAGGATTCATTATTATGAGCCCAGTCATGCTCCCATAGAATCCAGTGGAAAAATGTTCTTTCACTTCAATGGTGCAGACTCCATCCCTGTAAAATCACCTATAATGTGTTTCTGCAGCTAAATGTTTTATCATCCTTTAATATGAGCAAGCTTTTAGTATCTGCCACTACTGTAGTCTGAAGTGAAAAGGGACCAGGAGTGATACTGCAGAGTGGGTCTTAGCAGTGGATTTGCCTGATTTACAGTGCGCAAGTCAGCATTATTCTGCATCCAGGCTGCATATCATTTATTAAGGGCCCCTCCCTCTTTGTGGTTATGAGCAGATGGGCTCTCTAACACAAAAACCACATTTTCCGGAAGTACGGTTCTCAGACAGAGTCACTTCCTGACCAAGAGATTTTTGTCTCTTATCTGCGGGAACATAACCCTAAAAAGCCCAATGATTTTTTTATTTTTGTTTGAAAAGGGCTCTCTCCTTTCTTATGGGTGTCCTTACAGTTTTATTACTCATCTATGGCTTTTATGAGTTGTCTTTCATGTGAGACAAAGTGAAGTGGTGTTACATTCCATGCATGTAGGGACATAGCTGCAGTTTAATTGTGTATTTCAACCCTATAATTAAGAAACAAATGGAAGACTTTGTGCCTTTAAAGCATAGAAATTCTAGGTTTATTGGCAAAACTCTTGGCTAAGGGCATAGAGAGCCTTAAGTACTTAATGGTCTATACATAAGGAAATCTGATGCTGGTAATGATGTACCTTACAGGCAGGACGTTGGGGAAAAAACAGAGCTAATGCTCTTGACATTTCAAGATGAATTCTTCCTGCATTTATATATATATATATACATACACACACACACACATTATATATATATATATATATATTTGGAAAGAGGCACCAGAAAGAACAATCACATACATACGATCTCATTGCCTGCACTAGATTGCTGTTAACACAAGTAGCATAAGCAGTGGTAATCAGCAAAAACCTTAGGCAGCCATTCAATAAATTATGAAGCACTCAGCCCTTCTGCGGAGATAGCTGTCTCTAAGCAAATCAATACCCCATTGCTGAAGAAAGCCTGACTTGATAGGAAGTAACCCAAGTGTTAGGAAATTACACAGGGGGCAGAAACCAGCCTACTTCAGGAGGATATAGGGAAAAGAAAAGGGGCTGTGAGGAAGAGAACTTTACATGATATTCAAGGATATTAGACTGGCTGTGGGTAAGCACAGCTATTGGGCCAAATGTGTTGCTTTCACACAAGACACAGTTTCTCCTGGGCACCGTGGAAAATCTGTACAAGGAAATGATTGAGTTTGTACAGCACCTAGCACAATAAGATCCTGGTCCATGTCTAGGGCTCCTAGGAGTTACGGTAATACACATAAATAAATATATAAAAATGAGGAGTCTACAGAATGCCACTAGGCAGCTGTTTAGCTGACTATGGGTATGTCTTCACTACCCGCCGGATCAGGGGGTAGTGATCAATCTTTTGGTGATCGATTTATTGCGTCTCATCAAGACACGATAAATCGATCACCAAAGGCACTCCCGTCAACTCTGGAACTACAGCTCGCCGAGAGGCGCAAGGTGGCGTTGACGGGGGAGCCCGCTGCCAACCGCTGCCGCCGTGAGGACAGCAGGTAAGTCAGCCAGAGATGCGCCGACTTCAGCTATGTTATTCATGTATCTTAGATCAAACCCTCCCCCTAGTGTAGACCAAGCCTATGTGAGGGATCTGGGACGGGCCTGGGGTAAGAGAAGAAGCTTCTGTCCCTGTATGTGACGCTTCCCCGTAATCAGTCATCTGTCCTTGCAAGAACATTGTGCTACTTGACTCCTCACCCTCTCCTGTCTGCCTCTGCTTTTCTCTGTGCAAACAGCCTGTTAGGCCCTGGCTGCTCTCTGCAATGCCCAACCCTTGAACCCCAACTCTCAGCTGGAGTAACTTCTCAGGAGAACTGAGGCAACTAAGCAGCCACTTGACCCAGAACTCAGCAGGTAGAGCAGGCAGAACTCAGCAGGATCTAGCCAACTCATATTTTCCTCTAGCCACCCGGAAGCATGAAGGTAGTGCATAAAGGGCTATACGCACCAGTACGGAATTCGGAGAGGACTTTGCTTTGGCATGAATGGAGGAAGTACTGGTCAGCATCCCTGGCATGTACCCTGGTGTACGGTAAAGACAAGGGCACAGAGTCATTGGACATTAGTCTAAACCGAAGGTCTTCAAAGTGGGGTGCGCACACCCCCGGGGGTGTGCAAGACCATCCCCGAGGGTGCGCGAGACCCCGGCGCTGCCGCAGATCCCGCCCGGGAGACGGCCAAACTCCCAGGCGGTCTATTTTTGTCCCACCGAAATCTTGCCGCGGAAAGCGGAAGCTTCCGCTTTCTGCGGCGGCATTTTGGCGGCCATACCCCCCGCAGGCCACGCAAGATTTTCTGCCATGAAAAGGGGCCGCGGAGGAAAAACTTTGAAGACTGCTGGGTCTAAACAATATACTCAAAATCTCACTAGAGAGTGATAACTTCATAGAACCTTATTTTCACAGATGAATGCACCAGTTGTTCAGATACCACAGTGATGGGCAAAACAGCTGACCATAAATGGAAGAGAACACAATTTCCCAGCAATTTCAGCAACCAAAATAAAATCACATTCTAAACAGATTATGGTTACATTAGAAATGATTGTATTTGTGTTTGCATTTGTGTTTGTATTTGCAGGGCCTCCAAAATTTTTTAAAAAAATACAAATACACACCCACCCAAAAAACATAACAAGGGAAAATGGAAGATATTTTCTGAAAGTCCTGAAAAGCAACTTTACAAGCCATTAAATTATATGGCCCACATCCCCAAGTGCTGTAACTCAGGATAGCACCACTGATTTGAATAGAGCTACGTGTATTTACAGCAGATGAGGATCTGGCCCTATGAAAGTTGTCTGTTTATTTATTTCATCATGTTCTTAAAAAAAGACAAAACATACTCGAAACATTTGAGGGATTTCTCTGTTTCTTTAAGGAGATGATCTGCATATCAGAGGGGCATGAGATATGGCAGTTACTATAGTTACTATCTTTTGTTATTAATCAGAGTAAATAATTGTATAAGACCAACACATAATCTCTTGTTGGGACATACATTGCAAATGCTCTGAGGCGCAAATATTTTACACACCCTCTTGTTTGATTTTTTTTTTTAATGGAATATTCAAAATTGACATGTTTCAGCTGGGCTTGTCAGTCTTTGAACTGCCTGTTCTCCATTCTGGTGTTGGAGCCATGAGAGAAACAGAACTGAGAAATGGAATAAAAGGGAATCTGGTGTGTTTCACACTCCAGATAGTCCAAACTGATTTTGGAAAGATGCTCATTGACCTCAGTAGGCTTTGGATCAGGCTCTTACAAAGTAAGGAGTTCTCGCCTGGGACCAGGGGCGGCCAGCCTGAGCCTGAGAAGGACCCAGAATTTACCAATGTACATTGCCAAAGAGCCACAGTAATACATCAGCAGAACCCCCTCACCTCCCTCCACCCCACTCCCAGCGCCTTCCACCCACCGTCAGCCCCTCTGATCAGGGCCTTCCCTCCCTGCACATCCTGATCAGCTGTTTCGTGGCATGCAGGGGGCTCTGGGGGGCGGGGGGGAGAAGCGAGGGCATGGCAGGCTCAGGAGACGGGGTGGGAAGGGGTGCAGTGTGGGCAGGGCCTGTGACAGAGCCAGGGGTTGAGCAGTGAACACCCCTTGGTCCATTGGAAAGTTGGCGCCTGTAGCTCCAGCTCTGGAGTTGCTGCCTATACAAGGAGCCGCATATTAACTCCTGAAGAGCTGCATGCGGCTCCGGAGCCACAGGTTGGCCACCCCTGGTCCAGACCATTGCAGCTGATACATGGAATAATTCAGATACCTTTCCTGACCTCAAGGACCATATTTTCAAAGGATGGTCTTACAGTGAAGCATGTGCAGGACTTGTGGAGAACATGAGCTTGGTCCTGGTGAAGGCACTTTGATATCAGTGGTGGTGTCTGTAATATAAGAACCTAAGTAGACCAGAGCGGATTTGAACAGGTGACACAGGGGTGAAGGTACTGCCAAAAGAGTCCCTGCGACACCTATTTATGGCATCCTTTGGAAACTACTCAGATGATGAAGTGCTACTCATTCAAGGTGAATACACATTGCAGAATTTGGCCCTTAGATGGAGAAATGCTCCCACAGTAGCTTATTCAAACAAGATACAAAAGAGGAAGTGAGTAGCTCAGACACACTGATGAGTCAAAGGAAAATTACAACAGAAAAACGGAACCCAGGGAAGACCTTGCATTAGACCCACTGTAGTAACCCACCCAGCCATTCAAGAGGCCAGTGAAGAAGATATGGAAGAGGTCAGCTGAAACAACAAGCACTGCCTAGATGCCCCTGCCAAAAACAATTCACTGTGGCACTTGAGTTACACTCCCTGTGTAAACACCCAGGGATCAGCTCACTTTCTTTGATAAAGCGGATAGAGGGGAAAAGGAAAGCAGAGGAGGAGAGAAAACAACATATGGCAAATGCATAGACTTGGATTCACCAGGTCTGCTTCTCTTTAGAAGCATGATTCTACTCCCTCTGAAGCCAATGAAAGTTTTGCCACTGACTTCAGCAGGAGCAGGATCAGAAGCTGAAAGAACACAAAGCCTTAAGAACGTCTGTCTTGTAAATTTACACATTAATATGGAAATTTGCTTTCCCTCAATAGGGACATGTACCACACTGCTAAACAAATACTGAAGTCATGTGGATACCCGAATGCTCATTAATCCTAATTGCCTAAGGCGATCTTTTCCAGAATATGTTGCAGCAAGAGAGCCAAGATTGGAAGTTTGCATTTCTCCAAGGAGGATGATTTGGGGGTAATGGATGTATTCATTCAAGTTATGCTACAAGTCTGTCATTTGGAAACTATTACCATTTATATCCATTTATCAACAGGAAAGGGGCAGGGGAAAGATATAATGAACCATTTAAACCTACATAAAAACTGTCCCAGAACTTTAGCTGAGCCAGACGGAACCTTTTCCAAGGCTCATAAATGTTCACAAATTTGTTTGCACTTTCCACCAGGATCAAAGAAGAAACGAAAAAAGACCTGGAAAAAACGCTATTATCAGAAGGCCAGATCCTCAGCAGCTGTAAATGTAAATTAGCAGATGCTAATTGACACTAGCTCTGGATCTGGCCCACTGTATCTACACCACAGCCTAAAACCAGGCAATACTGTGTGTGTACCACCTCAGACAGGTGGTGGTACAGCTCCTGGATTTGCATCCCCAATTCCCTTTGCCTAAATACATTCAAATTTCACGCACACCCCTAAGTTTGGGACATTTCTGGAGGTTGGGGCTAGCCGAAAGTATGGCTTATAATGTCACAAGACACATCAACGAGGCCAGGGGCGGCTCTAAGGTTTTTGCCACCCCAAGTGCGGAAGTTCCACGGCACGCCTGTGAGTGGTCCGGTGTACCATGGATTCGGCGGTGTTTCTGCCATGGCAGCCATGGATCTCCCGCAGGCATGCTGCCAAAGACAGTCTGACTGCCGCCCTGAGGGCAAGCGTCAAGCCGCCCCCCACTGCTTGCCGCCCCAGGCATGCTCTTGGAGGCCGAGTTTCAGGGTGCTGTTGTTGCTTCTCAGTACAGTGGCAAAGCCTGCAGCAGAACCTACAAGTTTGTAATACATGGCACTCTGTGGTTATGCCTCTGCTGCAAACACCAAGAATGGCCTTTTCCCCTCCTCCTAAGCCAGAGTAGTCAGCCCAGGATCTGTGGCCACTGGTGGTCTGCAAGACACTCGCGGCTCAGAGAGTTGGCTGGTTATATGGAGCCAGTCCCGCCTCCTGGTTTGCAGCTGCTAAATTGCATTAAAACAGCTAGAAATTCATTAAATATGTCCTAGTAGTTGCCACAGGGATGTTAATCAGCAGGAATGAGAGGGGGAAGCATCCACAAGATCACCTATGCATTGAACTGCAATCCACACTCAGGAAAAGCTAGGGAGGGTGTCGGTCTTCCAAGCAGGCTCTGGATTGCAGAACAGGGCTAGGGACACACCCACTAGGTGGCTTTCCCTTGGGAGGGAGCTGCTGTTGGTCAATGCCAGTGCCTCTATGATTGGGACTGAGATTGGCTGGTCATTCAGAAAAGGTGGGGCTAGGAGAGGTTAGTGGTGACCAGGCGTGATGCTGAGTCCCACCGCTTCCCTGGGTGCGTGTGTACAGGTTACACTTCATGGTCTATGATCCACTATGTGACGGTCTAGACAATTGTGCAGGGTGTTTTGCTTGAGAGAGGAATGTGAGGGAGGGGGGAGGCTCTCTTTTTTGTCCTGCCTCCTCCTTTCCCTGGCTGGACCTGCGGAGGAGTCACGGAAACTTTAGCTCTGGGGTAAGCTCTGCATTCACTTCAGGAGAGAGTGAGGGGGTTAGGAAGCACAGAGAGTTAATTCAGGCCTGAGAGCTGATTTTATGAGCTGAGCAGCAGGCAAACCTGCCCCAGGTTGGGCATGCAGCTGGCTCATGCAGCATATGGGATTTCACAATCTGTACAGGAATTGGCATTGTGGCAGCTCACACAATTACAAAGTATTCTGGTTCTGAGATAGAACAGAAGCCAATACTCTAAGTAGTTTATATTTTACTATTGATTCCTATGCACATATCCCTCCCCCATCCACCTCCTAGGTAGATCTTACAAATGGTTGTAAAAGGTCTTTCTTTTTGGCCTAAGGAACTCAGCCTCACTGGTAGCATCTTTGTCCTTGAAAGGTGCCCTACTGTCTTTACAGTTCCAGCCATCAACCTGTCTTTCTCACAGGTTATGACAGTCTGGTTTTAACAAAGATGAGTTGGACATTTTCTCCTTTCAAATCCACTGAATCCCCTTTCCAGCTATCATCAGTTTCTCTCTCTTTCTCTCTCTGAGCTCACTTAATAATGCATGACTAGGAGCTAAGGCAGTTTGATCTGCTACCCCAGTAATAACACGAAGTGTACCCTCTGCATTCGGCATCGAGTTACTGTCATTTGGGAATTCAACAGATGGAAACTCTGGGATTCTTTCCATGTCACTTCTGCTTTGGAGGGCTCCCAGTATAGTAGAAGATTACAAACATGGCATATCCCAATATGGGTGCCAGCCCTGGGGGAGGGGAGAAACATAAGTCACTGTTCTGATGATCCACTACTGAGGATGTTAAACTTTGCTCTAAGCAGCAAGTCAGTCTCTAGTTGCATTTGTAATCTCACTTCTTTTCAAAACACTTTTTTATTTCTAAAACAAATGGCATTGATTTTATTTTTCATTATCATCTCCCAGCTAGTTACACAGAGAGCCAGACATGTTCCCTGCACATTCCTCATTAAGTTCTCTTCAGATTCTTCCATCTTATTCAGTGTGACTCATGGAAGCGCATCAAGATGCTGAAACATTTGTTTCTTCTTTTTTTCACAAGGTGGGACGGGGATTTTGTTCTAATATTGCTGAAACAATCAAGAAAAATCCTGTGCTATAAAGCAGCCAGAAACACAATAAATTTCAGCTACCTCATTTGGAAATATAAGTGGCAAGATATTTAAGCACTTAAGTCCCACTGAAATCAATGGGAGTTAGGCACCTAAATACCTTTGGCCCTGCTTTCCAGACCTGGTTAGCTCTAAGCTTTTCCCCGCATTCAGTCTCTCCCCAGAGAGCAGAAGTTCATTTCCTTTCCCTCTCAATCCACAAAATTCCCCCATCAGCCTAAATCAAAAGTATCTAAGGGGTGCAAATGAAAGGTAACACAAGTCTATCGAATCCCAGGTGTAGGTAACAGCATCAGGAGATGAGGAAAAGCCTTGGAGTTACAGTGACATGACTCAAGTACTCGCTTTCTAGAGTTCAGGTTTCTCCTCTCATAGGCTTTGTCTCCACCAGCCTTTTCCCCCTAGCATTTACATCTGCAGCCTCCAGTGTTTTTACAGTAGAACCTCAGTGTTACGAACACCTCGGGAATGGACGTTGTTTGTAACTCTGAAACGTTCGTAACGGAACAAAACATTATGGTTGTTCCTTCAAAAGTTTACAACCGAACTTTGACTTAACACAGTTTTGAAACTTTACTGTGCAGAAGAAAAATGCTGCTTTCCCTTATTTTTTTTTAGACGTTTACGTTTAACAAGGTACTGTACTGTATTGAGTTTTTTGTTGTTGCTTTGGTCTCTGCAGCTGCCTGATTGTGTGCTTCCGGTTCCAGATGAGGGTTGTGATTGACTGGTTAGTTTGTCACTCTGGTGTTCATCATGTGGAGGTGCTACTGTACCTCCATATCATCTAGAGCCTTTTATATTGATTGTGGGAATGCTCAGAGTGCCCAGCTGAGCTCAAGGCCCCACTGTGCAAGACATGGTACATTCACCAAAAATAGTGCCCGCCCTGAAGAGCTGGCTGCCTAAACAGACAAAAGAGAGCCAGGGCAGGAGGGGAAAGAGCCAGAGAGAAGTGAAGCTGCCAGACCACAATCACCCAGAGCCAGGAAGAGAACCCAGAGCTCCAGCCTACCACTCTGCTGCCCTAACCACTGGACCATGGTGCTTAAAATGCTGGCAGCTCATTAATGCTTTCTCTATCCCAGTGTTTCCACCTCTGCTACCTCCCACAGAGTTGCATCCCTGTTAGCACCAGAGGGAAATTTTAGAGAAAAAAGGCTAGTGCAGCTTCAGTTTCAGATTCTCTACGGCACACAATAAGCATTGAGTTTGCTGGATGATCTTCCATTGTGCGCTCCAGCTCACGCCACAGTGAACAGAAATCCTCATCTCCTTTCACTACCTAGCATGGATCACTTCAAAGGCCCCTTTGAATCCAGGGTGGTGTTCAATATAGACACAATCCTCTTTGCATACCCCTACAGGTATCCACACTGCTCATGCTGCAGGCCCTTTCGAATGCTAACTAGGTTTTTGCAGTCCTTGCCTGAAACGTTAGACCAAAAGCACCTCCTCTTTTTGTCATACTTTCCAAAGGGATTAAATAGATTTCAAATCATTCCAATTTATATCAAATGGCCCTTGGATAGTAACTCAGACTATCACAGCAGGAAAGGGAAATTGTGTCTGATCGCAGAATCCTCTGAGGCAAAGCAAGCCAGCACCATCGTGTAGAAATTGTCTGTCTTTTTCTTTTGTGTTTTCCTACCTCTGCTGCTTTTGAGAGTTATAATTAGGGAAGTATTTTCCAGAGAAGAGCAAGAAAGGGAATACAAGTGTGAGGAGCAAAGAGGTGGATGAGGTAACTCAAGAGGAGAAAAGCAACCCTGTATAAAGAAAGAAGGAACAAAAGACAAACAACTCAGAAATCAACCAGTCAGTTTGGCTCTTGCTCCCTTTAATCAAACAGACTCATTCTAGTAATTTTTCCAAAGCATGTGGTTGTGTACGTATCCAAAACAATGGAAATGGCTTTAAAAAAATATGATCAGGTCAAAGTTTGTGAACGTGAATACCTAAAGTTAAGCAATTAATCCATAATTAGACCCCGATCTTGTAAGGACTGACTGATGTATCAGGAGTAGTTCAGTTGACTCCATGGGAATAGCCACAGAATGTAACGTTCAACATGTGAGTAAATCTTTGCAGGACAGAGGCACCCATGTAAGTGTCCTGGTGTTCAGAGATGGTGAGCAGTCAGTGAGAGCATTGACTGAGTGAGGCTTTACAGGGATAGCCCCTTATAGTCTATTAAAAATGTCCAGTGTATCTAGTCTAGATAGTCTGCCATCCTTCTGCATAACTGAAAGGCTGCCATCTTCCAGATTTAATTACAATTCAGGCTGGTTGCTTGTTACGGCAAGAACTATAGCAAACTTGCAAGGGATCATTTTGGTTTTCTAAAAATGAAAACATCATGGCTCCCCATATTTTAAATTAGTAGCAGCTGGTTGGAAAATTTTGACAAAATCTACACTTTCATTAAACATAATTGCTAGCAAAAGTCACCTAAATGGAAGTTGATATTTTAAGAGTTTGTGAAGTTTTCAACACAGCTCTAATCACTAGTAGATTGGTTTTCTATTAGAAAACTGTTGAGTAGGAGCCTGTAGTAGTTTAAAATTGTATAAATGAGCAGAAAGAAATATAGATAAGGGACTAGACCCTCAAGCTGGTGCAATACATCATATCTGTATTTGAAGTCAAGGCTGATTTACACCAGTCACAGATCTAGCCCAGAACATTTCATAGAGCACTGGCTAGTATATCAGGCTTTGACAAAGCATGGTCTGCATTTCTGACCTACAGAGAACCAAATCCTCAGGTGTTTTTTTTTGGCATTAACTTAGAATCATAGAATCATCGGTTTAGAAGGGACCGCAAAGGTCAGCTAATCTAACCCCCGCAAGATGCAGGGTTTGTTATGTCTAAACCATGCTATACAGCCTCCTTCTGAAAATATCCAGTAAAGGAGCTTCCATGACCTCCCTAGGCCATCTGTTCCATTTCTCCACTGTTCTTACAGGTAGGAAGTTTTTCCTAAGATTTACTCTAAATCTGCTATGTTGTAGTTTGAATCCATTGCCTCTTGTTCTGCCCTCTGTGGCAAGAGAAAACAACTTTTCTCCATCTTTTTATAGCAGCCTTTCAAGTATTTCAAGACCACTATCATAACCCTCCATTAAGCTCTTCTTTTCCAAACTAAACATCCTTCAGCCTTTGCTCATATGACTGGCATCCCATCCCTTTGACCATCATTGCCATATGCCTCTAGATCTCTTCCACTTTCTCTACATCCTTTCTATACATTGGTGACCAAAATTTGACACACTACTCCAGCTGAGGCCTAACCAGCACTGAGTGGAGTGGTACTATCACCTCCAGTGAGTTGCATGCTATGTCTCTGTTAATGCAACCTAAAAATTTCATTTGCATTTTTTTGCAACATGCAGACTCATGCTGAGGTTGTGATCCACCAAACTCCCAGATCCTTCTCAGCAGTTCTGCTGTCAAGCCAGTTATCCTCTATTCTATTCTTATGTATTTGTTTTTTCTTCCTTAAGTCTAGCACCTTACATGTGTCTTGGTTAAATTTCATTTTGTCAGCTACAGCCCAGTTCTCCAATTTATCAAGATCCCTCTGAATTTTAGCTTTATCCTTCAAAATGTTGGCAGCCCCCACAGCTTTGTCTCATATGCAAAATTGACCAGTATGCTCTATATACCTACTTTCAGGTCATTAATAAAGATGTTAAACAACATCAGACTCAGCACAGATCCCTGGTGGAGCCCCACTTGAGACCTCCCTCCAATCCGACCACCTGCCATTAATCGTTACTCTTTGTTTGCGGTTAACTAACTTCAATGGTGCCACTTGCCAGGGATCTGGCTCAGAGTTGTGCAGCTCTGACTTCATCTTTGAACACAAACACGCACTGCGCGCGCACACACACACAAACCGGGGGTGGCAAAGATTCTGACATTTTGAGAAACAACCCCATAAATCCCAGATTTTGTCACGGTGGTGACCAACCTTCAGCTTTATCAATGACGGGAACATGGTGTAAATGAGCAGAAACAGCCCTTGTGGAATTCCCCTGGCATAAGGGCACAGAGCTGGTGCAACGGCCTTTATACTAGCCTGCCCTGGTGCACGGGGCTTCAGGGGAAGGCGGCTGGAGCTAATGCAGGCTGTGTTCTGGCTATTCTCAGATGCAGGGCAGTATGAGTCATCCTGAGGCTTCTCTAATTTACAGTAAAGCTGAGTGTGTCCATGGCAGAAGGAAGATCTGCCTGGCAGTGAAACCTTTCTCTCACATTACCAGTCCATCTCCCTGTTCCAAGGGGAGAGAGAATGCTTGCAAACGGGAATAGCATGAAACATCCGGAAGCAGGCTTACAATCTGACTTTATCCATTTATAGGGCTGTTTTATGGTTTGTGACCATTCTGGGATCAAAAGAAATTTAGATCACAGCCAGTATTTGCTCCAAGTCTCCAGTTTGCTTAGTTCAGCCACATACAAAGGCTTAAAGTGCACAGAGAACAGAAGAAGCTACAGATTCTACACCAAAGTATGTCACTGCTGTCTGATGCAATACTAGCAAGAGACAAGGGGACTTAAGACAGCTCATGAAAAAAATGCCATTAGGCTGGCCTTTAAACCCTGCTTCCAAGCTTTCAAACCTAAAATAACACACCATTGGCCATTTATGTTTAGATCTATGGAGCTTTCTTCCCAGCCTGGAATGTGAGGATTATATGGTCTTGTCCACTTGTGGGATTACTATAACAGTGCCCTGCAAAGCGATCATATTATCTCCTATTAAAACTGGAGACAAATTGGCAGTCGTGGTGCAAGAGCATATGCATGAGTGGAATTCCAAGGTACAGTCTGCTTCAGCATGACATTTCACCAGCATGGCAAAGAGATAACGTCTCAGTAAAACTGGATAAATTGAAAACAGATGATGCAAGATTGAGCAGAATGTTTTAACTGAGTGATGGGTTTAAAACAACATCACATCATGGTTGGCAGAGATTTATAGGCAGAGTGGGGAATGAAACAGCATGCACCCACCAAAATGTCTGCGGGGCTGATCCAGCCCCCATTGAAATGAAGGGAAAGATGCCTGCTAACCTCAGTGGAGTGGAATCAGGCTGTCAATGACTCTAGCAACCAGCTGCAGAGGGATATTAATTAGCAGCTACATACTGTAGCTGCAATCCTTATGATAGTGGTGGGAAAACAGGTGCTTGATGGGAGGGTGATTCTGTGAGAGTAGTCAGAAAAGACTTATGGGTAACAAACAGCATGCAGCAAATCAGAGAAGGGATCATTCCAAACCCCCTGTCCAGACTTTGGAGAATTCAGAATCCAAACTTGGAGCCCGATTTCAAAGCTGACTCTTATCTAATGGGCTAAAACAAAACCCTGTGTCTAAACAGGCTGAGTCTCTTATGTGGGGGCAAAAATGTGCACTGGAAATTTGAAGCTCTCACCCATCTCGAGATATTAGCTCAATATTCAAGTAAAACTGTCCATGCAGTTTTGGGCCACAGACACAGAGGTATGATGTCCTGGACCAGATGAGTGATACTCTCTCTCCATGGCATGGGGGACACCACATCGAACCAGCAATGCTGCCAGCAGGAAGTCAAAAAGCTATACAGAATTTTCAGAACAAAGCAACTAAGATGAAGAGCTGGAGGGAACGACCCAAGAAGACATTTGGAAAGAGTAGTTCTGAATCCCTTGGCTTACTGAAAAGAAACACAGTACCTGCTTAAAAGTATTTAAAGGGTGTAAATATCAGTGCGAGGAAGAAGAATTATTCAGGAAGTTGTAAAGGGGTGTCACGAAGGAGAACGGGCTGAAATGAAGCAAAAGAAAAGCACAGGCTTTCAGATTAGGAGAAATCATTCTCAACCCGTGAAATTTACTAAAAAAGAGGAGTATAGTCTCCAAAGGGAAAAGTACGAGCCGATTGTATGAATAATTTAAAACAGGATTAGACAAAGCACCCAGGAACAATCCTGCATTGGCAAGGGAAATGGGCTGATGACTATCAAGTGCTAGAGTGAGATATTACTGTCCACGGTAAGTCAGGGAGGCACATAGCTGGATGGTCCCATGAGCAGACCAGAAAGTGAAGTGTGACTCAGAGTTCCAATTCTTCCTCCATGCTCTGGGGCTGGAGGAAGCTATTTAGCTCATTTTCATGGACCAGCTTCTTCCTTCCTGTGTGCCTGGCCAGCTATACTCGCCAGTGAGCAAAGGAGGAAGCCATGGATCTCTGACACATGTGCAAACCTTCGACCCAGCTGGTTGAACCCGGGCAGAGGGTCACTTTCAACACTGAGACATTGGGTTTCCTGTGGAATCTCTTCCAGAGCAGGGAGTTGTGATGTAAAACACCCACATGACTAGGATTGGGCGGAGCACTCCGGTAGCTAGATTTAGAAGAATGAGCCTCTTTTACACACAAAGTTTATTATTTCAAATACTTAAGAGTCACAAGTTACTTGTGATCTTTCCCATTCTGACTAAGGAATCCTATTGACACAGTTAGGAAAAAAAGCACAATCAGGGTAATATCATGGTGATCATTTTGCTTGACACTCAAAATGGGTTTGGGTAAGACACCCAGCCTGACCCAGTATAATGAGGCTTTCTGCTGATTCTGCAAAATGACGTACTCCATATTAACTAATCTTCACAATATCAAATGTGTCCTGCACTAGGGTTCTGAGGCACAGAGAAATCAACCGATGAGAGGCCCAAGGCCACACAGTGAGTCATTAACAAAGCAGGGGTTAGAATACAGACAGTTCCTGACAACAGGAACGTCTCTTAGAACCACTGTTGGATTTTCTTCTCTTTCTGAATCAGCAGCTTGACTTTGTGGCCAACAAACAATTCCAGAAGAAGATGGAAAGAGAAGGTCTACTAGAGGGGACCCTAGAACCATACAGGCAGTGGCCACTAACCAAACAGTGGAGCATGACAGCAGACTTCTCTGAAAAAAATGGTCTACACAGTACAAGATATGAAATATAAAGGAACTGAGCTTCCCAGTGCCAGGGAAGCAATTTCTGTATAGCTAATGCTGCATCTCTTCATCATGCAGAACTTTAGAAGTTTTGAATTAAGCTTTCACTGTCATCACAGGCTCTGATAAGGTTTCCTACCCTACGGCATCTCTCTTTCCAGTAGAATTTCTTGGTAACTTCTTGTTGGATTGACCTACAGGCTATTTTTTTGTGTTTGAGTCTAACTAAGGGATTTTAATGACTCTCTTAACCATAGTATCCGAGCATCTCACAATCTTAGAAGCATTTAGTTTCACAACACTCCTGTGATGTAGGAAAGTGCTACTGTCCCCATTTTATAGTTGGGTAACTGAGGCACAGAGAGACTAAATGACATTTCCCAGGGTCACACAGGAAATCTCTGGGGGAGCAGGTCTTTGAAGCAGGGTGTTTCCTGAGTTCCAAGCTAGAGCTCTAACTACCAGATAATCCTTCCCTTAAGCCACTTCTAAAGCACTGTGTTTGTTTAGAACAGAAGTGTTGTTTTATACTTTCCCTCTCTACACTTCTTCTTGTGGACCCTGAAAGAAGGGAAAGATATTTTAAATCTTTCCACCTAGAAATGCATGTCAAATGGTGTCTTGGACCAGCAAGCTGGAAAGATGCACCTATGCCTATTAAAACCCAATTTTGTAAAATAGTTTCCTGGAAACCAGGTCAGCTTAAGGATTTGAGCATGACCTTTAGAGATCTTAACTCTGAATTTTTTTAAAAAAAGTCTGGAAATCTACAGGCCAGCTCCTCAAATCAAAGTGGCTTCACTGAAGTCAATGGAACAATGGTGGTTTACATCAGCTGAGGAGTTTGCCCTACTACTCTCTCTCTTCAAGTAGTGCTTGATATTGTTTCTGATGTTTATTTATGTGGCATTTACTCTGTTAACATTTCATCTCAAAATATGTAAACAGGCAACTCATTTCCAGTTTCTAGCTAGAAATGGCAACCTAGCCCAGTCCAAGAAAAAATGCTGAATTAAAATACCTCCTTTTCTGTGCATGCCAGTCCACATTCCCCTGTTTTGTTTCTGAGACAGACCCCAGGACAGAGGTACATCTGATAATTTACTTTCCCTAGCTTTGCTCAAATTACCATCCCTTACCTAGACTTTTTTTGTTGAAAATTCCTCTCTGTGATATTGTCACATTTATGTTTCTTCAGAATGTTCTTTCGGGAATTACATTCAAGCTGTAAGTGCCCCCTGGTAGATAATGTCACACTCTCAAATCATTCTGGACAAGGGGTCTGATCCTCCGCTCACTCACTCACTCATGTTCTGACCCTGGTGTAACTCCAGGGATTTGAGTAATAGAGCTGTGAATCCAACGTTCCCGATCACCAACCTGAAAAGCAGACAGTTCTATAGGTGAAGTGCAGGCAGTTTTGGAATCAGGGTGCTATCACTTGTTCCGAGTACCCAAACACTTTCATTTCATCTGATCTCCTTTCCTGAGAGGTCTAGAGCAGGGGTTCTCACAGCAAATTTTTGGGTGGACTCAGAGTGCGGCCATCAACTTTTGCTGGTGGCCACTCTGACAATTTTTCCTAAAATATTTAATTAACTTTAGGAAAAAAAAATAAATATGCACATATACATGCCCCAATCATTTATGTAGGGTTTTTCTTGCAGATTCTATAATTAAAAATAATGTATAGTTGTCTCTATTCTTTACTGGACCTAAACAGAATAGAAACATAAATAAGGTGCTTTGCATGTTTGCTCTTTTTTTGGTTGCTTTTTTTTTTTTTAGACTTGCTAGCTAGTAAGTCTGCTACTGTGAAAAGTGACATTTGTCTATTTGTTAATATCACTTTCCATAGCAGACTTGCTAGCTAGCTGGGAGGCTGGGAAAAGTGACATTAACAATATCACTTTTCACACTAGACTTACTCAGCCCTGGAAAGCAGGGGGACAAATTAAGCCTCGGATGGGGAGGTGGGTAGGGAGCCAAGTGGTGATGGGGGGATAGATAAGAGGCTGTGGGGGTCAGGGAAGATGGGGAAGGTGAGCCCAGGACAGGTGCCTGCGGCCCTGGTGCACAGATGGGGACTGGAGGAGGCAGTGGGGGCCAAGGGCGATGTGCAGGGGGTGATCCTGGAGCCCTGTGGCTGGGGGATGGAGCCTGCTGCCACACAGCCAGAGTCTGTCACCTACCGCCCCAGGGCCTAAGCCTGAAGCCTGAGCCTCACCGTCCTTAGGAAGGTGTGGAACTCTCACTGGTTGCCTGCTCCGACAGTGTTTATGGCCCCAGAAGGGGACAGAGACCAGCCCCTGCTGGCAGCCCCGGTAAAGTGTTACTCCCCCCACCATCATCACCCGGGAGGCTGTGGCCACAAGAAAAGCCCCTGGTGGCCGCATGCAGCCATAGTGGCTGCATTTTAGAAATGCTGGTCTAGACTAGAGGCACCTGCGGGAACTATCTGGCATCGTTCCAGTGCTAGTTATGTGCCACAGAAGCCTCAAATCTCTTGCCTGATAAAAACAAGCAATCAAACAAACAAAAACAGAGACACCAGCTGCAAAGATAAGAGTTTTGCCTTTCTGGAATAAGTCTATGCTTATTAGTCAGTTTGGTCACATGACTTTCTTACCCAAGTAGAGATTCTCTTGAAGCCCTTCGAAGAACAGACATTTTAAAAAAAACCTTAGAGTGCTAAAAGCACCTGATTAAAGATTGCACTTTCAGTGTTTGTCTTGGTCCTGGGGAGAAATCAGGTACCCACATTAACAACACAGGAGTTTTTCATCTGTCTGTTACATAATTTAAGAGATTACATTGCAATACTAGGATGCTAATCTGAACTAACTTCATAATGCTTCCCCTCCCCAAAGCATTATAAAAAATACATCAAAAATATCACTGTGGTATGTCAGTCCCCTTCCACACACTCCCACCTCTTTATGATTTTAAAATGCTTTTGCAAGCCATCATCTACACTATTTCTCTTACAGTGCTTAGAAATAGCGCCAGACTCCAACACAACACAAGTAAGGGTATCTCACTCCACAAGTGACCCCATTGAAGTGAATGGGATTAATTGAGAAGAAAGGTACAACTCATGGTAAGAGTATCAGAATCTGGTTCTATGTGATGAAGCGAACAGTGAAAGAACTCCATCAGGACCTCTTTAATGACCTGAATATAAAAAGGAATCCTAAAAAATGCAGAAACATGGATGAATTGCTAAGGAGGAGTCCAACATTATAGCATAACCACATAGGGACAAAATCAGGAAGGCTAAAACACAAAATGAGTTGCAGCTCATAAGCAAGGGGCATAAAAGGTAATAAGATGATGTTCTTTAAATACAGTAGGTGCAAGAGAAAGATTAAGGAAACGTCCTCTACTTAGCAACGAAGGGAAGCTAATATCTAATGCCATCAAGAAGAGTAAGGTGTTTAATGCCCACTTTGCTTCAGTCCTCACTAAAAAAGTTTATGGTCACCAGATTCTCAACACACTTAATTTTAACAAGGGGGAAGGAACACAAGCCAAAATAAGGAAAAAACAGGTTAAAGACTGTTTAGATCAGTTACATGAATTCACATTGGCAGTGCTTGATGAAATTCATCCTTGTGTACTTAAGGAACTAGGTGACACAATCTTGGAACCATTAGCAATGATCTTTGAGAACTCATGGAGGATGGGTGAGGTCCCAGAGGACTGGAGAAAGGCAAACATAGTACCTGGCTTTAAAAATGGGAACAAAGCCAAGCACATGCATAAGTGCTGTCCTGAATAAAATGGCATACTTAAGTTCTTTCCTGAACTGGTGCCTGTGCGAACAAATGATGTGTCAAGTAAATATAGCCAAGTCACTCTATGAGTTCATTAGCAAGTTCATAAAATACTATCAGCTGGAGACTATGCGAATGAAACTTGACCCAATCCTCCAGCCATGCAACTCTCCGGGATCTTTTTCCTTGACACAATCTTACAACCCAGTCCAACAATTTTTAGAACAGTTCCAGAGAGAACTCTTATGTGAACATCTCCACTGCGAAACACCATCCCCTACAAGAAGATGCTGAACCATGAATCTCTCCTCAAATTGTTGAGCTTGTCTTTGTCAGGCACTCACGGTGCTACTGCACAGCTGATGTCATTTATTGACACTGCAGAGTGGTTTATAAGAGCTGGTAACAACTGGAAGGAATGAGAGGACTTCTGGCAGAAGATGGATATTTAGAGCCTTAGCTGAGATGGGGTTGGCGGGGGTGAGGTCTAAACAATGGTCTTGTTTTTATACTGGCAAAAGGAATTTTCATCTGACTCCTTAAATAATGTATTATTTTTTGACAGAAGATGAGGGATCAATACATCTGGAGAGCAAAAGTTTAGATGTCAGATCTCAAATCATCTTCCTTTCCTACTGCTTTAATGGTGTTTCCTTTGTAAACACTAGGGGTCTGCTTCTCAGTTACTCCATTCCTGCACTTGCAACAAGAATGAGGCCTGGGGAAAAGCCATCTTTGTGCTTCTCATACACTAGGGCTGTGAAGGGTCCTAAGGCCACTCTAACCGTGCTCTTCTTTTCCCCTCACAATGAGCCTACGAACTGGAGACTGGCCATGGTACAGTACTCTCAGGTCATGCCTCCTGCCTGGAGCAAGGATGATGGTCTAGCATTTACATCAGATCTATACCTGATGGGAGGCCCCCGGACAGAGGATTCTCAGGGCTTTCTCCACCTACTTAAAGCCCCTTTTTGCTGCCAGAATGGCATAAAAGGGCCTCCGGATAACCAAGACCTGAGTTGCTTTCCTAACAAAAGTGATTGACCAGGCTACTGTAACTCAAGTCCCTGGCAGTTTCGCCATTGTCATCAATAGGAGTAGGAATAGGTTCAACACAGGCAGAAAAACAAAAAGCATAGGACTGGCTCATTTGTCCATCGGCCACAGTATTTCCAAAGCACAGCTGATGATTTGGCTCTGCTGAGGGTCCAGTGATAGAATGAAATAGTAGGAGTGCAACATGGAAAACTGATGTGGAGCAAGCATGTCCTCATAGCTACCTGAAGCCAGAGGTGACAGCTGAAGATGGACTCTCCATTTACATGTTAGACCAAGCTAGACGTACAGGCAAGCAAGTCTTCAGGTTATGAGTGGGATCTTCAGGGTATCTGCCTGACCTAGAATGATGAAAGTCAGCATGCTCCTGAGGCCACTGTGATCACATAGCTTGACCTTCCGCCTAACCCAGGCCACAGAACTTCCCTGGATTCCTGCTTCAACTAGAGCATCTTCATTAGAAAAACATCCAGCCTCAGTTTAAAAATTGCCAGTAGTGGAGACTCAAGGGTTTTGGACTCCTAAGTCACTTAGGCCCAGCTCCTAAAAGGTATTTAAATCAATGGGAATTGGGCATTTAAATACCTTTAAGGACCTGAGCCTTAGACACTTTTTGAAAAGCCCATCCTTTATGCTTATATAAGAACATAAGAATGGTCATATTGGGTCAGACCAAAGGTCTATCTAGCTGAGTATCCTGTCTTCTTGCAGGGGTCAGTGCTGCTTCAAAGGGAACGAACAAACAGGTAGTCATCAAGTGATTCATCCCCTGTCGCCCATTCCCAGCGTCTGGAAAACACAGAGACATCATCCCTATCCATCCTGGCTAATAATCATCGCTAGACCTATCCTCCATGAATTGATCCAGTTCTTTTTTGAAATCTGTTACAGTCTTAGCTTTCACAACATCCTTTGGCAAAGAGTTCCGCAGGTTGACTGTGTGTTGTGTGAAGAAATATTTCCTTCTGTTTTTTTTAAACTGGTTGCCTATTAATTTCATTTGGTAACCCCTAGTTCTTGTGTTATGAGAAGGAATAAATAGCACTTCCTTATTTACTTTCTCCACACCAGTCATGATTTTATAGACTTCTTTCATATCCTCTCTTAGTCATCTCTTTTCCAAGATAAAAAGTCCCAGTCTTATTAATCTCTCTTCATACAAAAGCTGTTCCATACTTCTAATCATTTTTGTTGCCCTTTTCTGAACCTTTTCCAATTCCAATATACCTTTTTTAGAGATGGGGCGACCACATCTGCATGGAGTATTCACGATGTGGGCGTACCATGGATATATAGAGGCAATATGATATTTTCTGTCTTATTATCTCTTTCTTAATGATTCCCAACATTCTGTTCACTTTTTTGACTGCCCCTGCGTATTGAGTGGATATTTTCACAGAACTATCCATAATGACTCCAAGATCTCTTTCTTGATTGGTAGCAGCTAAATTAGACTCCATCATTTTATATGTATAGTTGGGATTATATTTTCCAGTGTGCATTATTTTGTATTCATCAACATTGGATTTCATCTTCCATTTTGTGGCCCATTCACTCAGTTTTGTGAGATCCCTTTGTAGCTCTTCGCAATCTGCTTTGGACTTAATGATCTTGAGTAGAGCATAACGTGGAGCATAGGTACACAGGTCCACTAGACACATGCAGGGACGGGCTCTGGTCCCCACTCTAGCTGCTTCTACCTCTTTTTAAGCACCATCTTCTCTTTCACATACTCTTTTCCCTATTAGACGTTATTAATGTCACTTTAAAAAACACTCCCCCTTTTACCCGCCCTCCCTGCTTTACGTAGTTCAGAGATTGCATTTGGCTGTGCTATTGCCTTGGGAAGTCTCCCCTGCCATCACTCCCTGTCCTGGGAGCTGCACCAGTGTTAGGATACTGTAGATTGTACACAGGGAAGCTGATTGTTCAGGTCACACCAGTGGGCTCGTGGCTGTAACTTGCTCCGGCTTGTCTGTACACTTCCTCATGGATAAGAGTATTGTCTCAAGGAGGGGCATGTGTAGGTGAGGGATCAGGAAACCTGTCTGGTCACGTCCCAGTCCGAGCAAGAACTCTTATGTCCTCTAAACACTCAGTGCTTTAGCCTGCTTTCCACAATGTACTACTCTAGCCAAGCCTCCCCCAGTTCAAAATCTTGCATGCATGAAATATCACCAGCTCACAAGGGATGAAAAGTGCTGACAGTCATGTACTGTTTCCCCAGAGACTGCGTACAGCGCATGGGATAGATGCTGTAAACCCTAACAGTGGGTTTGGACACTGTTGGCAGCATTTGCAAGGTTTAGCCACTACACCACACCCCAGTTTGCAAGCCGGAGGAGCTGCACTGATACAAGTCACAGTTTATACCAGATCAGTACATTTATCCTAGGGGCTTGCACCACAGCTGCAGATATACTGGTGTGCAAACCCCCTCCTGCCAGGACAGGTGCTTACTAGCACCCACACTACCACTTAGGGTTGCCAATTTTTAATGGCAGAAAACCAAACACGCTGTCCCACCCCTGTCCTGCTTCTTCCCTGAGGCCCCAAACACCCTGCTCCCCCTTCTCCGAGCCCCAGCCCCCACTCACTCCATCCCCCCGCCCTCCATCATTCATTCTCCTCCACCCTCGCTCATTTTCACCAGGCTAGGGCAGGGGGTCGGGGTGTGAGAGGGTGAGAGTTCTGGCTGGGAGGGGGAAGGGCTCCAGGGTGGGGCCAGAAATGAGGGGTTCAGGGTGCAGGAGGGGGCTCTGGGACAGGGGGTTGGCATGTGGGCAGAGGTGAGGACTCCAAGTGGTGCTTACTCATGTGGCTTCCAGGAATCAGCAACATGTCCCTCTGGCTCTGCCAGGAGACTGGTAATCCCGGCATCACCTGAGAGACGAGCAGCGTCGCAAGCTCTGCAGTATAAGGCTCCACAGCGTGCTGTTAAATAAAGTACTAGAGCCAGGCCCTCGGCTGGTGCCAGTCAGAGTAGCTTCCTCTTCAGTGGTGCTAGGCTGATTTACGCCAGCGGAAGCTTTGACCCATATTACTGGCCACTCACTTGCACGTTCCAATCCTTTTTCCTATTGTGATTAGCTGGGAAGGAGCATCAGGCTTTGAAGGCAGACGTACACTAGTAGCAGCAAAAGGCTGCTGGGGCTAAGGAATAAAGAGTTCCAAGCATACGCTGCCTCAGGAGGGGACAAACCAAGGTGTGCATGAGGTTGCGCCTATGTCAAATGTAATCACAACCAGGTCACGTAGAAATGTTGGGGTGAGTGACAATTTGCATAGCTAGCAGGGGAACACATTGTAGCAACAGCAGGGCTTGTCTCATTAAGCTACGGTATGTGCAATACCTCTGGAAATCAATGCAGGATTTTTCCAGCTGTCTCAGCTTATTTTCAAAACGTAGCTGAGCTTTTTCTTAACAAGATCAAATGTTTTTCACATTACAATTAAACTCTCTTGTCTCTGTACCCCTTTGAGGTTCTGAAAAGCATGGCCTTCCTCCCATTTCCCATCAGGTCTCCCTGAAATTTCTCACCAGCAACCTGTCTGAAAATTACCTTGAACTTGGCTGTATCTGACCTGTAAACCATGCAAAGAGCCTAGGAAGCTGCTTGTATTTGTTAACGTTAAATTCAAAACAAACTCCAGCTACGATTCTCCTGCAGAGAGGCTCTTATCGATTGTGAAAGCCAGACTGCAGCAAAGAAATGGAAAAGCTCATCTACTGAGCTCATGTGAATGCAACTGATGAAAAAAGAAAGAGTTGTGTGGCCAACTCAAGGCCTCAGTTAGTCCCCAGCCATGGATCATGTTGGTGAGAGTAACTTTATGATCAGACTTTTATTCTTGTGTCTCCATAATTCTTTGTATTTGCAACACCAGTCCACTTAGCCTTCAATGGAAACTGAATCCCCAACCTTCAGAATTAGGAAGTTAAGCTAAAGGACTTAACCACTAAATCTTGCGAAGGAATACATGTATACCTGCACCCACTAAAGCCCAACTTCAGTAGCAGTCAAACTGACTGAAACTACACTAAAGAACAGAATTATCAGACACATAGGTGAACGTGATTTGTTGGGAAAGAGTCAACATGGCTTTTGTAAAGAGAAATCATGCCTCAGCAGACTATTAGAATTCTTTGAGGGGTCAACAGGCATATGGACAAGGGTGAACCAGTAGAATAAAAGCAAGTTTCAAAATGGCTGAATTTCACACAAAATGGAAATTCTAGCTCCTACCCAGTTTTAGTCATTTATAACAGAAGATTGCCCATCGCAGTAACTCTGTGAGACACAGGTAAAATAGAATCTAAAAGGAGCGTGACAAGAGACACTTGAGAGGCATCCAAAAAAAGTGAGTAAAGTAAACAATCTCCTAGGAAAAGTGATTTTTTAAAAAAATCATGAATGCTCATTGCAATGTTCTAGGTGTTGGGGTACATAGCAGGAAGTCCAGAATGGAGAGTTGAAGCCTGAATCACTGCTGGCACAAAATGAATGAGGCAAATTAAAAATGTCCCTCACTGCCCTAGAAAATAAAAGTACATATTACAACCACTGAAATAGACTGTGCCACCAAATTACAATCACCAGAGAACGTTCAGGCAGAAACAAAAACAAGCCATATACTCCAAAAGAAATACAGAGTGTGAATGAGAACGTGAGCAAGAGCACATAAGGGATTAGCAGATTCTATACACTCAACTGAGATTGGCAGAAAACTACCCATAGGAAAAAGGAAGCCACCAGCCCCACCGACTTTGGTTCAATTTTCCCATTGGACTACTGTGCTCCCATTGACTTCAATGGGAGAGTTAGGCCTACCCAACCATTTTTGAAAATCCAACACTAAATTGCACAATCTATGCGCACAAACACAAAGCAATTGACTCTTTCTATGAAGAGATGTTGCCATAACCCAATTAGAAAACCAGTGGGAGAAGGCAGTGGAGAAACTGCTCCACCTAACCAGCAGAACTGAAATCCAAAGTCATTGATTCCACTCCCCTCTGACCCATCCTTCCGTCAGCACCATAAACATTCAAGTTTGTGGAATGCCGGGCATACGTTAATATTCTGCATTTCTATAGTGACTTTCATCCAAAGACCTCTAACATTTTGAAACCACGAAGTAGCTCTCCCCTTGATTCTTAATTCATATGACTATGATGCCCTTATTGACAAGAATATATAAAACATGATTTAAGAAGTTGCTGTGTGACTCTAAAGAAAATATTGATATCAAGAGCACTCACTCCTCTTTTACGGATATAAGACCAAATGTTGTGAAATCCATAACGTGTTTCTGATTACTCAGATTGGCCTCTGAACCTTTTATTTCCCATTTAACACCCAACCCTGCACAGTGCGCATGCAGCCTACATTACCACCCATGACATCTATGGGGCTCAGGATACATGTAGCTGTCTGCCCACATGCTATGGGTCCAGGCCTACATGGGACCATGAAATGCCAACCAACCAATAGTTCTCTTATGACATTAGGAGCAACCAGTGAGTTAGCTTAACATATAGTCTTGATTGGCATTTCAGCAACAGTATCCCAGCCTTCCACTACGTTAAGAAAGTGTACTGGAGAATGAAATTTGTAAAAGATGTTTTAAGTAATTTTATGTACTCTTCTCTCCATTAGACTCATACGTTTGACATAACCTAATATCTGAAAGCCACTTCAGGTGGTATAGTTTGTTGTCCAGATTCACAGCTGCACCTGGTTCAGTTTGCGTCAAGAAGCGTGGATTCTGATGCTCCATTTTGGAGGCCATCTTGAGGTCACTGGAAAATTTGGTGCCTAATGTGTTAAAAACTGGAGTTAAGTCTGCGGGCTACTGTTATCAGACATTCCATTCTTTTTTTCAGGTAGACTTTAAAGAAATCGGTTTGCAAGACAACATGATGTAAAACATTCAGATCAGACACAAGAGCTGATTCATTTTACCTAGTGTAGTGGCTGAACTCTTGCTGATTCATGGCACTGTCTGTCTGAGATCACTATGACTAATTAAAAAAAAAAAGCTAAGGTGGACTTCTAAAGTCTGCAAGCTGTGGAGTGCCTTCTACGTATTTAATTGCTTAGCTTTGCAAGATAAGAGAGTAATCACACTGTTACCTGTCCTGATTAAATCAAACAGTCGAAATAGTCCTCCTTTTGAGAATGAGCTACAGAAGATTTACGACAACGTAACAGAAAATGAGCACAGTCCAACTGAGTACAAAGGGTTTAAGAGGGAAAACTGACGTATCACCAAACTTGAAAAATGGATCCCTCCTCTGATTACACGCATGTCACTGTTTAGGTGGGTCGCTGATCATCCTTTGGAGCCGATTGTCTGTGGACAAGTGATTTTTAAATTGTAGTCCAAAATGCAATACCCTACAGCTGGTAAGAAAGTATTTACTATGGCTGGGTGAATAATTTTATGGCAAGGCATTTAATTTATCTGATGAATGTACTCTCCTCTTTTCTCATGAATTGTCAGAGATATTTGCAGTTCTTCACCAACTGAGTCAGACACATCATTCCTAATCTGTTGCTCATTTGCAACACGCAAAACTCAAACGGTGTTGTTCAATTTTAGTTGGAAACACAGGCCACCTAGGATGTTTCTGGACCCGCATAGGACAAGCGTAACTCTTGGAATGGAGGTTTACTTCAAGAGGACTGCTTGGGAAAGTGCTACTCAGCATCAACTTGGGATGCAAAATTGGACTCAGGGAGCACATAATTTACTACTTTAGTCTTATTTCCTGCAGTGAGAATGAGTCATTTTAGGACCCATGTGATATAGCAGATATAACCAACAACAGAACTATTATGTACGTATTTATCAAGTAATATTGCAGGTCATCATGTGTCTCTCTTCTCCCAGGTGCCAATGGCAGCAAAAGGACTTGGTTCAGTCTGCCTAGAGGTTCTTTTCTAAAATAAATATTACTATGCCTCGAGCTACCACCCCGACCTGGACTTTTAGCTCTGGGAAACTAAAAAAATAACCTCTCTGGTCATCTTTGCAGGTTGTTATTCTTCACTCTAACACTCTGGAGCCCTTAGGAACATGGAACCACAAATGCTTTTTCTTGGGGGTGGGGGTAAGGGAAAAACCAAACAAGACAAACATAACCATCTAAATATTTACATGTAATAAATGTGCCAGGAGTGTGGCTTACCCCTTAGTTCTAATGTATGAACTGTCTGGCTTGTTGAGGTCTAGCACTCATAGGCCCACAACAATTCCCCTCCACCTAAAATGCCTCTCATGGTTCCACTCATGGTCAGTGGTTACCATGGGTGACCGTTCTCTGCGTGTCTGCTCTAGTCCAGAGATATCCACACCATCACATCCCACTCTCATGTGTGGCTTCCTGTCACAAAGCTCTGTGACAACAGCTCTCTCACTACTGGGCTGGTCACGCCTTACTACAAATTTACTGTAGTTAGTAATTTTAGTTGGTCTTTAAGGTGCCACAGGACTCTTTGTCACTTCTACAAATTTACTCTGAATTGCTGCAAGCTGTCAAGGCACTGCAAAGTCATCTCTGTTGGCCCAGTGCAGGATCTGGGAAGTGGGAGGCCATCAAACAAACCAACATGTCCGCTTTAAGAAGGCCTCCACTCCAACCCTGCCCATCAGAGCGCCAAATTTCCTCTATATTTCTGGAGGGGGACAAGCTTTCTCCCTTTGAGGTGCCAGGCCAGGAGAGCAGCAGCTTCATCAAGTTCATAAGGCCCTTTCCTCAGATCCTTGAGACAGAGCAACCAAGCTTATAGTAAGAAGAAAAACAAGTCTCTAGGCTGGAGTCTTAGGGTTTGCAACCAGTTACAAGTCAGAGTTGCTTCTTGTCCCTGTTTAGCTTCTTCCTCCTATTTCTATATCCCAGACCCAGGGTAGGGCAGGGCTCCTTGATTGCACCCAAGCTATTGTGAGCTCCAGACTGTTTCTTTAAGGGGTAGGACACCCCACCATAAGCCCTGCTCCAAAGCCAACTCTGTGCTGCTGCTGCCGCAACTGCCAGTTCAGTCTGGGCCTGTCCAGTCCCCCAGAATAACTCTGGACCCCAGTCAAAGTTTCCAGGCAGGAAACTCTAAGCAAAACACAACACAGAGTCTCCGCAGATCGAGGAGTTCACTGGACTGTTAATTAGGATTTTCAATAAGATTTAGAACACTGGGGAAGTTCCAGAAGTTTTGAAGAAAACTAATGTGCCAATATTTAAAAAGGATAAATGGGATGACCCGGGTAATTACAGGCCTGTCAGTCCGACATCATCCCGGCCAAGGTAATGGAGAGGCTAATATCGGATTTGATTAACAGAGAATGAATGGAGAATAATGTAATTAATGCCAATCAACATGGTTTTATGGAAAATACATCCTGTCATACTAACTTGCTATTTTTTGATGAGATTACAATTTTGGCAGTGCTGATGTAATCTCTCTAGACTTCTGTAAGGCACTTGACTTGGTACCACATGACATTTTGATTAAAAAACTAGACCATAAAATAAACATGGCACACGTTCTATGGATAAAAGCTGCCTCACTGACAGGTCTCAAAAGGTCATTTTAAATGGGGAATCATCACTGAACGGGTGTTTTTCTAGTGGGATCCCACAGGGACTGGTTTTTGGCCCTACACTATTTAACGTTTTTATTAACAACCTAGAAGAAAACATAAAATCAATAATCACAGTCACTTTACCTTGCACAATTCTTATGCCCTTTTACCTGTACAGTCACAGTAACAATCAGAATGTAGACAAATTCCAGATAAAGGAACACCACACAGAATGTGGAACTCTGGGTAAGCAACTTTATATTCATGTAAATGAGGCTTGCCCTAGCTGACTTTACACGTGTAGCGGGAGCAGAGAGTTTCATCCCTCTAACCCTTCCAACTGTGGGGTTTATACCACAGAAGCCAAGAGTAATTCCTGCATATACTATTTTGCCATGATTTAGCTTCTAGTTCAGCAGTACATCCCTGCTCAGCAAAGCACACCCAGCTTTTGACAAGTGCTTAACTCCCATATGCCTAAAGCTCAGCATGTGCCTAAATGTTTTGCTGACAAGGGATGGACTTAAGTTAGGGGTGGGCAAGCTATGGCCCATGGGCCACATCCGGCCCAAGGGACCGTCCTGCCTGGCCCCTGAGCTCCTGGCCAGGGAGACTACCCCCGGCCCCTCCTCTGCAGCCTTATGGGCAGTGATCTGGGGGTGCAGGGCTCCACGCTCCTGCGGGGCAGTGTGTCTGGCTCCATGCGGCTGCCAGACATGCTGCTCTGAGAAGCATGGTAAGAGGGCCAGGGGGGTTGGATAAGGGGCAAGAGGGTCCCGGGGACCAGTCAGAATACAGGGAGCAGTTGGAAGGGGTGGAGGGGGGGCAGTTGGGAGTCCCGGGGGTCTGTCAGGGGATGGGGAGGAGTGGATAGGGGTCAGGGGAGTCAGGACACAGGGAGCAGGGGAGGTTGGGTATGGGGTGGGGTCCTGGGAGGGTAGTTGGGGGCGTCTCTTGAGGGGGCGGACAGGGGACAAGGAATCGGGTTGGAGATTCTGAGGGGGGTAGTTAGTGGGCAGGAAGTGGGAGGGGGTCAGATGGGGGCAGGGCCAGGCTGTTTGGGGAGGTACAGCCTTCCCTACCCAGCCCTGCATACAGTTTTGCAAACCTGATGTGGCCCTCAGGCCAAAAAGTTTGCCCACTCCTGATTTAAGTACACATGTAACTTTTGCTGAACTAGAGCCTGAAAGCCTTGTGAACAGGCCAGTTTTCACTTGGGCAGCATTTCCCTCAGTCTAAAACCCTCCCCCAAGGGCGTTCTAATTGCTGCAAACTTAGTTAATCAACTTTGTGCACAGAAGGAAGGACAGACTCAGAAGGTGAGAAGTGAGCAGAGACATGCAAAACTCAAGCTGTCACCACCTCATAGCATTCTTTTCTACGGGCTAGTCAAACATGTCCTGTCTAGCCTCGCCCTGGTATCACGGGTGGAATTGTTCTCTGGAATGCTAACGGGCATGTCCAGTATCAGCACAAGGCCCCTGAGTTGTTTCCCTGCCCCCATGTTGTGTTTTTGTCTCCTCTATCACACATTCCCATCTCCCACAGCAGTTGGGCACACTGTCAGGCTGTGCGTTCAGACAGGCTTTTGGGCTCTTCTAAAATCTGTTTGTTCTTTTCTCGCTTCCTTTCAGTGATTTAATCATCTAGAGAAGCTGGAACAGGACCCTGGTTACAAGCTCCTGGAGCAGCCATGTACTTGTATGAGATCCAGCTCCGAGTTTTCCCCTTTCTCCTGTTGAGATACTTAGGTGCTTGTCCTGAGAGGACAGCTGAAGTGAGCGGTGGTACTTTCCCAATACCTTTTGAGAGAGGATTGGCTCAGCATAGTGGGGTTGGTTCTTTTAATTCAATTCACCCCGTGGCTCTCAGCACATCTCCTGTCTTTTTCAGCACCCCAGGATAAACTTCCCCAGCTCAGGGAATTTTGCATGGGAAGCAAACTAGATTTTTGATGCTTAGTACCAGGAATGTACGTTATCTATGACGTATCTAAGAGCCACAAAAATGATTCAAGGGCTGGAAAAAAAATGCCTTCCAGCAAGACACTGAAGGAGCTCGATCTCTTTAGTTTATCAAAGAGAAGATTGAGTGGTGAGTTGATTATGCTATACAAGTACGTTAACGGGGAGAAAAATCCCAGCTACTAAAGGGGTCTTTAACCTAGCAGAGAAAGGCATGAGAAACAACAGTGGCTGTTAACACAAGACAATTTAGAAATAAGGCACAACAGTGGGGATGATTAGCCACTGGAACAAACTACCAAGGGAAGTGGTGGATTCACCACATCTTGAAATTTTCAGATGAAGACAGGATGCATTTTTGGCAGATAGGCATTAGCAAAAAATTAGTTATTGGATTCAACAGTGTGAAATTCGATGGCCTGTGTTAGATCAGATGAGCTAATGGTCCCTTCTGTCCTCAAAAACAAAAAATCTCTGGGTCTCTGGTTCCTGCAGTTTATCCATGAGGATCAAGATGTATTTGGACTCTCTGGGGAAAGGCTTGAATTTAATTAGCTTGCAGACAGAAGTGAAGTGGGCTATGTTTATTTAAATCACCTGAATTTTTCTACTTCTATGTGAGTGGATCTCTCTCTATGTGTCACTGAGTGGTGTTGATTTATCAAATACAGAAAGTGGTTCCTCAAGGGCTGACCAGTTTCCATCAATTCATGTGTTGGGAGGGCTGTTTAAAACGACCAGTGGGCTGGCACTGGTGAAATTGTCATGTTAGCTCACTGGTTTGTTAGATTGCTGCTGTCGGTCAAATAAGTGATTGACCTTGCCCACCTCCCAGGATCTTCATGGCATGCTCAGTGGCTTTGAGTTTCTATGGTAATCGGGCAATCACTTCTGAGGCCCAGAGTCCACCTGAAGGCCCAAAGAGCAGACCAGCCATCTCCTCATGGAGAGATCAGAGTCGAAGGAAAGGAACTGCATTCCGCCAGGCTGCCGCTTTCCAAAACCTGAAAGGTTAGAAGCTGCCAGGCAGTTTGTTGGGCTCAAGACAATCACCTACCACCAAGATGGGCACTTCGCATGGGACTAAATCGGATCCAAACAGACAACAACTGCATTTCACTGGAGCTGATACAGGTTCACTCTGTGTCTCAGACCCAGAGGAGGGCTGTTGACTTATCAAGTAAGCAGTTTTGGTTGACCAAACCAGTAAGAATACCAGGTACAGGGGCTTCCATCAAACTGCCACAAGCAATAGGAACCTGGCAAACCCATCAACACCCAATACCTGCTCAATAACCAATTCAAAGCCATCATGGGAGGGAGACTTCCATTTTTGAAATTTTTTCCATGGTAGTTTAGCATTACCTGATTGAAGGACAACTTCACCACCTCGACAGAAAGTCCCCAGCACCAGCTCTGCATTGCCTCCAGTAAGATCACACCTTATGTTTCATTTCATATGGGTGGAATGAAGTACAGGAATCTCTGAACAAAAGCTCATGAGACAGATTACGCCTAATAGACATTGCCCTGTGTTGGGGTGGTGTGAAGCTGAATCATTGGGAATTCCAAGCTAGAGAGAGTACACACTTGCAGCCCCCACACCCCAATATATGTGCTTGAAAATCCAGAAGTGGAGGGGGACAGGCCTGCCGATGGCAAGAGAGGGCAGGGGCAAAGGGGCCAATTGCAAAAACGATTTAAAAGGGCCCGGGGCCCCCAGCCGCTGCCACAGTAGCAGTAGCCGGGAGCTCGGGTCCCTTTTAAATCACCTGGGTGGGCTGCAGGGCTCCTAGGCGCACGTGGGGTGGTACTGGTGGAGGCAGCCGGGCAGGCATTTGGAAGCCCTGGCTGTGCCAGGAAAGCACTCCCAGTAGCAGCTCACTGAGCACCAGCCAGCACAGGTGCAGCACCCCAAATGTCAGGCAGACCTTTCTAGGGGGCCCATTGACTGTTCTGTCCAGGGCAGAGCTGTCCCGAGGGTCCAGCAAATCAGGGCAACTGCTCTGGGCCCCGCAGGCAGGTACAATTGGCCATCGCAGTCGGTCCTGGAAGTGACAGATTCATCACTTCCCCCCAGGACAACCTGGCTCTGGGGCCTGGAATTACTGTCGGCGGACCTGGAGAAGGATATGGCTGAAATGAGCTCCTGCCTCCCATTTGTCCCAGGAAGCATGTATCCTACTAAAGAAAAAGCAAAACAAAGGTACCCTTGTTTCTGACATATTAATGCACCTGATCTCAGCGCCTAGCCAGTTCCTTCGATTGCATTGCTCAAGACACTAGGGTTCCAATTGATATCAGCAACGAGAATTCACATTGTCACCTTACAAAGAGAAATTCAACATTTGCTTGCAATGATTCCTGCCCATCCAAAATACCAGGCCATGGCCTGACCTTCCCCAGGAGTGGTCTGGGGGCCTCAGTAGTCTCACAGGCCCTAAAATATCCCTCTGGTCCCACCCGTCCTCCTCAACATGCTGGTGATGCCGAGAATGCCACTGAGTGATGCTCTGAGCTGCTCCTGGAGGTCACAGCCCCATTAGCTCCCTCCCAAACCTGCCCCTTTCCAAATCCTCTTGCTATCTCGAGCGGGATGATGCTAGCTTGCGGGAGACCCAGACTCAGAGAGAAGGGGACAGCCCTGGACCCTCAGTGCAGTAAGATGTCTGCATCTCAGGATCAGCATTTTATTTAATTTATTCACATTTATTTACAGAAATGTGCCTATTATGTTAATTTGATGGACAAAATTAAACAAATGGATCCCATCAGATTAATTACTGAACCTCACCACACCAAAAACATGGCCCTCGAGAACAAAACTAGAAGTAAATCTAGCAGCAGTTGAAATCGGATGACAATAGCACAGCTTCCATGGGCAAAACATCCCTGGAGACAATTTGCTGCCACCAGACTTAACTGCGAGGCAAGTTCTCTGAAAACTGCCTGGCCTCCATCCTACAAAGGACTGGAGCACGTGCTTAACTTCTCTCACACTGAGCACATCAGCTGAGGTCACTGGAACTGCTCACAAGACATAAAGGTAAGCAGTGTGTGTAAATGTGTGGAGGACTAGGGCGCTAGCAGAAGAAAAGCTAGTGTAGTGCTGCAGAGACTTATGTACAAGAGATGGTGTATAAAACCCAGCTAACCCCCTCAGAGTAACCAGAGCAGCAGCATCACAATGAAAATGTAGGTAAGGCAGAGTAACAGATGAGCAAGTTCTTTTAGATGCACTTACAAACCCATGAAGCATTTTCTCTCCAGACCTGCATTAGAAAGCAGCACAACTGGAGCACAATTTTTAGCACTCCCAAAATGAAGATTCCCTTTCTATTTTTAAATCTAACTTCATCACAATAGCGCCAATATTTCTCTCTTAACTCCCAGGCATATCTACAGGGAGCAGGATATGCTGACGGGTATCTCTGCTGCCACACGATTCGTGTTATTTTTCAGTTCCTCTATCCCGGGTTGATCTTGGCAACAGATCACAAAGCATGTGAAGCTCAACATAAACTGAAGCCATTGTTACTCAGTCTCCCAGTCCTCACTTCTGGAACGCCATTTCCCCAAGCACCTTCAGCTGAATTGTTACTTTGTCCCTCAAAGTCTATTATTCTATTTCTACTTAACTATTTACTTGGCCTCCCTGGAGGAGCCAAAACTAAATGCTTTCTCTTTCTCTGCTTTACAAACGGTCTAGGTGACAGGGCATTAAACAGCCACATTGCAGGGGCTGTGTAATGTCATATGCTCCAAGCTGACAGAAAGGGGCATGTAGGGAAAGATTATTTACCAACATGGTGCCTCCTGCTGGTAGTCTTGGGGATTACCTCACTTTCAGCTCAGAGTGCCCTCCACAGACCAATGTCTCACCTGCTGCTGGCCCCCCATGTCCCTCCTGAACCCTGGTGCCCCTTTTTCTTGGATGCTGAACCTGCAGTACCCCCTTACCCCGGATTTCTCCACCCAGGGGAGCCCCCAACCCTCTAAACCCACCTTGCCTCAGTGGCTACTGCCGTCATCATCTAGCCGCCTTTCTCTGGGGCAGACTACAGTGTGTAATGTCCACTCATCATTGTCAAGGGGTTAGGACCTGCTGCCTTTGCCTACTCCCAGGTTACATCTCTATAGCCCCAGTACCTTTGTAGGCCTTCACCAAGGCCTGCAGCCTGGGGGTTTAATCAGGCTGGAGCTCCCCAGCTTCTCTTTCCCTTTTCCCCAGCATTGCTTCACTCCAGATACCCTTTTCTCCCAGACAGCCAGGTCCTTCTCTCTCCACAGCTAGAGAGAGAGACTCCTGCCAGCTTCTGGCCCACAGCCCTCTTATAAGGGCCAGCTGGGCCCTGACTGAGCTGGCCACAGCTGTGGCTCCTTCCTCACTCAGCTTTTTCTCAGCCACAACCCTCTCCAGGACTCCAGTCACCCCACTACAGCTGCCCCACTACAGGCTGTATAAAAATGTGGAGATATTTAAGTGCAATTTTGGGTGGTTCTTCTGTCACCAGGAAAAAGACACATGGGCAAATCTGGTGAGATCCCTGCACGGGAGCATGTTTAGGGGCTACTTAGCCTTCCGCATTACCAATGGACGATAGATGGTTTTGACTAGACACAGTCACATATGGTGGGTTCTTGGCATTTTTGTTTTTAAGACGGCACCAGAAATGGGTGCTATTTATGCATATTAACAAGCAGACAATTGCTCAACCATCAGCTGTGGCCAGCATTCCATGGGTGCAGCTGATGTTGGGCAGGTGTTGACTTTCTGGAATCCTACGGCCAGTTTGTCCACAATGTACTTTAGGGCAGCTCCCGGACTGCTCTAAACCACCTGGCAGACTCTAGCCCTAAGATGTCATTCAGCAGACTTCAGCAGGGCTTATCTGAGTGCAGCAGTGTTCCAGCCATGACACCGCCTCTCTAGGAACTCCCATCTACATGGGAGAGGAAGGGGAGTGGTACAGGAGCTATGCTTGTGCTACAGCTTCTGAGGACATCATTACTTCTATATAAATTCATATTGCCTCTATATAAACCCATGGTATTCCCAAACCTTGAATACTGCACATGTGGTTGCCCCGCATGTCAAAAAAGATATATTGGAATTGGAAAAGGTTCAGAAAGGGGCAACAAAAATGATTAGGGGTATGGACTGGCTGCCATATGTAACTCTTCTGCCACGCCGAGTTGATAGCAGGAAAGGCCCCATCAGTACACAGAGGTTCCCTCTCAACAATGCAAGGCAAAACTGGCTCAAGCCCCCACCCAGTGACCTCAGAAAATCCTACACACATCCCTGGGCGCCTCAAAGAGGCAATACTTCCCCTCTCACAAGCACAGATCGGTGTATCAGGAAATCTTTAATAGCATGAGGTAAATGACATTAGCATTACCTTGGGAAAACACCATAACTAGGGTTCATAAACCAATCCATGAGCAAAACCCACCCCAGCAAATTGGGCTGTGTCCTCTCCCTTAGGTTCGTGAGTCCAGCAACCCAAAAATCACTTAAAGTCCCAGAAGTCCCACAGGCCAAAAGCTTCTGTCCCTGATCAGTGCAGAGTTCAAAAGTTCATCTGCAGAGTTTTACCTCCCAGTCTGGGTGGAACTTGGGGGGCAAGTTAAGGGGCACCTTACGTCAGGGGTCTCCAAACTTTATGAGATGAGGGCCATATTAGATTTTTGAAGGGGCTTCACGGGCCGAAGCAACTGTGAAAAAATTCAATATATGGAAATTCCCACCTTTGCTCCTCCATCCACTGCTGCAAGCCGCCTGCCCCAGCCTTTGCTCCTCCAGCCACTGCCGCGGGGGCACTCACCCCTCCACATATGGGGCCGCTGGAAGCGGCTCACAAGGGGTGGGGCGGGGGATGGAGCGGCAGCTTCTCCACACACCTGCTCAGCTGGAGGGCCAGACAAATTAAAACTGGGCTGGATCCGGCCCCTAGGACGTAGTTTGGAGACCCCTGCCTTGCGTGATCCGAGGCCAACTGCCTCGCTTCTCCATGGAGTTCTGCTGCAGCCACTACACCAGCTGTCCCACAAATTGCTCTGCTCCACCAGCTTCTCAGCAATATATCTTCAGCTCCCCCCGACTTAACACAGTGCTCAATGATTTGAGCTCTTGGCAGATTTCAACTCTTAAGTGATTTCAGTTTATAGTAGTGGAAACTTAGTGCAGATGCACCACTAGGTCCAAAGTGAGTTCAGCACAGCAGTCTGAAACTAGACTCCTAATGGAATAAAAAAATTATCTCTGATATTCCACAGTGGAGACAGGCAAGGTGCAATAGACTTCTCAGTCCCTCAGACAAGGCCCACACCAAAGGATATAAATACCTGTCCACAGCCTCTCTCATTTTACTGCGTTTTGGAACCCTTGCCCAGTGAGTGCTACCTAGATGATGGCGAGTTCCTCCATCATAACAAAGGCCAAGTACATATCCACAGTTCTTGATTCACACAATCAGGGTAACAGAACGTTATTATTCCTGCCCCAATAACAGAGAAACTGGGGATCCCAAAGCAGCCAAAGTGACCATGGGCTGCTGTGAGCTCATGCTAAATGAGGTGGGTGTGCCTATTCAAAAAAGATCAGCCCCTGAAGTTCTTTTCCACAACTCACCACAATTCACCATCAGATGTCAGGGTAGAGCTCATCCTGACACTGCTTACACATATAAGAAGAGATCAATAAGACTGGGATTTCTAAGCTTGGAAAAGAAGTGACTATGGAGGAATATGATAGAGGTCTATAAAATCATGAGTGATATAAAGAAAATAATGGAGTGTTATTTACTCCTTCTCATAAGAAAAGAACAAGAGGCCACCAAATTAAATTAATAGGTAGCGGCTTTAATACAAACACAAGAAAGTATTTTTTCATGCAATGCCCTGCCAACCTCTGGCACTCCTTGCCTGAGGGTGTTATGAAGGCAAATACTATAATGGGGTTCAAAATGGAGCTATATAGATTCATGAAGGATAGGTCCATCCATGGGTATTAGCCAGGATGGGCAGGAATGGTGTTCCTAGCTTCTGTTTGCCAGAAGCTGAGATTGGGTGACAGGGCATGGATTATTTGATGATAACGTGTCTGTTCATTCCCTTTGGGGCACCTGCCATTGGCCACTGTCAGAGGATAGGATACTGGGCTTGATGGACCTTTGCTCTGACCCACTATGGCCATTCTTATGTTCACCCACTCTTGTTTCCAGGTGCTTTGGACTGGAACAGGGCTCAGCAGACTGTTGAATTCCACTCCTCTTCCACATGAAAGGGGCTTTATGTTATACTTTTAATTACAGTAGTTTGTAAGGCACTGTGTGCTTTAACTTTACTTAGTCTTCTGGAATGTCACAGTTGGGCTCGTGACATTGTAGATGAAAGTCTCCAAGATGCACACGCAGAAACAAATAATAAATGGAAGTTAAAGGGATTTTTACCGTCGACATCAATGACAACAGAATCAGTCCCTACATCAGTTGGCAACACTCTTTATCAATATGTATTTGCATCTCCTTCTAGCGCTGTTTTTCAAGGGCTTTTCATGGGACTGCTCTGTAGAAAACACTGTTCCTTTCTTCACTCACCGCCACCTTGTTATCTACTGCAGAGTGTTACTCCAAACCCCTTTCTCTCTCTAGAGAAAGGAAATGCACTGGAGATGGAAATAGTACAGAAGATACAACAACGTACTCAGCGTTACTGTTGAAAGCTCTTACAGAAGATTAGGCTTCCTGACAGCATTTCTAATAATTAGTGGTGTTAGGAAAGCAAAACAAGATTGAGGGGAAGATTTTTCTCATTGACACTGCTGTAAATCCAGAATAATCCCTTCAAAGGAGTTGCTATGGGAGTAAAGGAGCCCAACAGAGGAACCTGGACAATTAAATGTAATAAATTACAGGTAGTTATAGTCGAAGAGATAACGGCTGTTCTCTAAACATAAGCCCACGTGGGAATATCACTGTCAGAATCACACACTGTATCCCCCTTTTAGAACTGACACTGGAGTTAAGGTTTCCCACTCAAGTGTTACTATCAGAGTACATTTGGATTTAGATGCAAATGTCCAATAGCCATTAAGATTTGAGAGGAGAAAAACAGCCAAACCCTCAAGCTGTTTGATTACGGTACACGGCTTTTTGGTTACTGTCCTGTATGAATTTTGACAGCAGGTTTTTCCAAAGTAACATATCAGTCAAGGTTCTCGGTCACAGGGCCAGAATTTCAGCCCTAGCAACACTGAACTCAACAGAGCTACACTGATTTATCACTTGGGATCGGGACCCTCATATCTGGAATTCCAGTGGGTTAATTCATTTTCCCAGAGAGCAAGGTCTGTCTCATCACCCCAGGGTAGCTTGGAGTTTCACGCCTTTAATTTGGTAATCTGATGGAGAAGAACTTTCAGATTCCACTGGAGCCTAAGTCTCAAGTATACATTGTGACAAAGTTCCTCCTCTGGCTTAGTGAGTCCTGCACTTGGCACATTTGCTCGCCTCAGAGATTCACGGCAGCCCTCAGTTTGGCCACTTTTGTTAGTGGCTCAAACCTGCTGTTCACTCAGATAATCTTATCACTGGCCAGCATGGGGAAAAAGAAAGAACAATCCCCGCAGTTTCTGCTGATCCACCTAGTGGGTTGGGGGACAGGCCAGGGACCTTCCCCCCTGGTGGGACCCACAGTCCAGGTCAACTCCTCTTATATCACCCTCTACCCTGGGTTCCACCCCAAGGCCCTGTGGATCACAGCTGTCTATGGCGTTTCTTGTAACAGCTGCGTGACAGCTACAATTCCCTCGGTTACTTCTCCATGGCCTCCTCCCACCACATTTATCCTCACCACAGGACCTTCCTCCTGCTGCCAGATAGCATTTGTACTCCTCCGTCCTCCAGAAGCACGCCCTTTGACTCTCAGCTCCTTATGCGCCCCTCATTGACTGAACTGAGGTCCTTCTTAAATCAGGTGCCCTGATTAGCCTGCCTGCCTTAGTTGGTTCCAGCAGGTTCCTGATTGTTCTGGAAGCACCCGTTACCTCATCCTGCTTAATCCGGAGATAGTATATCTGCCTTCTATCCCTCTCCTGTAGACATCTGTAGTTGGGGAAAGGTCCTGCTCTGAGCAGGGGGTTGGACTAGATGACCTCCTGAGATCCCTTCCAACCCTGATATTCTATGATTCTATGGTCTGGCCTGACCCTGTCACATAATGTAAAGAAAAAAATGAATTACAACTAGTGCAACATCTATGAGGAGATTTCTACCATGAGCCCCACTAAAAATCTAGTATCAGAGGGATAGCCATGTTACCCTGGATCTGCAAAAGTGACAAAGAGTCTTGTAGCACCTTATAGACTGACAGATGTTTAGGAGCATTAGCTTTCATGGGCAAAAGCTTATGCTCCTAAACATCTGTTAGTCTATAGGGTGCTACAAGACTCTTTGTCACTAAAAATCTAGGCAATGTTGTTTTTACAGCTATACATACCCCTAATTTTGATCTTCTGAAATACATACATTTAAACATCAAGTAAATAATAAACCTACAATGAATCTAGCAAAATTGACTTAGGATACATTTGAAAATCAATTTTGTAAAAACATTCCAAACTTGTAAAAATTCAAATCAAACCCTAAATCAATTTTCTTTCTAACAAAGAGATGCAGAAAGTATGAAAGCTTTATTTAAACTGCCTAGGAAGAGGCAGGGCAATGGCCTTCTTTAGAGACGGTATCCAATGACTTTGAAGAAGTTAAAAGAATAATCCAAACTAGAACCCACAGGACACCTGCTGTGTGCATTTACTGAGACAGCAGTGAAAGGAGAGAACTGTAGCGTTTGAGTCTCAGCTCCACACTAAGGAACTGGATTGATTTGCTCTCCCTCCCTACTTTAGGACCCCTTTATATGGCCAAAGCAGTGTAAATGAGACTCAGATCTATAGAGGTTAACGGTGGACAGTACAACCTGAAATAGAGTTGAATTCCCCTTCTCTAGACTTCTACATACATATACTGGGGACAACCATAAATGTACACTGGATTAGTTACAGTTGCTAGCAGCAGTGGATAGTCCCTTTGGCTTGCTGTCTGCAGCAGGTCTTACCCAGTCTGGCTTCCCTTGCCTCAAATGTCCTTTTCCTCCAATGAATCAAACTCCATATTGCTGATATTTTCACTATGCCTCTCCCCTCATGAGAAACTGGTTTGTTAACAGAAGAATGTTTAAACAACAGCATATTTGCTGCATCGCAGTCCTTGGTGCAAGGTTCTTACTCCTCCCCCAAGAGGAGAGCCTGGTGCCTAGTCACATGGTTTCCTCCCAACAAGCCTGGATCCTCCTCACATGATTCCTTCCATCACCTGACTGCTAGTCTGAGAAGGAAACTAGTTACAGGCCAGGCTGAACACATGCCTCCCTTGAAAGCCAGCTAACCTATGACACTGGCTGTTACAGGTTGGTAAGCTTAACTTTAGTAGCAGGCAAACTGGTTGAAACTACAGTAAGAACAGAATTATCAGAAACAGATGAACACAGTTTGTTGGGGAAGATTCAGCAATACTTTAGTGAAGGGAAATCATCTCTCACCAATCTATTAGATTTCTTTAAATGAGTCAGCAAGCATGTGGACAAGATGATCCAGTGCAATAGTGCACTTAGACTTTCAGAAAGCATTTGACAGGGTCCCTCACTAAAGGCTCTTAAGCAAAGAAAGCAGTTCTGGGATAAGAGGGAAGGTCCCCTGATTGATCAGTAATTGGTTAGAAGTTAGGAAACAAAAGGTAGGAAAAAATGGTCAATTTACATGGCAGAGTGATGTAAATAGCAAGGCCCCCCAAATTATCACAACTGGAACCTAGGCTGTTCATAAATCAGCTGGAAAAACAGTGAGGTGGCAAAGTTTGCTGATGATACAGAATTTTGTAGCCCTTCCAAACCTCAAGTGTGTACATGGTGTGTTAGAATTCTTGCTATTATAGCTCTGGCCATTCAAACAAACACCTTTTTTGAATCCTGTTCTTGGTAAAGAGTTTGATTCAATTTCATACCAAATGTCTGTCAAGCACATGAACTAAAACAGCTGAGGAGCAGCCAGTCTGGGCAATTCACTTTAAGTATCAGCCAGAAAGCAAAAACAAAAACAAGAAGCTGGAAATAAAAGTCAAAGCCTGGTCAGAAAATAATGGACTATTTCCACCAAACTTTGCAGCCTTAATGCTATATTGTCTCTAAAGAGAAATCCATGATGCAAGAGCAGTAAAGCTGGAACGCATCAGGAAACTTCTAAGTGGTGTCGATGTAATCAGGCCACAAACACAGTATACCATGAAACGGAAATAACCTTGAATGTCTGCTGGTATTTTTCACTGGAAAGCAACAACAGGATATGATAAAGGGACAGAAGTATGGAGTTAGCTGCCAGCACTTTACCTAGCTCCATAAATTACGTACTGCTACTCCACATACTGAAAGGAGCAGGAAGAGAAGAGAATAGTCTTTTTATGACATTTTCCTGCATGTGGTGCTTTTAAAGATAGTATTCTAGTAGTGATGTCAGTCTTGGCCAATCAGCATTGGCTTATATTGTGAGGTCATAAGCAACAGAATATTTACTCCAGGAATGGCTAGATTGGTGGACCAGATCTTTTATTCCTTAGGCACTCGGAATGCCCATAAAGGAGTTTTGTGGGTGGAAGGAACGGGCCACTAAATGGCCTCACTCCTAAGAGAGATTTGGCTAAATGCTTGACATAAGACTCTACAAATCCTCGCACTTAAGCTAAACAAAAGTTGCCAGCTAAATTCTGTTTACTTTTAGCAGGGTTAATAATTCTTGGTTCTAACGAGCGATTAAAAATAACTGGAGATGAGCCTGATCCAGATCCCTGGAAAATCAAATCTCTCCATGTTTTGGAAGAGTTTGCACAGGGATACAAGGTTAGCAACATATGCCCAATAGTAAAAGTATTGCAAAAGCCAACATAGGGTATATTTTCAAAATCAAATACCTACATTTAGGCAGCTGCTTAAAAGTGGCCTGACATTCACAAGAGTGGGCCCCTCCGTATTTCATTTAAGTCAGTGGGCACACAAAATGCTCAGCTCCCTTGGCAGTCAGGCTACTTATTTAGGGGCCTACATGTAGATGTAAGTGCCTAAATTTAGTCACCCAAGCTTGAAAATATTGGCCATATATTAGGTCTGCTTCACTGGCTGGTGTTTGTATCTCGCTGCTCCTCTTTATGCTCAGATGCCCTTAGAAGGCATTGGATCATGGAACACACTAACTAGCGCTGTCACTCATCAAAAGGTTTTTATCCATGGTGACATGGTGCAAAGTAGATTCTACTCCTCACTTTTTTAAAGGATATCGCTGCACTTGAGATAACCTCGAGGGCTTATCTGTACTGAAAGTAATGTCAACAGGCTGTCAGAACACCTCCCTCAAATCAGCTGAGTTGGTGTCATCTTATGTATTGGGTGTGTAAGGAATGCCTAAATGTGTGAAGTTTGTCATTTTACAGCTGCTCAATGGGGCCCTTTCGGGGGAGAGGTTGGCGTCATATCTGCCTTCAGAAGCAACCAGCAATCCAAGCAAAACTAGAGCGGCAGGCACATCACACTTCAAAGTGTGTGGACAAGGCAGGATCTAGGAACACCAAGCCTATTTTGCCATTTGTCTGCAAGTATTTGCCCGTTCTCTAAACCAGAAGAGATTATCCATCTACTCTCAGTTTTTCATTTGCTCCCAACTGCTTAAATATTCAGATGCAGCACTGTAAAAATCTCCACAATATTTAGACTGTTAAAAACATACAAAATAAAAACCTGCAGAGGGCAGGTCCTGTGACTTTTCCATTTCTGTCTCCTTTTCCGAATCTGTGGCTTGAATCCTCTAGCCTTGGTAATAAACTCACCTGACGGACAAAGAGCTCTCTGGCCTGAAGCGTGCACCATTCAAGTGGCACACACCACACAAACACATGTCTACTGGACCATCCATTAACCATCTGATCAAGGTTGAGTGCTCACAACTACACAAGGCTTACATACATGACACAGTAATAGAGCAAGACCCTACAAATAGGGGTGGCTACAGCTGGTCAAGCTGTTCAGAGTGCAATATATTCATGCAGTGAAGCTTAATTTTTCCATCTGCAAATTGCCTGACTGAATTTTACAGACCATTCCCTTTCTGCAGTTGTTTGAAGAAATGTTTCTGCCTCCAGCTCATTCAGAAAGTACCACTGGTTCAGCCTTCACTAGTTTTATTTTTTAAGGCAAATTATGATTGGTCAGTTATATGACATGTACTTTTTCCAGTACCTGATTGGGTGACCATAACATTAGGTTCCTGGTGTGAGTGGATGTTTTCATGCAAACTTCTATGTAAAAAGGCCAGTGGACAAGTATCCCCCCAGAAACACGGGAGGCTATGAGGGTATGTCAATGAGGGAACCCTCAGGGTGATCTTGAATTGCAGAGCACATAGATAGCACAGTTACAGGGGCCGCCAGAAAACTGCAGACAGATGGATGCTCAGATATTTTTCTGCAGCATTCACCCACCTCCAGAGGTCATTTGCATTGAAATCACCTCTATCCATGTCCGGGCATCTCACGGACTAAAATGCTTTCCAGCTAAACTCAGGTTTAAAAGACCAAAGAGCTGCGGATCTCACTCATGAGGCTTTTAGAAGCCATAAGAGAAGCCAGATTACATGGCATTGAGAGCCATAAACTTTTTGGCATCAATTATTTATTACTGATGACTAAGCAGCAGAGATGTTTTTCATTGACTTCAATTAGATCAGAACAGGAGACCAACATACGACACTTAGTAGATGTGCCCAAATATTTGTCAGACAGAGATATGGATTTTGCTATTCCTTGAGCTTATTGTTTTATATTCACTTACCAGTAAAACACAAACTCTTGTGAGAGCGCTCACAGTCAAATTCGTGACTTATGCTAAAAGTCATACGGGGCAAATATACTAGTACTAACATTGTAATGAACACATTTATATTAGAAAACACTGAAGCATGACATCTTGTTTTAAAGCTGATTTACTAGGCAGGAAAAACAGTCAGACTGATTAAGATACTGCTTAAGCATTCCTAAAGTAATACAAAACTGAATTAGAAAGCCATGTATCAACTGTAATATTGAAAAAAACTGTTGAAAAAAAAATCAGTAGGCTGTAGAAATTGGAGGTTCTCAATTTCTGTGCATCTCTTAGGTGTTTATATGGCCACCTCACAATCTGATCATCATTTCCCTCCACAACACTTCTGTGAAGTGGGACAGTGCTAATTTCATCAGTTTACAGAGCTGCTAATCACCTTGCTCAGAGTCACAAAGTCAGTCTATAGTAGAGCCAGGAATTAAACCCAGGTCTCTCCAGTCTCAGACTACGTCCCTGTCGGGCATCATTCCTTCCAAAGCCAAATCCCATAGGGCACTTTACATGCCAGTAAATTAAACAATAGACAACACTTTAAACGGGACCGTTATCCTTGCATCATCGGGGCGAATAGGCTGAAGTCTATCAGTATTCTGATTAAAAGGAGTATCAGAGAGTTAATCTGACCCTCAAATTACACCATCATATCTTGGTTCACACCTACATTCTTGAGCCTGTTGTTCAAATAATGAGGCCTTTATCAAAATTGACACTTCAAAAGAAAAGGTCGTTCCAAAAATGCAGGTGAGCGGACAGCATATGTTTGTGTGAGATAGTGAATGATTCCCTCAAATTATCTAGCTCTGGACTGCAATGAACTAGAAGAATTTAAACACTGATTCCAAAAACCACCTTTTGGCTAATAGTGGAAAACACTGTCCCATGTCCCCCTCGCCCTGCTCGTTCCGCTGTGATAAATGGTCACTCATAATAGATATACCTACCCAAATAAATACATCAATAAATGCAACCCTGAAGAGATCCCTGCAACCTTGCAGAGTCTTGTGCAACCACTGACAGGAACGTTCAGCACTGGATGGAATGGTGGCAACGTCTCACTAAAAGCGAGAGCCAGCCTAGCTTGGCTTCAAAACGCTACATGGTGCACGCTCACAGGAATTACTAGTGAGGGCTACAGCCAAATGCTCACTGAAAACCATTTTTGACCCACAATGTCACAGACCTCCCATAGGTCAGACTCAAGACACGCTCAGTATTTGCATGTTTCTCACACAGCACCATCTCCACTTGAAGGAGACTGCAGAGACTTGAATTTCAGAGGGGCTTGAGTGCCCATGGCTCCCATTCACTTTAATAAGCGGTCTATGTGCTCAGTACCTCTGCAGGAAGAGAGGAAATTATATTGGACCGGTAGGGCTCAAGTCTGACCAGCAGCACTTAGGAGAGCATCACCTTATGCCAGGATTTTCTTCAAAAAGTCTCAAAAAAGAAGAAAAATCAACCAGCAGAAACAAGCAGGATATCACAGATCCCAGTAATAATCAATAAGGTGGGTGTGTTTTACATGAAGACCTGAACCCTGAGATCTGAACATTACCATCCTTCAGATCTGAATCTGAAAGTCCTGAACTTACGAATGCAGTAGCACCTACATCAAAAATTTCAACCTCCCAACTTCTTCAAAGTGGCTCCTGAGTATATTCAAAACCTGTCTACCCAGCTCCAAATACCAAAAATCTGACGAGCCCCAGTCGAGGCCCTTTCGAAGGCTTGGAAGGGACTAAAAACCTTTTGACCTCACTCCTGTGTGATATTTTAAAATTGTTTGAGTAACTACTGTTATAGCGCCTTACAATGGCCATCACACCATTTTGTATCAATGAACAGGCTGGCTTTCATCCAGGTCAGTCATACTAGACAGCTTCTGAACTTGACACAACTTATCAGAGATGGATACAAAAGGGGACTGGTTATGGGAGCGGGATGTGTTGATCTCTCAGCTGCCTAACAATACAGTCAACCCTTGTGGACTCCTTGCCAAGATATTAATGGTAGCGAAGAACCGCCACTTCACAAAGCTAATACAGACCATACTGGAGAACAAAAGGATTCTTTTGTGGCAAACGGTGCAGCCATCAATGACAGAAGAATTGCATCCATGAGGAAGTGTCTTAGCAGCAACTACTTTATTTAATATTTATACAAACGAGCAGCAAAGCTATCCCAGGACAAGGACCTTTATGTACACAGATGACCTGTGGGTCACCAACCCAGTGAAAGGAGTTTGGTATACTACAGAGTACTCTGGTGAATGCACTTAACATCCTAGACAAGTACACGCAGCCAATTAACTGCAAACTCTCTCCGTAAAGATGCAAGTCAGTGCATTCCATCTCAAAAACCAATAAGCCAAATGCTAACTCAACGTCAGCTGGTCTGAGATGAAATTTATTCACTCCATAAATCTCATCTACCTTGATGTTAGTCTCCGCCAGACACTCTCTTTTCGAGCTCACAGAGAAAAAACCAATGCCAAGGTTAGCATGCGAAGCATCCTCAGCAAGCTGGTTACATCACAGCGGACAGCAGCACTGTTCACTCTGATCAACAGCACTGGAACGTTGCTACTCCTCTGCTGAATATGTTTGTGCAATGTGAGCATAATCCCCTCACACAAAGAAGCTGGACCCTACACTTTACACTGCCTGCTACTATATTACAGGATACCTTAAGCCTAGCCATGTCAACAGTCTCCATATCCTTGCAGGTATTACTCCTCCTGATATGCGCCGGGAAGTTGCTACTAGAGTTGACAGCATAAGGAAATGGGCAGATCCAAGACTTCTTCCTCTATGTGAATCAACTGAAAACACAACAAAGTTTTCTGGCCACTGCTAGTCCCCTTCTATTGTCACCCAAAACAGACAAGGGTTCAGTTACAGCAAACAAAAGCAGAGAAGGATCCTATAGCCCGTGTGCTCCATCTTCCGCCAACGCTGTTCATACCACCCAGCGCAGATCAGCTCTGCACTGTATGGCATTGCCTTAAAATCAAAGCCACACTGGAGTTGGCCAGTCTCCAGACTGGATGATTGAGTGGAGTGACATCACTGGCCCCACTCCCTTTGTCTGTAACAAAGATGCTCCAAATAGGAAGCATCTCCCACAACGACCGTTGCTTGAGCACAAATGCATGTCTAGTGGCCGGGCGGCAGGCAGTGATTAGGCCATCACAAGTGCACAAATGTGGCAGGAGGCAGTATGAGCCCATGACAAGCAGCAGCACCTTGAGAGAGCTTGATCAAGTTGAGACTCCACTGGGCTCAGCACTCTACAAACCTGGAGTGAGCAATGGTCTCTGACCCAACCGTTGTATGATAATGATGGTAAGAGATGGCAGGTGGACAATGCAAAAGAGCAGGCAGAGGATTGGAGGGAAGTAGGGGAGGGTAACAGAAGTAACAGGGCATTTTAGCATAGACCTGATGTGTGCTCTATTCGGAGTCATTTAGTAACCACGCCAGTCACTTGAGCTGGACTCAAAAATTCTGGATTAACAAAGAAGTTGAGCTACCGTCCCAATCATTTGGTGTTGGGCTCCACACTCTCGTATATAAAAACATATAAGCACTCCCAGGCATTGGAGATACAGGAGATTACAGGAGGTTATGTTCATGAGATAAACTAATTTGACATGGACCTTTGAATGCCTCACCTGTTCTGTCCCCTACTGCCTTGCCCAAGGATTCATTCCATCCACCCAGCAGCTGCCTGTTTTAAAGCTATACACATGCACAAAGTACATACAGTTTGCTCCACATTACAGCTGTCTCAGGACCGGAATAGGCAAAATTGAGTCCTAGCTCAGGAATGGCTTTATGTATTGCACCTGTGCTAACTCACAGCCCTGCATAGGCTGTGAAGTGGCGATTATCAACTCCTACATATACGGTATATAAAGAACACCTGATGGTGTAGTGTGATATGAAAGTGAATTTTACTGGCATTTGTAGGAGGGGATCTGCATAACTGCCTTTTGGCTTTAGAATATATGAGTAATGTAACCATTCCAAATTCATGCTGACAAATAGTCCTGCATACCTAAAGCTGTGTGTCCAGACCCTCAATTTTCTCTATTTCTAGACAAAAACTATTTTAAAATGGAGTTAAGATTGCGAGTACATAGCAATAATTTTGGATAATACACACAAGAGGAATGTTATAATTATCCCAAAAATCAAGCATTATAAACCCACAAAATTCAGAGTGAAGGTTGAAATAACATGTCTAGATTTTTCAGGTATGGAAATCCATAGTTTGGACACTCAAACATTCTTAATTATTTCCTGTAGTGACACCAAACAACAACTATATGGTCATGACTGAGGCAGTGCAGCATTGCACTTATAGTCCATATTAGAATAAATGGATTTTTAGAAAAATCCAATGTTGTCTTTTTCTTTTCTCCGGTGCCTCTGTAGGGCTTTCAGTTATGAAGGGTCATAGGAAAATAATTACCACTAATCCAAAACATAAAAGCCTTTCCAAACATAGTCTATGCGGAAACTTTCAGTGAATTTTAAGTGTAAGGGAAGTTTGAAGCGGCTTTGTTATTCTGTTAAGATCACTTGGGAGAAGAACTGTCCAATACCCAGTGGCAAATTTCTTAAGATGACCCAATCAACTTTTACTCAAGCTAACTAATTTACCTGGAAATTCTAGAAACAAGTGTTCTTTACTCAAAGAGTAAGTACTCCAATTTTGGGGAGGATATACTATATTCTTCATACATAAAGTACTTGAATCCCTGCTTTAGGTATGAAGCTCAACCTGAATTACAGAATGTATTATACTGTTATAGCAGGAGTCATCAGATGGCACTGTTAAATAACTTGCAAATTGCATAAGTGTGAAAAATGCTGCACTATTAGTTTTGTAATAGATTGTTTTGTGGGGAAGCTGTTGCGAGGGGAGAGTTTTCTCTGTTTTAATCTGCTTAACTAGAGTAAATTTTTAGGGCAGAGTTGATCTTATAGAGCCAAGCATTAGTGATTGCCTGCATGTCATTTGTGACTCTCTCTGTTCCAGGACTGGTCAATATATTGTTTTATACACAAAGCTATACTAAGAAAATATCCTGAGTCTGCAACACAGATGTCTTTTCCAACAGGAAGCTGAGCTGTAAGGCCTTGACATTTGTTACCATTTAGGAAGACAATACATACCCAACAAATTTTCATATATTCATACAAACCCCATTATACTAAATGCCTAAATGTAAAGGATGTTAGGGAGATTCCCAAACCCGATACATCTTTTGTAGGTGCCAAATCTGAGGAACTGTCACAGATTGAAGTGTCACTACAGGGTAGTTTTGTAATTAATTGATAAACTTAACTGTAACAAGTCACCAGGACCAGATGACATTCACCCAAGAGTTCTGAAAACTCAAAAATGTGAAATTGCGGAACTATGGTTTGTAAGCTGTCCTTTAAATCAGCTTCTGTACCCAATGACTGGAAGATAGCTTTTTTTAAATATTGGAATTACATTAGCTTTAAAGATGATCCCAGCAATTACAGACCGGTAAGTTTAACATCAGTAATGGGCAAATTAGTTGAAACAATAGTAACGAATAAAATTGTCAGACACATAGAACATAAATTGTTAGGCAAAAGTCAACATGGTTTTTGTAAAAGGAAATCATGTCTTACTAATCTATTAAAGTTCTTTGAAGGGGTCAATAAACATGTGGACAAGGGGGATCCAGGGGAAATAGTATACTTAGATTTCCAGAAAGCCTTTGACAAGGTCCCTCACCAAAGGATCTTACATAAATTAAGTTGTCATGGGATAAGAGGGAAGATCCTTTAATAGATTGAGAACTGGTTAAAAGACAGGGAACAAAGGTAGGAATATTTTGAAAATTTACCATTTAGATGGGGTAAATAGTGGTGTTCCCCAACAGTCAGTCATAGGATCAATCCTATTCAAAAATGATCTAGAGAAAGGGGTAAACAGGGAGGTGGCAAAGTTTGAAGATGACACTAAACTGCTCAAGACAGTTAAGACCAAAGCAGACTGTGAAGAACTTCAAATATCTTATTGCCCTTATATAAACCATGGTGTGCCCACATCTTGAATACTGCATACAGATGTGGTCGTCTCAGCTCAAAAAAAAAAAAAAAAAAAAAAAAAAAAAATAATGGCATTAGAAAAGGTTCAGAGAAGGGCAACTAAAATGATTAGGGGTTTGGAACAGGTCCCATATGAGGAGAGGTTAAAGAGGCTAGGACTTTTCAGCTTGGAAAAGAGGAGACTAAGAGGGGATATGATAGAGGAATATAAAATCATGATTGGTGTGAAGAAAGTGAATAAGGAAAATTGTTCCTCTAATATAAGAACTAGGGGCCACCAAATGAAATTAATGGGCAGCAGGTTTAACACATATAAAAGAAAGTCCTTCACACAGTGCACAGTCAACCTGTGGAACTCCTTGCCTGAGGAGGTTGTGAAGGCTAAGACTATAACAGGGTTTAAAAGAGAACTGGATAAATTCATGGAAATTAAGTCCATTAATAGCTATTAGCCAGGATGGGTAAGGAATCATGTCCCTAGTCTCTGTTTGTCAGAGGGGGGGGTGATGGATGGCAGGAAAGAAATCACTTGATCATTACCAGTTAGGTTAACCCACTCCAGGGCACCTGGCACTGGCCACTGTCAGTAGACAGGATACTAGACTGGATGAACCTTTGTCATGGGATAAGAGAACAAGGAGTAATGGTCTCAAGTTGCAGTGTGAGAGGTCTAGGTTGGATATTAGGAAAGACTTTTTCACTAGGAGGGTGGTGAAGCACTGGAATGGGATACCTAGGGAGGAGATGGAATCTCCTTCCTTAGAGGTTTTTAAGATCAGGCCTGACAAAGCGCTGGCTGGGATGATTTAGTTGGGGATTGGTCCTGCTTTGAGCAGGGGTTGGACTAGATGACATCCTGAGATCCCTTCAAACCCTGATAGGAAAGGGAAAAACAAAAGCAGAAGAAGAGCAGATTTTTTTTTAAAAAAAATCTATGTTGAAAGAAACTTTTTTTTAAGTTAGGCAGTCTGTGTGTGTGTGTGGGTGAAGTTGTAAAAGGTTATGTCAAAGTTGTTATAGGCTTTCATTACATGGGGAGTATAACAAGGGGGGGTGTCTTGGTTTACCCCCTACTAACTACTTTATGTATTGTTGTTGGCTCAGAACACAAATATAGAAGCAGATAGTAAAGTTTAACAAGAACCTTTAGATGTTTAGAAAGGTCTCTTGTATTTATTCTTAATGCTACTAATTGATATCCAAAAACTATCATTCAAATTACACCTCACTTCTGTCAGTTCTCTTTTGAGAAGGGAGAGAAAGTAGAGTACAAGACCCCCTTCCTCTCAAAATAACTCAGAACAAAAGCCCAACAAAATAAGGTACATTAGATCACAACCAGCATCTATTTTACTAGAGTTTTAAGTATCTGGGTAGTTTGAAGCATCTTTGTTACTCTACAGAAGCCACAGGAAAGAGAAAAAGACACTTTTTTTCCCTCTGTGCTCACCCACTATTTATTAGGATTGTTCTATAGACCCTTACCTTGGGCAATTAGCAGTCAAGGGTTTAAATGAGAACGCTACCCATTGTTGGTATTCTATGCTGCCCCTCCATGAGGTACATAAATATATAAATAAGTCTGCCATAAGCCATGTTCAGTCTGGTTACTGTCCCCATTAACTGGGAAATACCTTTCCATAAATTCCACGTAGTTCATTAATGTAATAAAGGGCAACATCAAGTTATTTTTCTACAATCAACTTTTCACTCAAGCACAATTTGAACTCAAGGGGATTAATTAACTGGCCCGTTGAAGAACAAAACAAACAGCAGACGGCAAACGGCCAAAAGAACCACAAGCAACAAAACTCGGTAAGAGTTCCAGGTCAGGAGCACATTGGAGCATAAAAAGTGAAATTACTTTCAAAAAAACCTAAGAGGGGATGCATACAAGGTTTCTTTGTGAATATACTTGAAAGGCTACATATTAAAAAAAGTCATGCATACAAAATTCCTCTTTATACAGATAGATCACTGAGTGGTTTTACTGAAAATAATGTGATGTTGGCATAATGTTAAAAAAAATATACAGTAACACACATTGGTAGCACATAAAAATAAGGAAACAATAAAGATGACAGGAGTTTAGAAGGGGAAGAGATGCAATTATAAAAAACCTTAAAAGTGACTGAGCCTTTATGTTTCTTAAAAATTTCTATAGTTTATATTTAAAATTTGTTTTAGTGTTAAGATTAAAAGCTATCCTTTTTTCTCTTTAAAGAAAATTCCAAAAATATACCTCCTTTTCTTTCTTTTCTGCCAGGTGCCTCATTCCAAGTAATCTTGTCACCGCATGCAAATATCATGGAACAATGCTATTTACATAGTAGGGAATCCATCCATGGAATACCAAGATCACACAATCTTGTTTTGCTGCATGATTTCAGAAGTATACCCAAATAGGAGTGCTCCTTGTACAAGATGGATAGCAATGCCAATAGTTTACACCAAACATTTTACTGTGACACCCTAGATATATTGGGGGAGTGTGTATTGGGTCACATTGGCCCTTTGAAGAAAATACACAGAGTGAAGTTTTTTTTAAGTGTAGGAAAGGTCACATATTTTAATTAATATTAAATTGCTATCACCTTTTACAATCTCATTTATAAACAGATAATAGACACTAAGTTAATACTTGTTCTGGGGAATATGGGAAGTGATCATTTAATTCTCCCATCTCATCGTTTCATTCTTTATCATGATTTGCTTATGCACACAGAATGCATTAGTTTTTTAGCACTGATATGTTTTAGCTTTGGAATGTATAAAAGAACAACCCTACCCTTATGAAGCTGTTCAAACACACTAGCAACTTACACCTCTGGTATGCACAATAGTTATTTGAAGATTTATACTTCAAATGCAATGTTTTATATTGCTTAGTGATCTTAAACATTGTCTAATTACTTGGCATGTTACATCAATTTAAATAAGCAAAACTGGCTTTACAAAAATATAATTTGTTAAAGACCCAACTCCAAGCTCTATGATGGATAGCAAGAGCTATATAAAATATAACCTGTAATTTCTTATTCTGCTGCAGTTGTAAAAGTCTTTGTGTTTGGACATCAGTCATCCAAAGCAGCCAGTAAATACACCCCATCAATTACTATATTAGCACTAACTTCTAATACCCAAGTCTTTCCCCTACCCTCTGCAGCAGATAGCCACAAACATTGGTAGGAGTTCCCAAAGGCAATAGGGTGAATTTCTGCATCTTGAAAAATATTTTCTTCTCTGGCAGTCATAAGTAGCTAGTGCCGATCCCCTACAGATGTGGAGCAGAGATCTCTTCTAGTACACAAGAAATCCTGAAAAAACCAAGATTGGCTTTAGGAAGTCATCAGGGGAGTGAAGGCTCTTCACTATAGCTTTGGATGTTTTTTGTGGAACCAAATGTCTTGTATGGTTCATGTACCCCACTGCAGGAATCAGGCTTATTAGCCTAAAAGTAAAAGCAGATAATTCCTGAAGCATGCAGAAACAGCTCTAGCTTAAGTCACGCAGTATTAGCTCTTCAGTGAAAATGTATTAACTGTATGAAGATGGACTTTCAGGATATATAGGCTTCAATGGCCCTGTTCTCCCTACCCCACAGCCCCGAGTTCCACATTTCACTACAGAAATATTCATCTGACAGGAGAGGCACTATTTACAATATAACCTCATAGTTATGAATACTTCAGGAATGGAAGCTGTTCGTAACTCTGAAATGTTCACAACTCTTTTGAAAGAGCTATAATGTTTTCTTCAGATTACAACTGAACGTTGATTTAATACAGCTTTGAAACCTTACTATGCAGAAAAAAATGCTGCTTTCCATTTATTTTTTAGTAGTTTACATTTGACAGTACTGTATTTGATTTTTTTTAATTTTAATTTCTCTGCTGGTGCCTGATTGTGCACTTCCAGTTCCAAATGAGGTGTGCAAGTGACTGGTTACTTCATAAATTCTGAGATTCTATGGTAGTATGTTAGAGGCATCATAGGTTTCATATTAATCAAAGAAGTCACGCTATGTTTAAGCCATGTAAGTTACTACAATTGGCAAGGATACATTTGTACCTAAAGCAGACCATATACTAATATGGTGTTGCCTAATATAAGGACTGGCCAGCTGCAGAGAGGTGGAAGTCTGTTTAGAAGAGTAGCTTCTTTTTTTTCCCTTTAAAAAGAAAAAAGTTTTACATTCACTGTAAGTACTTAAGTCACACTGTAGAACGTTTTAGAGTCTCCCATCTTAAACTGATGAAGCAGGGGAATATAGCAGTAGAAAGGCTGCTGTTTACATTAGCCAACAGTTGAAGTTGGAGTCCCTCCATATGGTGCTGAGTCCTGATAGGTAGCAGTCTTAGTGCTCCTGAAATAGAGATGGTGCAGGATGAAGTCTGGAATTTGGTCTTGAGGCCAAAGGTGGATACAGTAGTGCCACCAGGGTCAGTTTCTAGAGCTAGCTTATGTTGAACAGTAAAGTATTCCATTTCGATGGGGCATCAAGGCAGCCAACCAGAGAGCACACGATACTGCTACCATTTTTCCTTAAGAATGCAGATATTCAGAGGAAGCCAGTTGCATGTGGTTATAGGAAGAGCCCACAGCTAAAGCAGCACTCCCAACTGACTCAAATTTGAAAGTGCTGCTGCAAAGTAAAACAGACTTCTTGAAATAGCAACCGAACCCACTACTCTGCCCTTCAAAGTTTGACGTGGTAGTTCAGTAGAACAATGTGTACACAGAATGCATTTTGAAAGCAAACACAGTTTAAAAATGTATTACACACAATGAGGGAATAATTTTATTGGATTATGGAAGACAGCAGCATTTACAGTACAAAAAGTTACAAGGGTAGCAGAAAAAGTATTTTTGGTTTAAATACTTAGGATTATACTGGGGAACATGTGAAGGATAGTACCCTTTCTAAAGCTACCTCCTAAACCAGGTTATCAAAATAAGTTTTGAATATTTAGCACAAAGTAAAAAAAGTTACAACAAACAGTTATAAAATGCTTTAATAAATAGTTTTCTTCTGAAAGTTATTTAAGAACATGTCAAACAAAATGTACTAAACAGAAGACCCTGCAAAACAATTCCTGCGTTCATGTATAAAATAATTGGTTTCAAAACATTCATGTTTACATTGTTCATTGGCCAGGGTTTATACTTTCAGATAAACATCCGTTCTTCTCACTGGTAAGGTAACTAAGTGTATGTAGTGTTATGTTTTTCCAGTAATTAAAATAAACGTATAGCTTGCCCAGTTATAGCAATAATAAAGCTTTTTTAAAAAAAGTCAAAAACAAAATGCACAAGCCTTCCATTACGAACAACCATTTCTCTTGAGGTACTCCATCTTCTGACTTTGCTAATCTTTTCCTTAGAGCGATAGATGAATAAGTACAACAGAAACAAGAATGAGGAAAATATTGTTCCCTTCATTAGGCCTGTATTTAAATGCAAAAAATATGTAATACCACATGTAATTAACATTCACAAAAGAAAAACAATGCCTTGCTATGTTGTACTGTACAGTATATGCACCCTCTAGTGTTCTTGAGATGGGAAGAACTTGAGTAAAACAAACGTTTCTGGACCTATTTACACGTAAAATGGTTGTGTTCCAATGTAAATACAAATGACCAACAGATTGCTAACATTGATTGTATTAACTAACATCTTCTTCTAATCTGGACATAATACAAAAAAAGTTTTATAAACTGCCATAAAACCTCCCTTTCGGCAACATAAATTAAAAGGAATGACGTAAAAAAAGACCAAAATATTTTAAGTTATTAAATCAAATATACAGAGTGATTCATTTAATATATACATATTTACAAAAAAAAGCATTTTCACAATTACAAAATAAACAGTGTCAGTTAGGAAAACAGAGTTCTCAATTTAACAATATCAGTATGGCAGTCTTTGACAGTTGCTATAGAAAAAGTTTAATCTCAAGGCACTTGTCACATGCTTCAATACTGCAATTCTAAAGTAATTAAAACAAAAATAAAAAGGCCACGTTTAAACCACAGTTGAAAGATCTCTATAATTTTTGTTTCTGTTACAAAGTGTGTAAGGCAAATTTGAAAAAAGAAAAACTTACAGAAGCTACTAACATAACAAGTGCACTGAGCTGCCATTAATAGAGATTTGAAGTCAAGAAACAGTTTAAGTTCACACAATTTCCTCAACCAGGAGGTTTTAAAGCCACCATTAAATTAGAGCAAGTAATAAAAAGAAATACATTCTGTAAACAGTGTACAGTCTCTTGTAATAAACTTTACACATATATTGAAAATACAACCTCTCTCCTCTGCCATACAGCGAGTGTATTACAAGTAAACTTTACAAAAATAGCAACTATCAAAGATTACTCATTTTTTTTCATCTGACAGTCATTGAATAATTTATACAAGGCTAAACAAACAAAATAAACTTTTATTTTATTATTTTTATTTATTTAAACTTTTTTTTTTTTTTTTTTTTTACGCAAAATAAAGAAACTATGAACATTTGACTCCAGATATTTTAGTCCTTGATGCAAAGTGGAGATGTCAATTTCCCCCTCCCCATTAAGTGTAGGCACAGTATGCCTATGTTCTGAATACAGGTTAGCCTCTACCGCCTTCAAAGTTTGATGCATTCACATTTTTTACAGATCTGTTGTCCATTTTGCTAATATGATGGGATTTCTTTATTGGACTGCTCTCTGACGTGTCAGACGCCTTTGCTGACAAAGGCATTGTGAGTTTGTTTGTGAGGAATTTGTCCATTTCCATGACCTCTCTTTCCTCCTCCTCCTCCTCTTCCTCATACTCTACATACTCCTCCACTGCATCACAAGTTCTTTTTTGAGGAGATATAAAATTTTTGCATTCATAATGAATGTCTTTGTTACTGTAAGATTTGTCTATAGGATTTCGTATGGGATTTAAAGGTGCCCATTGGTTGTTGGTGCTCTCCTCTCTAGGTGGGCGACTTCTCTCTCGCTCTTTTCTTCTCTTTCGAGTCCACCACACACAGATGATTATACAAGTCAGCCATACAATACTAAAAACTACACAAAGTATTGGAACCAGATAATCTAGGGGACAAACCAAAACAGAACGCCTGGTTATTGAGCATCTGCAATAAGAAATATCCATACATATGCTGTAGGTACGTCCTCTCAGAATCCTTTAGGAAAGGATGGAATTGCCACAAAATATTAAATTAATTTTCTGCTTGAAACTCTAGCCCTTTTGTGTAGCAAAAATGGTTTCTGAGAAATAATGATGGCAGAAAAATCAGAGATTTCTGTTCTACTGGACATTGCTATACAAGAGTATGCCAATGGTATGAAACACTATTACAACTACACTGATTAGTTGATATCTAGACTATCTTCCAATTACCATTCAGGAAGTAAAATTACATATATGAACTATGTATTCATTGTTTTTCTTGCTCTTTATTGCATGTCTTTATGTGATCATATGTACTACTGATAAAGCTATTTTCTAGTAAACGTAACTATCCAAATACTTCTGTATATAAATAAAACATGCTCCGTATACCCTCATTTGAGTTAATGGAAACTCTATTCCTTTCAAATGTGTCATACTTTTTAAAAACTTACTTATGATTTAATATCCTGAACATTGATCATGTAATGTTTTTAAAATTTACATCAGAAGACAGTAATGTTTTTTATTTGTTCAAAGTTAGACATTTGCTGGGACTATATTCCCTCAGTGCAAACATATTACTCTTTTCGCATATCACTCAACAAGGTAACAATCAAAGTAGCAGTTTTTCCCTCATTTCCTTTCTCCTCTCCCTTCCCAGCAAGACCAAGTGCTTCCAGAGCTACATGGATTCCACTCAGCCTATGACACACAACTCTGTGCAGCCAGACTGTAGTGGGAATACCAAGCAGTTGCCTTAGATAAGCTTAAGACCAGGAAGAATTAAGTCAATGGCCTCTGAGTGAGCGTTCTCCAGGATAACTGTTATATGGCCATGATATTGAGCTACACCAAGATCTAGAGCACACTTTCTTCTCAAACAATGCCAAAGAGATGGATTGCATATTTGTCCTGCCTTTTCCAAGAAATTGATTCAGAAGTTTTTTTGAACAAGGTATTTTCTTATGTAGAAGCCTCAGTTTCAGTTTATTGTGAATGAGGCAGCCAATGAGGAGGGTTTGAGAATCTGCCCTGCATATCAGATCATCAAATGCAGCTTATCCATTAAGACTGGATGGTTGAGCCAACTTGGAATGCAGAAGGCCCAAATTATATTTCATCCATTTGGAGAATGACAGACTTCTACAAAGTTCTGCTTCTTTTCCCTGTGACGGAGGAAGTAAGTCACCACTACTGTGCTGTCAAATTCAATTAGACGGCAGGATACTTCAAGAAGAGGGCCACCATTCCCTACCAACTTCACTGCCAAGATGAGGATATTAAGCTTGTGTTCTCATGGTAACTAGACTGTCTCACTCTGCTTGACCAATGTGGAGTCTCCACTTAAGTAGGTTAGCACCCATGGTCACCTGACAAGTGTTGGAAGGAGTCCTCATTCAGGTAGATGATGCTGTCCCATCACCAACTATGGTAAGGTCTGTCTGCTTAGAACTCAAAGTGTATGAGAGGTAGACGAAGGGTTTAGCTCAGAATCTCCTATCCCGTATACCTGATGATTCAGAGAGAGTCATGGACAGAGATATTGGCCTTCAGAGGCAGTTGAGAGTTAAGAACAGGATACTGTTGCCAAGATAACTTTAAAGTAGGCCTGCCAAAGACTATGAACAGCAATATTTAATCTGCAGATTCCATGCGTGTTCTTAAGAAGAGATGGAGCAATCAAGGTGCCAAGCACACTGCACTGAGCATTTTAAGGATGAGAAGGAGTATTTGATGAGCCTCTTATAGTTAGACTGGCTTCATCCTCTGGGGCTTTCTACTCTATTGGAGAAGTCGGAGACTAAGTAATACCATTCCTCAAGAATGCCTCTTCTAGTGGCAGGAGATATGGTAGCCTGGGATCAGAGTCTGGATCCAATTCTACATCCTCTAGAAAATTCCTGTCCAAGAAAGAGATGAAGTATGTAGATTTTTTTTTTGCCTTAGAGGACTTGATGAATATGTGAGGAAAAATGGGTCAAATTTCTTGAAAGAAGAAACGTATCCCCTTGCCCACATCAATAACGAAAGCAAGGAGGCTACACATATGACTGACCAAGACTATTGGTAGAAGCATTCCTTGGAGGAGATGCTGGAGAAGTTAGGAAGAGATTGGTATATCTCCTGTCACCGAAAGGCCCCCATTTTGGGATTCCTGGTTAGAGGAGAGGGGAAAAAAACAAACAAACAAAAAACCACACAACACACTCCACTAGGGATTTTCCACAACTGCTTCCTGTATGTCTCTTGTGCCAGGAGGGACTACTGCTGTGTGACAGCTAGCATATAGACGTTCTGCACCGGCTCTAGCCTCACAGTCTTAGGGCTGTATCGCCAAGTGAAGGATCCATGCAGTGGTGCCATATCCCTAGAGGCCGAGAACCATGACACAAACCAAATGGATATGGAGAGCAATGATTGATTATATGAGGCCAGATGCTAGGAAGCGATGAGTATCTAACTCTTATTGAAGTGACTAGGCATTGAGGATGCTCAGCACCTTGCAAGATTGCTCATATCATGACCTTTTCTGCTCCTGGGATGGAGACCTGGAAAGTTACTATATGTTTCACCAGTGCCCTTTTCCCTGTTTTATCTAGAACAAGCTGAGGGAGGGGGGAGGAGAGGCAATTCAGTGTGCCATTAAACGACACATTTGTTATGAGGCAGGAAACTGGGATCCTGGTACAAAATGAAGCAGAGAGAAGGTGACAAAACAGCTTCTATACGATTGACTGCTACTCCCCTCCTGGCAGGACAGAGGAAGAAAGTTACAAAACTGGTAGCATCAGAGCACTGAGTATACTTCAAACACTAATGTATTTTCACCTTACCTGATGATGAATGCCCAACAACTATGGTCTCCACTTTGACTTCAGTAACTGCCAGCATAACAGTGCTGTTTTGCCGTTTAGTGATTGCATTTACTATTGTATTAGCAGCATTCTGTATTAGACTGTTATCTTGCTCATCTTGGTGCGGGATAAATGACTAAGGAAAAAAAATGGCAAAATCATTTTTATAACTCCAGATCTGTAGTACATCAATGATTCAATCTGCACAACTAATTTAAATTAAGATTAGTTACACTCAAAGCAGTTTAGAACATCCTAATTTATTATTTCCACAGAGTGGCTAGTTCAGTTTTAAGTAGTATGCAGATATTAGGCCAATACTATACTCTAAATCTGTCACATGGCAGAAAGACATTGTCTTCTGCTCTATGGCAAGTGAAGGCAGCAGGCCTCTACATTGCTTATACCACGAGCCAAACTTAGTCATAGTGTAAAGGGTTTCAAGATATTAGTGCAAGCTCATATTGAGATAATGACATAATCCAGTATATTTAAACTGTGCAGGTGCCCACACCTGCATACTAAACTGCTCGAGACAGTTAGGACCAAAGCGAACTGTGAGGAACTTCAAAAAGATCTCACAAAACTAAGTGGTTGGGTAATAAAATGACAAATGAAATTTAAATGTGAATCAGTGTAAAGTTCTGCACACTGGAAAAAATAACTCCAACTATTCATACAATATGATGGGGGCTAATTTAGCTACAATTCATCAGAAAAAAGATTTGGAGTCATCATGGATAGTTCTCCGAAGACATCCACAAAGTGCGCAGTGGCAGTCAAAAAAGCAAAGAGGATGTTAGGAATCATTAGAAAAGGGATAGAGAATAAGACGGAGAATTATCTTATATAATGCCCTTATATAAATCCATGCTGTGTCCAGATCTTGAATACTGTGTACAGATGTGGTCTCCACATCTCAAAAAAAAAAAAAAAAAAATATAATGGGCCTTTAAAAAAGGTCCAGAGAAAGGCAACTAAAATTATTAGGGGTTTGGAACAGGTCCCATATGAGGAGAGACTAAAGAGGCTAGGACTTTTTAGCTTGGAAAAGAGGAGACTAAGAGGGGATATGATAGAGGAATATAGAATCATGAGTGGTGTGGAGGAAGTGAATAAGGAAAATTGTTCCCATAATAGAAGAACTAGTGGCCACTCAATGAAATTAGTGGGCAGCAGGTTTAAAACAAATAAAAGGAAGTTGTTCTTCACACAGCACACAGTCAACCTGTTGAACTCCTTGCCTGAGGAGGTTGTGAAGACTAGGACTATAATAGGGTTTAAGAGAGAACTGGATAAATTCACAGAAGTAAAGTCCATGAATGACTATTAGCCAGGATGGGTAAGGAATGGTGTCCCTAGTCTGTCAGAGGGTGGTAATGGATGGCAGGAGAGAGATCACTTGATCAATACCTGTTACGTTCACTCACTCCAGGGAACCTGGCATTGGCCACTGTCGGCAGATAGGATACTGGGCTGGATGGACCTTTGGTCTGACCCAGTAGGGCCATTCTTATGTCATCATAGCTCAGCCCCCTCTTTACTAGCACTGGTAAGCAATGATAGCCTAGCTCAGACTGTGTCTGATACCACACCTTCCGGCTGGATGTACTCTCCTACTACCTAAAAGCAATTTACAAAGAGATCCTACCCACTCCCTTACAAGGAATCAAACAGTTCAGCAGGATTTGAGTCAACCACCACTTAGCTGACTCATATCCCTGACAGATCTCCCTCTGCCATCTCCCTCCACTAATGTTTTCAGTGTTTCCTTTGTGCATCCTGGAGGCTGAAGTTCTCTTGAAAGTTCCTCTACTCAGCTTACATGTCCCAGCGATAACTTTTTGTCCTCAGGGACAGTTCAGTGTCTCTGTGGAGATTGTCAATAATTGTGCCAGGCGATTAGTTTTATGATTTGGGCCACTGTGCACTAGTAATTGTACTGAACTTATTTCAAATAGATAACTTAGCATAAACAATAAGATGACAGCAATTTTCTGCCATTGAAACACTCAGTTCTCACAATACAGATCAATGAGGTAATTAATTATAGTCAAACCTTAATACGGATACTGGTATCTGTGTTTGATTTACATGTGTTTCATTTACTCGTTTCATGTTCAATCTAACTAGACCAACAATTTTCCCATTTAATTCAGGAGAATGGTCTAGTACTTACAATAGCAACTTCCACTGCATTCTCTGCGGAGTATGATAGATCACACAATACTATCAAAGTCCTGACCCTAGAAACAGTCCGAGTGGCTGGTAAATATCGAATTTCAGAGCAAATGTTCTCAATGGTAGTGCCCTATTAAAAGGAAGATAGATCATATCTTTTAGTGCAAGTTAAAAATTGTATTTAAAAGGCTACTGGTGTATACAGCTTTATCAATTTTAGATGGGTTCTATGAATTCTGGCAAAAACAAGCATGGGACAGATTCTCTACTTTGCTCTAACAATATTTGGAAAGAACCAGAGCAGTTTGTAGGGTATATACTGGTAAGTACTTACCCAGTTTTGTATATATATTTAGGGAGAAACATCAAAATAAGCCTTATTTAGCACTCTGAATTAGAGTGGGGTTTTGGGTTTTTTTGTGCACTGTGGCTTAATGACAATATCATGGAGCAAAGTTCTCACAGTACAGCTAGAGACATAGAATTAAAAAAAAAAGACCTTTTGTGAACAGAGAGCAGTACCAGACATGCTAAAAGCATGTTTTATATTCACCTACGCAGGGTATACACCAGAATCTAGTGTTTCTATACTACTGGGCAAGTATAAACATTTTGTTCTCACCTGGGGTACTTTGTCTCTGTTAAAAATTAAAGTAATTCTGGCACAATTATTGTCTAAATATCCAGAACTAGGCAGACACTTGATATTGACAGGTAGAGGTTCCGATGTGCTGCATTCTCCCCAGTTGGTGCAAGGCGGTTGAAAACATTTGATATACATCATTTCTTGGCATTCTTGACCAATGGGACACCAACTGTTTGCATGATCCTGATGTTTTTGTAATAAACATGGTTTACTCCCACACCACACCTAGAAATTAAAAGGAGATGAAAAATTCCATTTGTTATCATTGATTAGCTAAAATAATGCATTATAACTAGAATTGACAGTAATTACCAAGAATCAGAGGGTTAGCCCTGTTAGTCTGGAATTGCAGGATAAAGAGTCCTGTGGCACCTTAAAGGCTAACTAAAGTATTAGAGCATAAGCTTTCGTGGGCTAATACCCACTTTGTCGGATGCATGCCGGCTTTCCAACCTGGAGACCCTGATAAACAACCAACCTTCCAAACAGACTTTACTAAAATAAGACAGGAGATCTATATTACACATTTCACCTTTCTACAAAAGAAAAAGGACTTCAAGCTATCTAAAATCATGCCTGCCACATGGGGCCACAGCAGCGGTACCCCTAACTCACCCAGCAATATCGTCAATCCATCCAGCTACACACTCAGCCCAGCAGAAGAGTCTGTCCTATCTCAAGGAGTCTCATTCTGCCCCACCACCCCCACAAACATGATACAATTCTGCGGTGATCTGGAAGCCTACTTTTGCCATCTCCAACTCAAAGAATACTTTCAAGACAACATAGAACAACGCACTGACACAGACACCATCCCACCAGCAGCACAAGAAGAACTACTCCACATGGACTCCTCCTGAGGGGCGAAATGACAGGCATGCATCCGACGAAGTGGGTATTAGCCCACGAAAGCTTATGCTCTAATACTTTAGTTAGCCTTTAAGGTGCCACAGTAATTACCAGTAATCCACAGAAAATGGCAATGATCAAACTCAGATTTTATTCTTACTGAAAAGAGACAGTTATTTCTACATGTCATATGCTGTAGTTTTAACTACTGTAGCTCTCTAATAGTGTGCGTCACGATAAACGTTTGCCCACATTTTCCTAGTGTGACATAATGATCAGACCATCACCAATACAGTCTTACAAGACTTTTCATATGAAGCACTTAATAAAAGTAGTAAGTATCAGGATCCAAATTTTTGGAAAAATGAGGCATAGAGGCCCAAGGTCATCCAGCACACTAGTGGCACAGCTGCTGCTATTATTTGTATCGTTGTAGCTCCTAGGACAAGTCCCCATTGTGCCAGGAATTGAACAAACAGAGAAAAAAGAAAAAACACAACCCTCCTCCAGAGAACTTGCAAAGGAACAGATGGAAAGAGAACATTGAGAGGGAAGTGGAAGGAAACAGACACACACTTTTGGTCAGTGTGATGGGCAGTAGGCTCAGGAGCCTATGTGTCAAGAATCAGAGAGGTAGCCGTGTTAGTCTGGAATTGCAGAAGTGACAAAGAGTCCTGTGGCACCTTAAAAGACTAACTAAAGTTTAAGAGCATAAGCTTTCGTGGGCTAATACCCACTTCGTCGGACGCATGCCTATGTGGTGCATGCCGGATGCAGCCTATGTGGTGTCTCCTTTCCTGTGATGGCTACGAAGAACTTTAAGGAGAAAATTTGAAGGATGACAATAGTTAGTCCTGAAGATATTTTGTGGGCCGCCTCCTATGCTTGAGGACTGTTCTATCCACTAGGCCAGGGGTTCTCAACCTCTGTCCTTCTGAGCCTTCCCCCTACTCAAGATACTATAAAAATTCCACATCCCACAACTGTTTTCCAGTAGATTAAAAGCCAGGACTGACATTAGGGGTTAGCAAGGAGAGCAACTGCCCAGTGCCCTATGAAGTAAACTTGCTTAGGCTCCAGCTTCAGCCTGGGAAGAAGGGTTCAGGCTTCAGATTTGGCCCTGAGCAGTGGGGCCCAGGATTTGGGTTCCTGCCCTTGTGTCCCAGTGAGTCTAATGTTGGCCCTGCTCTCTGATTTATTTTGGAAGAGCCCCTGAAACCTGCCCATTGCCTCCAAGGCTCCTCGTTAAGAACCACTGCATTGGGCCATGTTACCTCTTCCTGATGAACTGGAGATGTTATCTTAACTTTGGGGTGGGAACAGACACTCGGGTGAATAAGTACCATGCTACCTCACTAACACACTTAATTCCTCCTTCCAAGGAAGGAGGATTATAGGCACACATTGTTACTGAGGTGTTCTGTACTTCCCAAGTACAGCTACATTTTAACTGTATACGCCTGTCAATGGTGTATCCTAATGTTATACAGATTCTTTTCCTAGGAACACATATGGTACCTTTGGAAGTCTAGACTGGATAGTAAGGATGAAGGCAATGTTTTAGCCACATCAGTCCCAGGACAAACGTAATATCTTTCACTGGACCAATTTCTACAGAGGCGGCACACGTTTTTGAGCTTACACAGAGCTCTTCTTTGGGTAAAAGATATTACCTCACCCACCTTGTGTCTCTGGATATTAAGGAAGCATATATTTTATTCCAGTATGTATGAAAGAGCCACAAAACCAAGCTGTTTATTTGCTGCGATAAATTTCCATTTATAGTGCACCTTTGATCACCTCACTTGCATGAGACCCACTAGTCTTCACTAGGACTGTCATGATGAGCCACCAAGTAGTAGTAATCAGCATGTTTTAAAAACAGATCAGGTCGCAAATTCACATTATAAACGATCTATAAAATATTAGTTAAAATTCATTTGCCCCTGAGGCATGTGTAGTTGGACAAAGAATATAAAGACAGATATCTTTACAGCTGGACCAAATATGCAAAGTAGTTAGAAATCTTTTTTAAAAACTTGGTATTTTTTCCTACAAATTTTGTAGGAGTCTATACTGTGGTGTAGTATTACAGATCCTATTGGTGCTCACCTGGAATTATCTGTATAACTCAAGCAGTGAACAACATTGGTACTATTTTTCATAGTGCTCAGGCTGAAAAGCCAGTCTGTGTTAGTACCATGAGTCCAACTTTACAGTCTTGAACACAAGCACGATATTCTAGTGATAGTTTGAAAGCAGCTCAGAAGTTTGGAATGTTAGATACAGCAAAGTGGAGACGGATTAGTGAGCAGATGATGCGCTCAAATTGAATGTATCATGCATCTTTACCACTATTAGCTTACCCACTATGATACATATATTATTGTATATAGTAGGGGTGATGTACATGAGGAAAGAATACTGAAGAAAGGGAACTGAAGACTAAAAACTTGCACGTGAAGAAACCAGGTACAGAAGTATAGCTATAAAGAGCATTTCAGAAGAGTATTTATAGGCCTAATCATTACCTTGGTGCAGTCAATATGTCCATCCAAACAGTGGCAGTTGTTGCATTCTTGATCCCATCTGCTGCCATGAGGAAATGACATTCCTTTAAGCCAGCAAGATTTTCCAAAACCAATCACTTCAAAAAATGAAGTAGAGTTAGTCTTTTAAAGCACTGAACTGAAAACTAAATACAGGCCTAAATTAATTTATTTATCTACAAGAAGAGTGAATAGCATTCACAATAAAAACTATTAGTTATGAAATACTCAGTTGGTTCCTGAGTTAATTTTCTAAATTCTAAAAAAAGGAAAGCTACCTTCTTGGCATCTAGGGCCAACTCTTCCGGGAGGACAGGTGCACCTGTATCCATTTATTTCATCTATACAAGTGGCACCATATGCACAAGGCGAAGACTGGCATTCATCAATGTCTAAACAAAATCAACAAGTAAAATATAGTCAGTGGCAAAGATTCAACAGGTTTCATTATATGCCTAATCACAAGCAATCAAACAGGACAAGATCTGATATCCTCACTTGAAAGGACTGTTTTGCTATGGGTCTGTGCAAGAGATAATTTGACTTTTGTGCTACATGCAACAGCTGCTTAGTCTCAGCAGTTTGAGCCTTCTTAAAAGGCATGCCCATTAATGTAGGCATCTGAATTCAAGCACGGATTAGTAAATTGGCTTGGCTGTGTTTAAAACAAATGGACTTTGTTAGTATAATTTGGCCCATCAAATGATGAAAAGTAACTAAGTCTCGTCTCTTCCCCATACACCCATGTAACTTCTGTTAATGTCAACAGAAGGGGAGGAAAACAGACCGAGCTAATAGTTAATAAAAATGGAGCTAATTATCGTACTTCAAAAAGATTTTTAGAACCTCTCTTGCAATCAGAGCAAGAATTTTTGAAAAGAAATTCATATGCTTGGCCATAGAAACCCACCCCTTTAAAAAAGGGCAAGGAATCAAATGCAAAATGTAGATGCACAGGGAAGTGCATTTTTGTAACACTAAGAAGTTAGCAGCTCTCATTTACATGACACATCCTTTAACATCAGAGTACAGACAGATACTTAAAGTTGCAAAACCATGAACACTGAAGGCAAGTCTATACTATCGGTTAAGTTTATCTAACTTACGTTACTCAGGGGTGTAAACTTCCCCCCCCCCACACACACACTCTCCCACTGACCTAGCTGATGTTTCTTGCCCAGGTGGAGTAATCATGCCGAGAGGAGCGTGCTCTCCCATCATCAGAGCATGTCTGATGCAGACATGCTACAGCAGCGCAGCTGCATTGGTGCACCTGTAGCATAGATCTGCCCTGTGTGTTTTCCTTTCCAATTTCCCCCTTTCCCAAACATTTTAAATGATATTTTAAACTTATAAATCAAAATTCTTCCCAAGATTCGCCATCATTAGATAAGTGAGTGTGGGTTTTAAGTTATGATTTGTAACCAGAAGTGGTATGGAACAGCAACATGACTGTTATCAGCACAGCTAACAGAAAATGATAAGTGACAGTGAAGTACACGTAGTTCTTCTGGTCTCTGATGCCCTCCTGCATGGTCAAGGGAGCGGTTTACCATTCTGTGCTAGATTCTTAGTAAAATCCTACAGTGGGCTGGGGGTTTTTGAGAATACAATAGTTCCTAAACCAAGCAAACAGAGCATGTTACCACTCCTTGTTCCTTTCAAAAGGATCCTAGTTAAGTCTATCATTTCACCCTATATATGCTGATCAGCATTCACGGTTATCAGTACCACCACTGTCGCCTGAATGAAAGATTTATGGTTCAATTCTGTCGCTTACTACAGAGAAAATAAGAAAGTGTCAGTCAGGAACCCTGTAACAGATACAGCTGTAACCATGCTAATAAAGTATAGGCCATAGCCATAACTAGGACACAAGAGTCTGCTTCAGCCTCTGAGCTAAATGGACCTGATCATGTGTTTAGGTACCCATGTCCCAGGTTCAATATCTGCAGAAAAATCAAACCAAAGGCATCATTATAAGTAGGGTGACATATGTGCCAAGATAAGTGGTGAGCCTGAAGTTGACACCCCCGGTTGGGTCATCTAGAGAGTAAACCCAGGAACTCTGAGCCCAAAGGCATGAATTTCTATTGCTTGAGCTGAAGGACCAGGGGCACAGGCACAGAGGCAGCCGATATGTGATCTTGCCACGAAGGTAGCCAAAAAGCCACACTATCAGTATGGGTTACACAGTATTAAAGACTTGGGGGGTTTATTTAAATAAACTACAAAGGTAATGTTTCAATGTAAGGGTCACGTTCATCCAGTCCTCCATTTCCCCACCTTACAAGCCAAGCAAAATGCAGCACTTAGTTTTTACAGTTCTCATGGTCCATATTGAAGGATCACACGAAACAGTCCTTAAAATAAGCTTGAAAATGTGGTGCTCCATGTTCCATGCATTACTCCTTTTGGTGACTGTACTCTGCCCTGATCTGTGTGTTTCAGTTAGCTATGAAACTGCTGACATAATGGTTGGAAATAAGAATCCAGAGTGAGAAACACTAAGTTATTACCACAAAGGAGGCATTTTTTATGCTTAAAAGCATAACAACTTGCAAAACTGTTCTCTCTCACTACAAAGCCACTGGCAGGACTCCCCCTCACCCCTGCAAAAACAAACAAACACACACACAAAAAAACACAAACACACAAACAAACCCAACACAGAACACCTACATAAAAACCAACAACATATCTTTTGAGTACAATTTAAGCCAAGTCATTTTACTTGCATTTATCAAATGAATAAAGGGATTCTGTCCCAGACAAAAAGAGCCTATTTACAAGGTGAGGATCAGTGTCGATGAATAATTCAGTTAGCTTCTGCTTCATTATTTGGGGTACAGCTGACCTAAGCTTAATGCATGAAATGTCAAAGGGTCAAGATAACAAAGATTTTGGGTCTTGATGACATGACCTCTCAGTCTTTCAGCCATACAGGTACTTACTAATTCTGCAGTCAGGACCAGCAAACCCAGGAGCACATTCACATCGAAACCAATTCACACCATCTACACAGATGCCTCCATTGTAACTGTAAAAATAATAAACCTATCATTACAATGAATGCTCTCGACGTAGATTCACAAGCCTAAAGATAAGCAAAAACCCTAGTTCTTTCACATGAGTCTGTTCAAATGCAAATTTCTATTGTCTCTATTCATGGTATTTTCTCACTGTTCAACAATATGGAATTAAAAAATCATTGCTAATTCATATTATGAGTTTATTTAATAAGCCATATGCATGGTTTTGTTGGTCTAATTAAACATTTGTTAATTAAACCTTCTGCTGCTGTTTAAAGGGATGATATGTTCCCACTAAGAGAAAGGATATCTGGGATGCTGTTGGATAAATAATATTGCTTAATAACTCATCTGATAAAATATTATAGAAAAAAATCGGTGGAAAAAAGTATAATTAGGAACTGTTATAAAGATATGAACACAGTTCAAGAAAACAAATGCAATGGCTGTGCGCAAGATGTAAAATAAAAATTGAAGGTTTTCCCCCCCACATTGTTTGGAACTGTACAAAATGTAGAGAGTTTGGATCAGAAAATGAAAAAACTTGCAAGGTTTACTGAATGTTTGCTTAGCCCAGATGTCCGCATTTTAAAAATTATGGGAGTAGCATTGTTAATAGCAAAATGTGTTAAACAATGGACAAAAATCTATTTTCAGTGTCTGAAGAGATTGTGTGTATGAATACCCTGTTACTTATCAAATTTCACTACAACGTTTTAGAAGATTTTAGAACCAATATTTGATCTTAAATGGGATATAATTTCTTGTATATATTATAGTAAGAGCTAAGCAAATAACTTTCAGTGAATAATATGGGTGAACTAAAATTGATTATGGCTACATTCTTTCAGGGAGTATCTTCACATTTTTCATTCAAACGATAGCAAATATTTTGATTTTGATCTTAGAAATATTAAATAGCATTTTATGTAGTGAATCTCAACTATTTTTTTGACTGATGAGCTTTCAAAAGTACTTCTGGCATGAATACTAGAGTTTTAAATTAATTTTTATAAAATATTTTCACCAGTGAACTCTAAATTGTGTTATTGTTGGCAGAAAGCAAAAACAAAAAAGGGAGCACAAAACAAGTATATTTTGTTAAAAGTTTCAGCAAGAACGTTTAGAATGTTCTCTTTATATTATGTTTCGAGTGTGATTTTGATTCACTGAACTATGAATATTTTTAAGAGTAACATAATATGTTCAAGTGCTATGAAAATAAAAACGAACAGAAGGTTTTTAGTGCTTACCATGGATGGGGGTTGCAGTCATTGGTATCTAGAATAGAAGAGTAAATGAATTGTATGAATTTTAAAATATGTAGCATGCCAATGATAATCTGTAAAACTAAATTTATAATAAAACTAAAAACTTAAAGGAAAAAGCATAGTAAGCCCAAAGAATTTTTTTATTTTCATCTGCAATAAAGAAATTATAATATGGGATGAATATACTAACTACATAAAGGGCTGTTTTCAGGTGAAACTCCATAAGAGAACAGTAAAATGGTTTAATATTAGTTTTTACATACAATGTAAGTGGCGAATGCTAAAGATTGTATCTGCTCATTTAATTCAGTGACCTTTGAACTCGTCTCAGTTGGACAGATCAACTTCAGAGATTGAAGTGCTGTGGGATAGCAGCTAAACTCAGGAACAAACAGCAAGACTAAACTGACAATTACAATGGTATTGGCTATTGCTTAAGAAACTCTAGAGGCTGGTTTAATTAAGGAGCACTACTCCTTTGTCCTTTCATATGCATGTATGCAATTTAGCCAATATTTTTTAAAAAATTGTATTTATTTTACAAAACCTTGTAATTATAAGCAAATTCAGAGTTTTCATGGTTAATATCACCAGTATATTCAACTCTGAACAATCTAATGAAGGCATACTTTCAGAGTTGATTTAAGGTGAACATGTAGTTCAGATGCAATGTTTTCTTCATGTTATGTCTTGAAGAAGCAGAAACGCAAGCTTTGCCCCACCTAAACAAATCATCCTGTTGGTATGTCACTAAAATAGTGAAATGTTATACTAAAAGGAAAATAAAAGCCAACCATTTTAGCATTCCTAACAGGATATATAGTTCAATCTGCTTTTCTACCTGTCGCTAGTTTTAGAGACAAATATTCAGAGAGAAAAAAAAACTTTGTAAAGTTCTGGGAATAAAGCTCATTTCTCTATAGCAAATTAAAATGTTTATGTTGGCATAAATTAGGTGCAAAAACAAACAAGCGCTCTCAGTTCATTAGACAAGCTTTGTTCCCCTCTAGCTACCTCCAACTCTGAATGATTCATATATGTTGGCACCTGAATATTAAAAGCCTGCTTTGGTTTAGTTAACAGCTTTGTACCAGACACTCCTAGAATCTTACTGGGAAAAAAAATGAAGTCTTACTCTGGGTGCATGTACGTCCTTCCCATCCTTCTTTACAGATGCAAGAAAAAGAATCGCCACTGCCAACACATGTTCCCCCATTCATGCAAGGGTTAGGAATACAGCTGCTGTTTTTAGCTTTGATTTAAACAAACAAAACAATTATGTAAAACAGTATCAAAATCTAGAGTTCAAGTGTCGATCCCCATTTTGGTTGGGTCATACTGGATCAGACCCAAGGTCCATCTAGTCAGTGGCCTGTACCATACGATACAAGGGAAGGCTTAGGAACCTACAAGTCAGTAGATACAGAATATTATATTCCCTGTCTTAGGTCTGATCCTGATCCCTATTAGTCAGAGATTGCCTTAAGCATGAGGTTTAATATTTAATACAAGGTTTCAAATTTTTGGTTATAACTGGCTATTCTTGTTATCCATATTAAGTGTCCAATCCAAAAGTCTTGCTAGTTTCTTGGCCTCATACTGTTGATGGGTCAACATCTAAGGACACAGTGTGGTAAATATGAATGCCAAGCTATGATTGAAAATTCTATAAGCTAGTTAAACATGAGTAGATATATGTGAAATGGAACGAGAACCAAATGGAATGACTAAAACTGTGCTGTCTTAATCTAATTTTTCACCCCACGTTCCTAGTGGAAGTTTAGTACTCGTGAAAATAATTTTTTGGAAATGGAGACTGACATCTTCCATTTGTTCACATAACAGGTACCAAAAACAACAACAAAACAAAAAACACAAGCCCCCACACAAAACACCCACCACGGCAATGTAAGCTTCCCCACATTGCTCCCAATGAACTTCTACCATGCTTCTCCATGCCCATTCTATCTTTTCCTGGATGTCTTAGTAGGTAGAAGTCATGGTGCTAATTTTAATGCATATTTTTATTACATGGACAATCTACTGGATAGAAGTGACAAAATTCCTATTAAGGGTCTACATGAAATGAAAGGTATTAAAAATATATGGTCACTGGCCCCTGGCTTGAACTAGCCCCTCCCAATTACCAAACATTTGAGTGCCATCTAGAATCCTCTCTGCCTCAGCCCATTTTGGACTGTACCACACAGTGAGTAAAGTTAAAAGCTTACCAATGTTGCAAGTGCTCCCTTTCCATTCTGGAGGACATGAACATCTAAAAGTGTCTCCATCATCATAACATGTTCCTCCATTGCTACAGGTATTGGCATCACATTGATATTCACCTGGGAGCCACAACAAAACAAGAAATAAGCAGCACATCAAGAGTGAATGGAAGCTAAACAAGATAAACATTTTCTGTGACAGACATTGCAGAGTATGTTTGGATGTAGTTTGATTTCTAATTTTTAGAACAAACTTTATATTTCAATGTAATACCATTCAGAAAGCGCACAGTTCCATTTGCTCTAGTATTGTAATGAAATTAAGCAAATGGAAGTTGTTGTCTTTCCTCCACTGTTAATTCAGCCTAACATGTTGCACAAGAGTTAATTTATTTTTAAAGGTTCAGTTTTGTACTGGGAAGGAGATTAAGAATATGGACTTTGATTCCGCCATAAGTGCTGTCTCCAATCCATTCCAGAAATCTGGTAGTTTTCCCTCTACCTTCTATGGAGAAAGAATACAAGTATGTGCACAAAAGATGACTATGAACAAAGTAAACACTTACGTGAATGGCAAGTTTTGCCTTTCCAACCATTTTTACATTCACAATAGAAGTCATTCACCAAGTCAATACATCGGCCTCCATTGTGACACGGATTAGGGGAACAGTCGTTAAAATCTATTAAAAAAATTCAAAATGCTCAACAAAATGCAGTAGACTAGGATAGAGGAGTTTCTTTTTTAAAAACGTTAGGTATATTGTCTTTTGTAAAGAGATAAAATGTCTCCAGACAGAGACAAGATCTGGTCAGAATTGCAAAGAAAGTTTCAAGACCTTGGCACAAACAGTGGCATAAAAATGACATGAGAATCAAAAGTTTTATACTGAAAACCATGAATTAAAGAAGCCTTGGATGTTTAAATCTTCCAGTAAGAAAATTTCAGATTCAAACCAATTTTTGGGACAGGTATTGCACTGATTGATCTGGAGACCGAGTTTTCACTACCCAGAGAACAGGTACTGCACAGGCATTGTTAGAGCAAGCTTCCTCACCCAGGGCTTGACCCAAAGCCCACTGGAATCAGTGGGAAGATTCCAACAGACTTCACTGGGCTCTGGATCAGGCTCAGGCTCATACTGCCCTAGCAACAGGCCTCAACCCAGACCTAGAGGCACCACCTCTTAAGTGGTTTTCAGTATTTGTTAATTTAAATACTTGGCCCCTCTGATAAACTTTTTGGATGAGACTTAAAATCATCAACTGATACCATGAATACTATCTGGGAGTTTTAGAACAGGATGAGAAGATCACTTTTTTCTGTTGAACAGGGGAAAATTTTTGTAGGAAGAATAATTATTTAATATGGAATTTAGCCAAGACATCACATTTGCAAGAGATGTTAAAGAACAAACGGGTTACAGGCCCTTGTTTCACATCTCATCTGAAAGATGGCACCTGCAATACCCTAGTAAGCCCCTAAATCCTCTGAATTAGAAAAGGATTTCTAAACCTTGGAAAGAGGGATCTACTAAAATACCAACTCCTCTCTCTTTTGCCGTAGTCCCTCCAAGTACTGATCAAATATTACCCTCTTTGTGTTCATCGGTCCAAGGTGGTAGGAACATAGGCCTTACTCATTCAAGAGGGGAAGTTTTTCCCTCATGGAAAAAGATCCAGATAGGATATAACTTGGTAACAATTGATAGTACATTCTAAAGTCTAGGCTATATTTAAGTTAATTGTTTTGTTCCAAACTCAATTACACCAAATTGTTATGGCTATGCTTTTTAAAAATATGCTAGTTCAATTTTTGCTATATACATTTAATCTACGGTATTAGATGACACAGTAGGTTCTCATTAGTGGGTGGATGGCATAGCTATGAAGCAGAAGTCCTTGAAAAAATTGTGCGCTAGGGCAGTTACTCAGGATACTCAGTACATCAATTATAAATAACTTGCCTAGATAGCCTCTGGCTGGCATATTTTGGTTTTTACTCTAATAGTACTTCTGGAGGTATCAGTAGGAGTATTTATAATCCGATCTTAGAGTTTAATTGAAGAAAACATGAATATCTCTGTGATGCAGACAGTTTGAGTTGTTCCATTCTTCCAACCTCTAGCACTGAAGATTTAGTTGTGGTCCAAGTCTATGCATTAATCTAGATTTCCATCAATACCACCATAAGAGAATGATTCATATCACAGGTTTGTTTTGTTTTTAGTACACCTGGACTATCAGATTGCTTTTGGTATGGTGACAACTGTGTTGCAAAAATGTTCTAAGGACCAGCATATGGTTTCCTCTAACTATTTTGAAAACATCAGTTAACAGGATGAAAAGTGATAATTACTGAAAGCTTTTATCAAAAGCACACTATTGCAAAATCAGGTTACCCTCACATTTAAAGAGCTGATCCCCTTAGAAACTGCAGACTTAAACCCTCCTAAACAGTCATTTGGCAAGTGGAATAGGAAATGCCATGGTTCTATAGAATGGTCAGAGAAACTCAATTCTAACATTAACAACTGTAGACTAAATGCCTCAAAAATACATCATCAAAGCTGGAAATTTTTGGTTGTACCCACTTGTGTCGCATAATTCTCCTTCCCAGCCACTTAGGCAGAAACACCTAAATGAATCTACTTCATCAATGCAAGTCCCGCCATTCTTGCAAGGTTTTCCAAGACAGTCATTGATATCTAAAGAAAAAGTTAACACAGAGTTAAAATTGGGACTATTTTAATCTGTGCATTAAATGCAAGAGAGTTTAAAATGTTTAACATGAATCTGAAAGAGCTAGTGCCAGCAGTGCATGCACCAGATTGATAGCCCTGGATCTTATGTGCTCCATTTGTCTATATATACACAATGGACCTACACACACGTTTTCAAAAATTGTTAATGGTTCTAATCATATTCTCACTGTTGATACTAGGAATTTCCTTCCATCTGGCAAATACTCTAAGCCACTGTACCAAAAATGCTGACAGTGCACGGCAGGTTCCCTTACACTGCCTCACCAATAGGCCTTAGAACCTGCTCTGAGAAAGTTCGAACTCTACGTCTAATGAATCCATAGCTTCCTGTCGAGGAATTGCCCATGAAGGTGTCGGTTGTAATGAAGACACCCATTCCCTAAAACCACAACTTGTTTTTACAGAGAAAACTAAGATAGTATCAATGACTTTCAGTCATTACCAAGATGAACCGAGTTTGAACAAGTGACTTAGAAGCGAAGCACTCTAACATTAATTGTCCATTTTTTTAAAAGAATATTTCAAAGCAATGTTTCTTTAACGATTGAAAAAAATCTGTAAGCCTTCAAGCTCTTTAAAAAGGTAGACAAGACAAACTTCCACTTACTTTCATGGCAGTAGGTTCCAGTAAAACCCCTCTCACAGGCACAAGTAAAATTCCCTCCTGGTTGACTAATGCACCGTCCATGAGGCCCGCAAACATTAGATGAAATGAAACGGATACCTTCCTGCGTAGCATTTGTGAATACTTCTATTGTACAGCTGTCTATTACTAAGAATAAAAAGGTAAATCAGTTACTCAGCACCATTAGCTATATATAGAAAAGACTGTGCCAACCAAGAACTGTGGCTTTTTAAGTCTTAAAGTAGTAAACACATTGCTTTCCAATAAAAGATGAACATTTTATGCACATTCTAAGATTATATTTAATGAAAGTTATCTTGCACCACCCTGCAAGTAATACACAAGATTACAAGCATACTTCTCATTCCCCCAGCCATCATGTACTTGACATGGTTTAACTTCTGCTGGTACAGACAAACTTCTGAGCCACACACCGCTCTTCTACAGCTCTGAGTGGCTTGAAAGCTTGTCTCTCTCATCAACAGAAACTGGCCCAATAAAAGATATTATCTCACCAACTTTGTTCTCTCTAATAACCTGGGACTGACACAGCTACAGCTACACTGCATCCATAGTCTAACTACAGCACTTCAATAAGTGACTACTTCCTGCCACCCTATAATCTTCTGCATTTTTCCTCCCATTGTATTCTACATGACTGCCCAAGAAATGAGTTCCTGGGGGACAGCACACACCTTTGCAAGAACTGTTCTTGCAGTGGTCCTTGAGGTGAGAACAATTCTTTCCATCGTAGTCATCAGAGCAGGCACAATAATAATCTCCTCCTAGATCATAGCATTTAGCCACATTCTGGCAAGGGTTAGGTTCACAGAAATCAATATCCATCTGTAACAAAGAGAATCAAGTAACAGGAACTATTTCCCAGCACAGTAAGCAGTATTATCAATGTTGCCATAGACACAGATGAAGTTATTTTATCAGGAAATTACTATTAAACACAATATTTATAAATTGTCTATACTGCATGCCATTCTACTGCTTGGATACAGGCTGCAAGTTACTTTAGTCAAGTCCACTGCAAAGTAGTTCTGTTAGTACCATAAATGATCACTTTGAAGATTCAGTAAGGACTTATTTGTAATTGTTTACTTTTGTCAGCAAGCTGTGCTAAATAAAGGGTAAGAAATGATGCATAACTAAAATACAAAATTTAAACTCAAGAAATGTCATATTGTGATCTCTTCCTTTTACTATTTCTCTGTGTATGCGCTCTAATACTCAATACTAGAACTGTGAATTGGACTCTGGTGCTTTTGAATAGTTTTCATACAATCCACTTGTGTTTGCAACTTCCAGAGCATTAAAAATTCCCATTCAGCTGCTTAATTCTCCTAACACCTCCATTGACACAAACAGACTTTTCATTACTAACTCTATGAATGTGCATATTTAAGAAAGGTGATTAAAAAGATCTCTTAAATCCTGTTACCACTATTAAGATGAAAATGCTGAACTTAGACAAAACTCACAGCATGTAAACCTTTACACAGATGCATCCTTTTAAGGAAGTGACTCATCTTAATAGACAATCTTCTTGTGTCTGCTACATTTGCTTAAAACAGCCCTTACATGTCAGCGAAAGCAAAAAGTACCTTTCACCCTGGTACCTTTCCTAACAACTGCTATTCTCAAGGACCTGTTTTACTTTAGGAAAAGCTTTAAGTACTATCCTGTTGTAGTGTTTTCCTGAGAGGGAAAAGAAAGAGGAGATTTTATGAGCTTCACTGCAGAGTTTCCATTATTTGCCTGTAATTCTGACAACTTGACAGACAGTCCGAAAAAATTGTCTGTAGCGCAAAAAAAAGTAAACAAAGGCTCAAATATCCTAAACATGTTTTAATTAAATTATTCAATGCAGTACACGCAAGTGAAATATTAGCAAGTTTTCAGCAAGCTATTTTGTTCTACTCTTTTAGAGAGCATTTCATGCAGACTACAAATGCATTTAGATTCTGAGAAAGATATTCTCAGATCTTGTTCTATCAGAAGTTTCCATTTGTTTCCTTCCATTAGTGTAAATTTCCCTCTCTCAATGCAAGTTCAGTACTGGCTACTTTAGCTTCTGGAATCAGCAGTAGAGATTTCCTGCAACACCCATGGCAGTTAGCCAACTCTCTCTATTATTCCTCAGGTTCGATAAACTTATACAGTGCACTAGAAACCACCCAAAAGGAAGAGCATTCAAATGATCAGACCCATGTAGAAACAGCATCTGAGCTGTGAGTTAATGGATCACAGCTATTGCCAGCAACTCATTTTTAAAAATTTTAAATGATAAAAAACCCAGGGTATTGGTACTGTAAAGTAGTTGTATTTCAAGCAGAGGAATTACTTTTGCAATATTTTATTAAATTGGAGAACAGAGATCCTCAATGAAAAAATCTGGCGCAACCCCAGCCCTCAATTCTAATCTACCCTCACTGGTGGATGTTGCTGTGCTACAGTTATATCCATGCCTGTATGAATGCTCAGAAATTCACAGGACTGAAAATAAAAAACTAGATAATGGATGTTAAGGGGAAAGAACTCTAGGTTTTGTTCAGAAAGGGCTGAGTGCCCCCCCCCCACCCCAAAAACAAATCTTTCTATTTGTTTTCATTCTTACTTGTGTTTTTGTATGCAAGTTCTAAACCCTGCTGCAAAACAACATCGCCACACATTTCTGGTGAAATATCAGCTAAGATCCAGATTCTGCACTCTACTTAGGACTGGTGAGGCCTCAGCTGGAGTACTGTGTTCAGTTCTGGCTGCCACACCTCAGGACAGATGTGGACAAATCAGAGTCCAGAAGAGAGCAATAAAAATGATAAAAGCTTAAAAACAATTTATAGGTCAGCTGTTCTATTATTTATTATTGAAGTGGGCATGTTTAGTCTTGAGAAAAGACAACTGAAGTGGGGACCTGATAATAGTCTTCAAATATATTAAGGGCTGCTATATAGAGAGGATGGTGATCAATAATTCTCCATGTCTACTGAAGGCAGGACAAGTAGTAAGGGACTTACTCTGCAGCATGGGAGATGTTGGTTAGGTAGTAGAAACACTTTCTAACTAGAAGGATAGTTAAGTTCTGGAATAGGCCTCAAAGGAATGTTGTGGAAGTCCCATGATTGGTTCTTTTTAAAAACATGCTGGACAAACACCTGCCAGGGATGATACAGGTTTACTTGGTCCTGCCTCAGTGCAGGGGGCTTGACTGAATGACCTCCAGCTCCACATTTCTATGAAATCAGCACTTACTCACATGCTTATCTTTAAGCACATAAATAGTCCCAGTGAAGTCAAAGGAACTACTTACAAGTAAATTTAAGAACAGGTTTAAGTGTTTGAAGGATTAGGCATAAAAATATGTTTTAATATATCAAAAGAGCAGAGGTCTTCAAAAAGATATTCAGAGCAAGATTGTTAGACTTGTTTAAGAAATACCGAATCTTAACACACTTAGAGAGACTGACCAATTCATGTGCTTACAACACTTTACAGTTACACGCATCAGGCTGTAGCTTTAAAATGTTACAGCCACTATACCGCTCCCTGTACAACAAATTTGCTTATTCACACAGAGTATCGAGTAACAGCTGCATTAATCTGTAATGCTCTGGCCTTGGACTGCTCTAATTTAAACCGGAGATGTGTTTCTTTCCAGAACTCAATCAAAACTATTACAGCAATTTCAACATTGCTCTCACCTCACAGAAAGCTCCTGCAAAGCCCTGCGGACATAGACAACGGAATCCATTGACCAGGTCCTCACAGCGTCCTCCATTTTGACATGGATTGCTTGTACATTCGTTTATTTCTATCTCACAGTTTTTTCCTAGATAACCATGAGGGCATAAGCAATGATAACCATTCACTTCATCCTACATAGAGGGGGAGGAAAAGGAAAGAAATGTTTATTGTAAAGTAACTGTACCTCAGATTTTCCGAGATTGTAAATACAGTATTCAGGATCAAAAAGCTTCAGTATCAAACTGATTTTGGCTCCATTAAAAGAAATAAATCAAACACATGAATTAAGCAATACACAAGCACTTTGTGTCTCCTCCAGCTTCTTCATCTTATTGAACTAATCTGTAGATACACATATTGCATACAAAGCGCTGAATTAATATGAATTCTGATTTAAGATCTTAAAGATGAGCACCTTTTCCCTTACAAAGGTTAACATAATGAATATATTTTACAAAAAGATTACCTTACAAGTCCCTCCATGTTCACATTGTCCATGACAGTCATTAATATCTATTGAAAAAATACAGAGACATTAAGAATTTACAGCGGAAGTTGGACTCCTTGAAGTCTAAGGGTCTAGAATATATATTTAAAAAAACAAAACAAAACAACACAACAACAAAAAAAAGAGTCAGTACTAATTATTTTGAGGGAAGAATTTTGACAGGATGCTTAGGGGTAAACAGGTTTGATTTCTGACTGCCTTAAAACTCATTCACGTTTAAATCTGAAAACAAGCTAAGGTATATCAATTATGTTCATTATTTGATACAATATTCTTCCAAGGTAGAACAGAGACTGTATTTTAAACTATATCAGTCAGCATATGGCATGTTTGTATGTTTACAGTTTTAGTCCAATTCCATAGCAGAAATAAAATGCTTTATATCCAATACATAAAGCATTTCTAGAGACTTTGGTATGCACTCCCAGTTTACTTTGCCAAAAGTTAAGAAAGCTACAGAGACATTTTGAAACAGCATAAAAGTTCTAAATGACTGAAGGGAAAAGAACTATGCTACCATTATGTATAATAGCAAGTTATCCTGGGGTCGATATGTATACATACACACTAAAAGAAGAAATACTAACTGATATGACAATTTACTCCTTTCCATCCTGGAATGCAGTCACAGTAATATCCACCAATGAGATTTTTGCAAGAGTAAGCATTAAGACAGGGTTTCCCCTCACACTCATTAGCATCTGTGAAACAAGATAAAAGAAAGAATAAAGAACAAACCCAGAAACAGACCCCCCTTTGCACCAAGCAAAGCCTCCATGCAATCCAAGCACCAGTGACAAGAAACAGCAGAATTTTAACTTATGTATGCCATGAAAACAGTCTCTGTATTATAGCCTTTCAATGCAAATTAATTTACATTCAAGCAAAAGAATCATCTTCCCCTTAGACAATCTCACAGATAGTGTTAGTTATGGAACTGAGAGAAGGATTTTCCCCTGAGTAAATTACTGTCACACGAATTATAAAATCAGCCATTGCCACCATGAAGGAGCAGCTACCATCACCACTATTGTATTTTGAAAAAGAAAGTGAACAGGCATACATAGATCTGGGCTTAGATGCTTATAGGTACTAGTGTTTGCTTTTCATATCCAGTTTTGCCTCCAAAACTATTAAGCAGGAACCAAGGCATCCATATCTTACAAGTTCACAGAAATACCTATCCTGACATAAGAACTGAATACAAAAAAACCCTTAAAAAACACACACACCCCCAATTAGTAAATGCAAAGTGTGGAATTGTCTACAAGAGCCATAAAAATCAATTACTTACCAAGCTGGCAGGTTGCTCCAATCCACTGTTGTGGACATATACACTCAAAGCCATTAACACGATCAACACAGGTCCCCCCACGAGCACAAGGGTTAGACTCGCATTCATCAATGTCTGTAAAAGGAAAAGGTAGCCGGTATAGAACAGTTTTCAAAAGTATGAATTGAGATTTTCTTTAAAAGAGAGCAGGGGATTTATTCACACATCTTAAGTGAACAGTGTGAAAAAAGTCTTCTGCACCACCTAGAAAATCTCAACTTTTGTCCTTATTTAACTTATTAACATGAAAAAATGTTTCGACTTTTATTTACAGTGATTTTATTTGTTTTTGGTAGTCTATTCTTCTGTATTTTCCCACTATTTCCCAGTGAAACTAAGATCTCTTTGGGGACTGAAGCCTGCCATTTAAACACAGTTCTCACACTGTACAGTGCTGTGTACACAGTTTATAAATTTATGATTCCCAAAAATTTTAGGAAGATCTCTTCACTCAAAGTAAGATGAGTCACTGAATCTACTAGCACAGATTAAGAGGTTTAGACATTTCTTCATAGGTTGCCTTCAGTTAAAGCAAAGCAAAGCAAACCAAACATTCCCTACGTCAAATGAACAAGTACACTCTACCCACCATGAGTTGGTTAATATATTCCAACTAAAAGGCTTTCAGATCACTAATATGAAATCAGCCACAAGATATACTCTGCTCTTAAACTAACTTAAGTGGTGCTCCTGTGTGGTTATGGAGTAAAAACATCACTAATTAGCAACTCATATGGAACAGAGAACAAAATATTTACATATAAATTATAAGTTAAGCAGTTTGAAAAGAAACACTTTCATAACATTTATTGCAATGAGGGAAGATTCATTTATTTAGGTGCAAGGAAACTTGGGGCATAACCTACATACGCTGTATTACATAAAGCGGGTAGTTAGACTTAGGGACTTGTCTATACACACACAGCACTACAGCAGTGCCGCTGTAGCACTTTTGTGAAGACGATACCATGCTGCTGGAAGGGCTTCTCCCAGCGGCATGATTAAGCACCCACTGCAAGAGGTCATAGCTATGTTGATGGGAGACGCTTTCCTATTGAAGAGCGCTTTCTACACTGGGGGTTAGGTCAGTATAACTATGTCGATTAGCCATTCAGATCTTTCATATCCTTGACGTTTGTATGCAAGTCTGACGTCCTTAGTTATGCTTTTGTTAACTTTTGGTCCTATATGGCAAAAATAGCTACTTCTTTCAATGCCTTCCTGTTTTTTCTAAGTAACTCTAGAACAATACCATAGAAATACATGATAAAACAGTTTGGAATTCACAAACACTGAACAAAAATCAATTGTCACAGCATGTTACCCACTATGCTGAATAAGCCTGCTACGTGGCAAAGCGTATAACAATCCTTCAAACCCAATATGCTAAAACTAGCTGAATTGTACCTACCAACAGCACATGTTGGTCCGCTCCACCCTGATGGACAAAGGCACTTGAAGCCTGATGAAATTTCATGGCAGCTTCCACCATTAGCACAAGGGTTTGATACACAAGCATGCTCAGCTAAAGAGAAAAGAAAGTCTTCCTAAGTATAATGATTACGCAGCAACACCTCAACCAGGTGAGATTAATTTTTTTTTTTTACTGGACACCTAGTCAGAACTAACTCATTAGCCAGAGGCAAGATAAAAAGGGCGGATGCCTGCACAGATCGGAAGCTCAGGCTCCCCCATCCTTACCTGCTGCAATGGGAAAGGGTGCTAAATTCCTATCAGGGGACTGAACCTGAACCCTGCTCAGGGGCAACATCTTTCATATCAGCCTCTCATCTCCTGTAACTGCTAGGATCAAAAGGGAGAGCACCTAATGTCCCAGAACCAGCTGGCACCTGCATGTATCTCCACTAACCTATTTCTCCCTGCCACTCCCTCCGCAGTCTCTGCTTTTTGACCATTCACTTGTGAACTTCTCCAGTACCTTTATCTACACTCATACTACAACTTGCCCAAGAAACAGCAATAGTTCAAGTGAGAAGGCTCTCATTTACAGAGTAATTTCACTCTGCTTCTGTTCCTTGGGAGTTATTTTGGGGAGTCTGATGGCTGGTAATATACAGGAGGTCAGATTAAATGATCACAGTGCTCTCTTCTGGCCTTGAAACCTATAAAGTAGAGCTGCCTGCAAACTCAGGACAGCAATGCACTGGATTATTTTTTCAAGTTTTTTCTCAACCAGAGAAATAGTTTTAAAATCAAGTTAGACTCTGCATGATTTAGGTGCTTACCATTTACCAGGGAATGTTTCCTGTTTTGATCTTAACCCACAAGGCGGTTACCTAGTTCACATATTTAATTCATCCTGGGCAGTAGATTGTCATGGGGAAATAGAAGTGATTTTATACTACAATAGCTCAATAAACCAAACTTCTTGATCAACCAGCATTCTAGCCCTTAATCTGTAGTAATTATAGCTAAAAAGCCACGGCATTAGAAACCACACATGCATTTTGAGCCTCTGTCTCCCTTTTTGCCAAGAGAACTAGAAAGTTCCTCCATCACACTCAAACAAACTGAAGAAAATACTATATTATTGTCCATGTTATCTATATTGGTGCAACAAGCTCCGCTAGTTACAGCTATAGTCAAGATTTACTATTTACATAGCACCACTAGACCACATAGCTGTGTCGGAGAATAAATTAAACCAGGGGTATGTTTTGATAAGGTTACAGTCTGTATCTGGAGATATCTATTGATCTTGATTCATTGTATTAAGTGTGGGAGAGAGAAGGAAGGAGGAAAAGTGCTCAAGGGAAAAAGAGTAGGCCACTGTTCCCCCTGCCAACAGTGCTGATTTATGAAGAACAGCAGATTTTGATAATATGGAAGAGCCATATTTGGAAGCTAGAAGTGACTTTCACAAAAGCCTGTAGCATTCTTAAGATGATCTAGATGTGGATGTGTGCACAGGAGGAAGACAGGGAGAGAAAAAGTAAATCTGCACCCCCTTCCCAAAATATGGTACAGTTTAATATTGTGGTGAGGAAGGGGAGACAGTGTAAGAACAAACACAAACAACCCCCCTACCCCCAAAAGGAAGAAAGGAGACACACTGGGCCTGACTCAATCTCCACTGCAGCCAGTGGAAGACTTTCCATTGTAGACAGTAGCTTTTGGATTAGGTCTTAAAGAAGGAAGATAGCAGGAAGGTAAGTAGCACCACCTGTACCCCTCTCTCCAGGGACCTGAATTTGCAATTGGATAGAGAAATCCTCTTCCTGATTCCCAGAAAAGCAAAAAAACCTGGCATTTTGGAAGGGACCTCTTTTGATGACTTCCTTTGAAAGTCAAGGCAGTTTTAAGTATAAGAAATAATTTCTTCCTCTCTCCATGTATCGCTTAGATGGGGATATGCATCACTGCAGGGAAACCAGCAGGCTGCTTAGAGCACCCCCAAGAGCGCACAGCTTCCATTCCCCTCTACATCTGCTTAACATAGCTTCAAATTCAAATAGATGCATCCAATGGTGGTCAGTACCAATTTCACAATTCTTTCCAGAGTAACCATCTGGGCAAGCACAGTGATATTCATCTGGTTCGGTGTTCATACAGGTTCCGCCATTCAGGCATGGGTGGTGATTTCCACAGTAATTTAAATCTGGACACAGAAGAAAAGAAAATGGCAGCTGACAGGTGTAACATAAATCCCAAAGTTACTGTTTTAGTTCACAGTCAAGAGACTACAGGCAGACATACAACGCCTTCCTGGCTTGAACAACATTATATCCTCCTCCCCCTTAATCCATTTTGACTTCAAGTCATCAATCACTAGAAAGCATGTCATCCAATTGCTCTCTGTGGAATAGGAAAGGATGGACAAGAGACAACTGTATCAGTAAGAGAGTAAAATGTATCATTCCAGCCTTAAAATGTTTTATTCTTATGATGGTTGAGCAGTCATCTGCCACAAAAAGGCATAGTGACAGATGTGCTCAGATAACTGCACATGGCAAACACAGTTAATAAGTTACCAGTTAATCAAGCAAATTTTATAAATTTTTCCTATAAATTAACATCAAGTACCTTTGTTACACAGCAGACCACCCCAGTTGGTTTCACAATTACACTGCCATGGTTCTTTACAGCTCCCATGAGCACAGCCTGGGTAGCGGACACACTCATCACAGAACTGTCCTTGCCAACCATAATGGCACCTAAGAAGTAAGTGCACATGTTAAACATGCTTAATTATCCATAGTACAGGTATTCAGAGTGTTACATGTTGAACAATCCACTTGTTTTAAATAATGAATGATAACTAAGAGAATATTGAAGTGTTATTTTCTTTTAGAATTTGTTCTGCAACTTGCTAGTTCAAGAGTGGTATGCATGTTTACTATAATTCACGAGGAACAAAGAAAGCAGACCCCCAAAATATCACAATAGCTTATTCTAAACAGTACACACAAGTACATACCCGTTCTTTCACAAGAGATCTATCCCTACACAGTTAGAAATTATCATGCTTCATGGTAGTGTAAAAAGAGGGATTACAAAACTTATTAATTATTTGAAATGAAGACATTCTTTTAATGGACCAAGAGACACACACTGTAGTTTTGTTCTGTGAAGATGACTGGTGAGAGATAGCTAATATGTTCTAAAGTACAACACTTATTTCAAGACCTGGGGGTGATCAGAGATGCAGCTGTCTTGTCAATTTTCTCTGAGTTATTTTAAGAACTCTTTCTGCAGATTTAGTCTGTTATGTTCCCACTGTTCTTTAGCAACTTATTCTAGTGTTCGCCTTAGTTGGAGCAGACAAAAAGTAATGAACACTTGAGAAATACACAAAAATTAAAGCAATTGAAAACACTTGGCAACAAAACTTTAAATTTGGTTTCTTCGAAACACCTCTCCCTTCAGATTGGATAGTTTGTAACAATGCAGATATATACTACAAGGCCAGAATTCTCTTAGCAAAAATACCTACGTGCTCTATAGAGAAGTTTTGTATTACGCTTAAAAAAATATAAATCTCTAACCAGAAGTTATGATTTTAAGTCAGAAGGAAACTCTCTGAATAACTATAGCATTAAAGATACTGCCCCAAGAGAGCAGGTGTACTATCTTAAATTACCACAAAAACAAACAAACAAAAAAAAAGAAACCAAGAATTCCTTCCTTACCTCCAGTGGTCTTTTTTTAAAAAAAGTATCTAAATCTTCCAATACAATCCTATTTGACAGTTAATTAAACTGGTTGTCTGTTGAACTGGCTATTAAATATGTTTCACTATAGCCAGAAAGTCTCATTAGAAAAATCTGTTCAACTACATTGTATGGACATAATCCCCATATGCTCTGTGAGGGAGAAGTATCAGCAACAAAGCTACGTTTTTCATATAATTGTCACTGTCTCAATATCAATCACCCTTTGGAATGTGGTAAAAGAATGGAACTAACATTCGTAGCCACCTTGTGAGTGGAAGAAAAGAATCAAACAGGGAATCCGCATTCACTAGGGACTATTATATTAGACTGTTTAATAAGGAGTTGTGGTTCCTGAGACCATATGATAATACTGTTCTCTGTGTTAATATTGACACAAACTACTCCTTGCTTAAAGCTCTGAATTTCTGTTCTTCTGTATTTAGTTACAAAGGTAGCTTTTTCCACATACTCTTATGTTTAGTGTCTCACTGGTAAACTTCTGGAACTCTATTGTGGAAGTGACAGTGCTAGAGATTGCTCTGACACTTCCTACTTACATTGTAATCCCCGCAATGGGTAGGTAATTGCAAAATGCAGTTATCTACATATTTCAGAAGACAAAAGTTTATTCAGATAATTAAAAGATTCAGATAAACAGGAGTTGCCAGAAGTCTGTAGAATATATAAGCTCTACAGGACAGCAGTTCTCTCCTCCTGTGTTAATATGTTGTATAGGGAAATAAGATAATTAGAAAGCTAGTTAATACTAAAAATTCATCCTCTTTCCTCTAGGTAATACCAATTACATACCCACAGAGTACAGTTGTTTCTAATGATAGTATACCTACTTATGGTAAAGCATGCATGATTTCTTTAATGTTTTAAATTTTGGCAATACAATTCTGATATTTAAGTTCATTCTCCACACACACACACACACACACACACACACACACACACACACACACACACACTTCAGCTTCTTTAACTTGGTTCATTACTGCCAACACAAAGTCCATTTTAATGCAAAGAATACCTACTGACACATGTGGCACGTCACTGACTATGACAGGACAGTGTATTTCAGTAACTCCTATTTAAATGGGCCATTAGAAACTGAAAAGATAATGCATTAGCGAAGCAGAATAAATGGTTATCAAATTTCTCTTTTAAAACTGTGATGGTGCTCTAGGAGCATGGAGAGGGCAATGTAAATTATTGTCAGGAAAACTGAACTAAAAAGCAGTTTTAGCCCCTGCTAGAACACACAAAAATGCTTATTTGGTAGGAAATGGTTACTGCTTGTTCATGACTTTAACTGTAAACTCTGTTTCCGGTACAAGTTGAGTTACCATAACAGCCCTAGGGAAATCATTTCTACAAGCTACCAGCACTCCAAAGGAACACGATGTTTACGAGTCAAAAGGTTACTATGTGGTAAACTGATCAGTCTTCAGTTTACAAGGAAGAGTAAATTAGGATTTCCTCTCAAACAGGAAGTCTGGTCGCATCCTACATTAGCAGGTGGTAGAACAGCTTTAATTCCACTTCCTTCTTGAAAGATAACTTTTACATGGATCTCTGCTCATTCCTAGAGCAAAATGTGATAAAAAGAAAAACTTGTTCGACAGCTTGTGTATTGAAACCTGTGAGAAAATCATGTCAAAGCATTACGGAAAATAGCTCCAGTTTACCACGATAAAAACAAAGGCTTAGAGAGGAGTGGAGTTACATTTAGAAAAAATAGAACTTGTTTATTTCACTGCAGTAAACAAAGTCTAAAGAGAAGCTGTTTCTGCAGCCAACACTAGACTAGATTAAATTTATGCTTTTCCATTCATAATGGCAGACTTGAATTTTCCATAATCCTAGGATTAATTTTGAACCCGATTATGAATATTGTAAACCATTTTTCCTATTTAAAGGGGAATTCACTCTATACAACAACAACTAGGCTCAGAAAATCCAAGATTTATTGTGGTTAATTTCTTGTCCCTTTCTCCTTTCCCTCTTCTGCCAGTTTTACTAGCACTCATGTTATGACCATGGCAATGCAAAAGCAAATCAGAGATAGTAACCCAGAAATTTAGATTAAGCTAACAGTACAAAGGAAATTACCATAAATAGACTGTTATAGTTTAGAGATTTCCTGAGGGAAGGCTGAAGCCTATGGATCAAGTCTCAGATCAGACAGGTCCTCTACGTCAGGTTTAAGATCAATAAAGGGAGTGCAACGGGCACATACAGAACTGATCTTCAGTAATTTTAATTAAAACCCCATAAAAATAACGAACAATTCTACAAACTTAGCTTAGCAGCTTTCAAAAGCAAAATGAAAAGGGCTGGATTTTCTTTAGACTACACAGGGATTGGTAACAGTGGAAACCTACGTCTTAGATTAAGGCTGAAGTAGGCTATTTTAAAGAATGGTATTAGCAAGACATAGGTACATCAAATTTCACAAACTAAATAAAGGTAACCAAAGGAAATAACTGTGCAGTAGATTACTACGTATGCAGTTATTTAACATGAATTGTATCATCAACATATTTAGATTTGTATAAAATATTTGTTCACATTACTAGTAAGTGTGGCATGAAGTAGGTAAATGAAGATGTGGCAGCCAATACATTTGTAGAGTATACCAAGTCTGAGTGCATTAAGGCTGTGTGAAATAGCTGACACAAGGTCAAGATATCCCACAAGAGTAAAAAACAATAGCATCTGGTACACACTGCAGTCCCAAATTATATTCGTAAACAGCAGCGAAAAGCATTGAAAGGCAATAACAGGTGACAATGTGGCTGCGATATATTTCTTTAATTGGAGTTTTGATATTCTACTACAAATCAATTAGTTTTAAAATGTGAAGACTACACACAAAAAAAGTGAAGACTCAATTTTTCAAATGATCATTTTGTGGAAGAGAAGTATTTACCAAAACAAGAAACAAGACATTAGTAACCATCATACAGTTGAAGGGTCTGATCTGCCAAAGTGTTGAGACGTGCTCAGAATCTACTGACTTTAGTAGGGGTTAAAAATTCTTGGCACCTCTCTGCTGGAGCTTGCATCTTGTATGATTAGGCCCTGAGTTTTCAAAAACAGATTCTTAGGTCTTGTCTACATTACCCACAGGATGGACGAGCAATGATGAATCGAGCAGGGATCAATTTATTGTGTCTAAACTAGACACGATAAAATCGACTGCTGAGTACTGTCCCGTCGACGCCGGTACTCCACTGGCACGAGAGGTGTAGGCGGAGTCAACGGGGGAGCGTCAGCTGTTGACTCACCACAGTGAAGACACAACAGTAAGTAGATCTAAGTATGTCGACTTCAGCTACATTATTCACGTTGCTGAAGTTGTGCAACTTAGATTGATCCTCCTCCCCCCGTGTAGACCAGACCTAGGTAAGCACATGGAATTATAAAGCTGCCAATGCATGCTCCTGTTCACTTGGATGTTTCATGTAAGTCTTTGCCATTAATTGCATATAACTGACTTTATTTTCAGTTTTTCAATTTGTTCCACTTTAGCTTTCGAGAGGAAAAATGGATCTAGTTCAACACTCAGAAATAATACCACAAGTGTTTGCAAAGCAGACACCGGAGACACTTGGATCTTATTCCCCTCTTATCCACCTACCAAGACAACCAGGTTATCCCTACCAGTGTTTAAAGTAGGCCAATGACTTCAAAGCTACAGAACAGCACACTGTACACTGGAATTAGTTAAATCATCAGTTTATCTTCTAGCCACATAGAACTGTGGAAGTCAGGATTTAGCTGCACAGTTCTTTCCCATGAAAAAAGTAGATAAGCTTAAATTTCACTTGACAATACTTGTAATATATGTTAAGTTGAACAAAACTAACATGCGTGACATATATATTTATGACCAATTTCTGTGGGCAAGAGGGACAGCTTTCACAGAACTCTTCTTCAGGGCTGGGTGACCAGAGCAGCAAAACTGACTTACGAAGAGGGACATCTTAATTTTGAGAGCTCCTCCCTTTCAGAAGCCAGGGAGTGTTTCATCTGTCAGACTGTCACATGAGTCAGACTCCATGCATAGAGTCCAGAGATAGCACCCTGACAGGAATCTCAACAACTGAAAGCAGCTAAGCTTGGAATTGCATATGGACCTCCCCTGGGGAGTTCAATTAATCTTTTGCATCTACTTTTGGCTAGTAGGCTTCAAGTTCTGGCTAAATATTTCAAGCCCTGGTGGTAACAAGTCTATAATATCAATGTTCAACAAACAAAGATGAGGAAAAAGGTATTTACACTCAGAGTTAAAGACTAATTGTCTCTAAAAGAAATTAACCACAAGTGGGCTGAATCTAGTGATCTTGAGTCCCACCACTTTGTTTTACTAATCAATCTTCAAGAAAGAGTAACATGGAACTGAATGGCTTAGATACACACATACGTGCCTCCAAACAAAAACACATTTTTTGGGGGGGGGTGGGGAGGCACAGATTTATGCCAATTTGCAGACCATACTTCTATAGACTGATAAAACTCCTCAATACAATATGCAGGATTCTTTCATTATATCTGCACTAACAGGGACTTCTCCACTACAGTTATACTTCAGTATCCCACTACCATGTATCTTGGCTGGCTGTGGAACATTAGGCTCCTACCACTCTTTTGGTTAAAGCAGTTCCAGGAAGCGGAAGGAACCTATGACGCTTCCAAAGGCTGAGCTGAAACACTTCAGCCTAAAATAAAAATCCTACATCCTGCAAGACAGAAGCAAACATCACAACTGTGTCCTGTTACTCACGTGTATTTTTTTCATTACAGAACCTTTCTGACAAATAATAAAACCTCTCCTGCACTTAGACTTCAATTAAAAATTTTAGCCAAAACATTCATGACAGGAAAACAAAACAGATCCAGGGATGCTAATGACAGAAGTGGTGGAAAAAAAATCCACTAAATTTTTTGATGACATGCACAGGATGGTGTTGCACAAGCTAAAACAATAGCCATGGATAGTTATTTACTTAAAATAGGTTAAGAGAGTCTGCTTAATTTAAGAATTAAATTGTTATATATTAGGAGACAACGTGGTCTAGTTACTAGAAGAGGACACTGAATTGGGGATCCAGGTTTTAAGATCTGTTCATTGTACTAGCTCAATGAGGAATGCTCAGCGATGTCTGCTCAGGTCTGTTAGAGGCTTTTCCCCTCCAGATCTGAGGGGGACTCTCCAACTGCTCCAGTAGAAAAGCTTAAGTTGGGCCTCCCTTGCCTTCCAAGTTCTTTTCAAGAAAGGTGTTCAGTCTGGCATTCTATCAGGAATATGTCCCCTAGCCCAAACCAGAAAAGGCACCTTGAGTGCCAGGCATTCAGCAAGGTAACCACATTAAAAAAAAAAAAAGAGGGGAAAGTTTTGAAGCCTGGGGACTTCACTTCAGTCATAGGTTCTAAACCCCCAAGTGAGGAAAAGCCCTAACTTTTTTTTTTTTTTTTAATTACTGTTGTATTTGTATTAGCCAACAGCCTTTAAACAACTAATCCTAAAACTACACCAACTACAACTGTACTATTTACACTAGTACTAATTATACAGACACATACACACGGACTTAAATTGCATAGTGTGCAAAAAGCAGTGGACACTGCCAAAAGGTTCCCTCTTGTAATCATAGGCATGTAAGAAGGAAATGAGGAATGATTGGGCCCATTTGCTCTTTATCCCTCAGATAGGGAAGCAAGTGTACCTGGTGCACTGACACCACCCCAATGAACAAAGCTGGCCAAAATCCCTTTTCCAGTCCACTTGACAGTCTGAACATCCTCTATAGGACACATTTTTCTTTAAAAGAATTTATTTCTAAAAAATAAAGAGCTGATGTATGATATACATCTACCATACTCTATGTTGATTAAGTTTTATTCAATATGTTATTAAATTACTGAGATTTGGCCCCTTCAAATTGTTTTTGAAGCAAGATTCTCTGTAAAAAAGCTTAAAATGAACAAAAGGAAAGTACACAGATTTTATACACAACACTGCCATCCTGGCACGGTGGGAACAATGTAGCTTGGATAGTAGACATACCTGGAACGTCTCCAAACAACATGTGGATCATGAGGAAATTAGATATTAAATTATTAAGTATACTGACAACTTGCTGAGAATGGTATCAAAAGACTCAGATAACCTGTCTCTGAGAACTAGCCTTGAGCTTCCCTCATTTCTATGGCTATCCAGGATTACTGTGGTGCGCAGGGCCCAGTTACTCTGAATAAGACTACCTCAACAAATAACGGTTAGACCACAGTTAACTCATTGCTGTGTAGCAAGCAATACAATCTAGTATTTAAGATATGCTGTTGCCCAAACAACGTAAAAAAAAACCACACAAAAAAACCAGAACACAAAACCCAACACACACAATACACAAATCATCCCCACCACCTGAACTTAAGCAATGGTCTGTGATGTGAATCGGCTTATGGTATTGTGAAGTCACTGATCAATAAGACCACGTAGACTGCAACTTAAGAAGAACCCAGTTTTTAAGACAGATTAGTGGCCACAAATCTAGCTATTTATCAGACAGTTTTAAACAGCTGATTCCTGTCTAAATAAGAAGCAATTGGTTTGATATCAATGTCATTTTGCCTGTCACCTGAGCAAGCTTTTCATTGTTGTTTCTTCCAAATTGACTCTGCAGTAAAATCACCATCACATGAGGAAAACCATTTCTGAAGCACAGCATATTCTTTACCAAGTAGAATTCATGCATATGTTCTATCTTGTAAAATGTTTTAAAATTACTCAACTTCACACTGACATTCTAGAATAGGGTACCAGCATAATAGCCACTTTCTCGAGAAGAAAACAAGACAAATATGAAAAATCCTCTTCCTCACCCCCAAAACACAAGACACATTAGACCATAAGTTCTCAGAATAACTTTTTACAGGGGCTTGCTATATTTTAATTTGTTCCCAAAACAAAGTTAAAATGAAGACTTGTATTTTTTTTTTGTTCTCTTTTCTTACAGGGCTAACCAGACAAAAAGATGCTTGAGCTATTTATCAATGTAACACCAACAAGAGGACTTAAACAGAGGCAAGAAAGCTTTCCAGCAGATAAGAATGACAATTCTCCTGCTGCCAAAAGCATAACTGAGAATTTAGTTATTTACCAGCTGAATGGCTGCATCAGACTGCTACTGTTCTAAGGTCTGCCTCTACAGAAGCACTTAGTCCAAGGAATCGCTTTGAATTACTTGATATCCAGAGTAAGAAAGCAAAAAACTACTTCAGTAAAAAGCTGTAATTAGGATCCTCGCACTAAATCAAAGATGAAAACAGATTTTGCAATTTTTCTGTATATAAAAACAAATTGTGAAGTTTCAGAATAAGGCAAATCGCTTTACGAGCCAGACTACTGGCACCAGCAGACTTCCACGCCTCTCACACCCATTTGCCTTCCTCTCATTTTTCATTTTCCTTTAGAATTAGAAAGCAGTCATTGTTTTTACCTGTTAGATGAGGGTGGCAATAGTCCAAAAATCCAAAGAAGGAATTTAGATTATAATTCAATAGCCCAAACACAATTATCCTAAGTACATCTAAACAACCTTCCTTGCAAGGCAGTAAACAACAAAAGGTCACGACTGCAAGCTTTGTTTATACTTCACTCCACTTTTCTATAAAAAATTCCTACCATCTAGTCAAAGTGTTCTTTTTGAACATACCTCGATCTCTACCATGGCATGCAAGAACAAGGTACACTAAGTATCAACTGTGAGGTTGGCTTGTCCAATCAACAACAAATCATTTATAGAAATACATTTTAATTGTTGCATTAATGGGAGCTTTAGTGTCATTGTATTCACTTCTATAGATCAGTCCAATATCTCTGATTGGCATGCAGATCAAGGGCTACTTTTTAAAAAAAAAAATAATAAAAAAAAATGAGTATAAAACTTTAGTGTCAACCTACTAGTACATTTTTGATACCTTAGTTGATTCTAACATTCTACTTGCTAACCAATTTCCATGGATTGGTGACATCATTTGTAGGTATGAGGCAAGTCTCCAAAAAAGTGCCATATTTTTAGAGTTTAATGAACCATCCCTATACTACCCCCCCAATCATATACATTAAATAAGCTTTCCAATGGTATGTTCAGATGAAGAGCTGTCAAGTGGTGCTGTAAGACTGTAGGCGAGGTGAAACAATGGTATCCAAAATGAGAAAGTGTCAATTTTTGCAGTTCTAGAAATACTCTAACAGAACTAGGACTACAGCTTTTGCTATTTAAGTTAATTTCAAGCACCTTAAGGTGGTGCTTATTGGCCAAAACGATGATGTATTACAAGATTTTTTTTTTTTTTGGTTTTGCATAGGCAAGCCCATCCCCTCACCCCCCAACACAATAAAGCTGTTTAACGTGCAAGAAAAATGGCAAATATCTACATTTCGCAATATACTAACATGAAATGTTTTCACATGGCATATTGTTAAAGTATTTTATAAGGGAAAACATTTCCAACTGAAATTCGCTAACCAGATCAAGCTCACACTGAAAACTGTGTACCAGTAGCAATAGATTTCATGCCCATAGTTTGTCCTGCACGGTGGGAAGACAAATGTATGTGAATTCCTAATGAAATGCTTCTCCATTTTTAAGCTTTTGTACATACAATGAAACATCTAGTCTGCCTGGAAGAAGGCTTTAGTTTGTACCTGGCTCTGCATGCAGTACTAGCCTTTGAAATATTCTAGAAACAAGCATAACTGAATTAAAAAGCTGAAGTACAGGTCAGCTATAGTGTTAGAGATGAAAATACACAGCTTTATATTATTATGAATATGCAAAACCTATGAAAGAAATGGCCAAAAAAGTAGCAGCAAAAAAATTTACAGAAGGCTTTGACCCTGCATTGAAGAGAGATGAAAATGTTTTCATCTCTTCCCAACCATGTCATCCACAATATTACAAAATCATTTAACACTGAGTCACAGCCAAAAGGTGCTTATCAACAACATACTTAATGGACTGCATGTGACATCAGATATACAAGAGTCTCTACTTATATAGCAGATGTTGGTGAAGAACAAATGGAGAGAAACATTTGATTCTGATGAGACGTATAACTTTGTCACGGTTAAGAAACCTGGCATCTGGACATCTGCTGACATTTGCCAAACTTACATTTGGTGGTTTTGGCTACGGGGGACAATCACAGCAGCTACCAGTCCAAAAATGGTTTTCCACAGAGCCCTGTCCTTAGCAAGATGCAGAGATTATTTTTCAATAACAACTGTTCGTCACCTAAGAGGACCTGTGCCTATGTCCCTCTTCCATGCTGATGAAACAATGAGAATACCAGGCACTCAATTAGGGCATTATCTGGAAAAATCCATAAGCTAGGAGCATGCAACAGGGTATATCAGAGATGTCATAGCTATTATACAAATAATGGCCAGAGAAATTCCTCGCATTTGATTAACTGGCTGCTGGGTACTTGAGGCAGGTCTGTAAAAATTTGACAGAGCTAATTCTATAATTGAAGTCTTTGACAGATATGAAAAAGTAACTGTGAAAACAGTGGAAAGACCATGCCAGACAGGATCTAAAGATGGATGCAAAAGTGACCAGGTGACTGGTGGATGCCCTCTACCTCCATGAAAAGAGTTCCTAAAAACAGCATTCAACAAGCAGTCACTTGTAAAATTCCTCCATGAATATATGGTTTAAATGCACATGATAATGTAGGCGCACACCCAACACTCCATCTAGCTAGAGGCTTTTCCAATGGTGAAGCAGCAAAGTCCATCATCAGTAGAGGTACTGAAGAAGCCCAAGAAAGTACTCAACAGGAAGTGGTCACAAGGATGCTTCTGCATGCTTTATGCACAAGCATGGCTTTTGGGTCTCCTGGTACCAAAGGAACCATGGTAATTAGGTCATGTGATACACGTTTTGGTCCTTGCTGTTCACTACTTTCCGAAAATGGAACACATACATAACATGGATTGAAACCGGCGCCATTACCAGCACAATGGACTTGCAATACTTCACACATCTGTGCAAGAGACTTGTGAAGCACTCAGTCCTAACTTCTGTAACATGCTTTCTGCTGCACAAGTATTAACAGGATGTGACTGACATCCTTATTTGGTATTGGTGGAAAAAAAAAAAAATCTAATCTTGTTAAAACAAAGAACCCATTCCTTCAGAGATGTTGCCAAACTGGGAGAGGGTGATAAGCTGTAATTTCTGCAGCAAGGATGTTGGTAGATGACTAGCGCAGGAAAGGAAAGGAGACCCACAGAAATCTGAACTATTTGTGTCTCAGTCTAGCCATCAACAAGGACAAGTCACTGGCCAAACACTCCCCATGTGAGGATGGTTTTGAAGAGTATATCAAAACAGCATCTTGGCAAAGACTAGGATATCTTCACACATAGATAAACCATTGCAACATAGTTTATCACCGACACTTTTCCATCTACTTCATGTATTCTTCAAAGGCCCAATAGCATCTGAGTTTCTACAAGATGTTATTTGTTCCTGTACTAGTAGGGATCACTGCACAGTTAACTGTGTCTGTAGTCAAAACAATATTCCCTGCACAAAAATATGTATATGCCAAGGCGATAAAAACTTGGTAACCCAGGCATGCTTAGCAGAGGTCATAAAGAACAAAATGACAATGATGGTGACTAGAAATGTCACCAGTGTTACTATATTTCCACATATCTGTTCAAATTTATTATAAGATTTTGTTTTACCCTTTAGTTTTTTGTTGTGATGCTTTGAGATCAAAGAAAACAAATTGCGTCTTGAAATAGAGTCATTAAACAAATTAAAGTGACCACTGAAATTCTTGCATGTGTTGGTATCGCTGTTTACCTCCATTTCTACAGAAATGGCACCACTTGATAACTCCACATCATACCACATCTTATAGTGGACATAAGCAGCTTTCAAATGAGGTGCATGTAGGTAGAGGGCACAATAAGACAACCAAATTGGTAGTGTATCATTTTCTGTTGATACCTTAGGTTATTTTCACATCTGTCAAGAATCTGGCAGGTGGAATACAATTAATCTGGAGTATTTTTACACCTAGACTTTCCTCTGCTATCTTCTCTTCTAGCAAAAGAGAGGCTGCTGTTTAAAACTTTCTGAATATATAGGAGTGAATCCAAGTAGACAGAACAGAATAATGGTAAGAGACTCTAGTCAGAGCCCTTAAAAGAAGCTGGGACTCTACTTTTCTAAAATGTAACTCAACTGGGGTATCTTAGAAGGGCCATATGGATATCAAATATTAAGGGAACAGCTCTTCATGCCCTTTAGAAACCAAGAGGATATAACAGGATTCCCTCCTTTAGTTTTAATGCTACCCCTTTAAAAGCATCTAGTCTTTTGGGAGCCTCAACCTAATCTTTAGGGTCCTATGTGTTCTCCCCTTTGAACCTATCAAAGGTATTTTCCTGCACTCTCTTCTGTTAGAACACGTTCCTGTTAGCCTTTATTTGTTTCAGCAAGATGAGGGTACTTACACTACCTCTCCTACATGGTTATCTGTCTAGCTCCCCCCACCCCTTGTAAAAAAGTTATTCCCTTGCTTTGCCTAAGACTATGTCTACACTAGCACTTCTTTTGGTAAAACTTTTGTTGCTGAGGGTTGTGGGGGAAAAAAAAAAACAAACACACCCCTAACATAAGTTTCACTGACAAAAGCACCAGTATGGACAATGCTCTTCTGATACAGCTACTGATGCTTATTGGGAGTGGTGGTGGAGGGGAGGTAGTTATGCCAACAGGAGAGCTTTCTCCCATCCATAGAGTGGCTACATGGGAGACCTAGCAAAGTTTGTGTTGTCTTTTCATCTCTATTGGTATTCCCTTAGATGCCTTCTCACATCCCACTATGCTGGGCCAAAGAGATCCCGTGGCACTACCTGGACATCAATAAGGCTCTGAAGATGCCCTACGTGCCTGAACCAAAATTCAAGAAAATAGATGCTTGTTTTTTCCCCCCCTCAAGTGTTTTCCTAGTGGGGAACATTCCCAATCTAAACTGATGGTCATTTGCCCCAGTCAGAGTCATGGTCTGAACTAGTGGCAGTGAAATCATATTATAACATTGCATGCAATGTTGTTGTAGCTGTGTTGATGCAGGATATTAGAGATACAAGGCAGGTGAGGTAGTATCTTTTATTGGATCAACTTCTGGTGGTGACAGACAGACATTTTTGAATTTGTACAGAGCTCTTCTTCAGGTCTGGGAAAAGAACTCAGAGCATCAGAGCTAAATACAAAGCGGAACAGATTCTTTTGCATAGGTAGTTAGAACATATTTCAAGGGACCCTTCAAAGGAAGCGGTCTGTTAACACTTCTCCCCTATGACTGGAGATAAGGAAACAAAAAATTTTGGGGGAGGAATGGGTGAGGGTTTTTTTCCTTTGTATTCCACAAAACAGGAACTAACTTCAGTCAGCCAAGACTTGCACGTTGAGAGCTGCAAGATATTTTCTTAACAAATAAAGTATGTGTCTAATTAACAGAGAACTCAGTGGCAAGTAGTATATAATTACAAGAGAATGGACTGATGCTTATGTTTTGGCCACAAACATTTTTGAGTACTTGTGCAAAAAGAAAGTTTTGAGGAGTTGGGACAAGTATATTTACAAAGCCAGCTGCAATAAGGTAGCACTGGTTCTCTCTTGACCGACCTGGTTAGCAGATGTTAGAACTTCTGCATGGAAGTGATGACCAATTCATGTTCACTGTGGCAGGCATTACCTGTTCACCTTTCCTTTATTTTCAGAGTGGAGTTAAGTGGTTCAACCTAGATGGAACTAGGGGCTGGGATATACCGAGTATCTGCAAGGAAACCCTAAGAACAGGCCTGGCTTGGGGCAGAATGCATAGGCAGTTTTATTTGGTGTTCTCTCAATTGAAAAATAATCACCTCAAGAAAAGGGTTGAGTTTGGCACCAATCCAGAATGTACCTTCTGTGATGGAGTCGGGAAAGGACCATCTACCCACACAACCCATTCTTTAGAAATAAATAAAAACCAATTGATAAGAAAAAGACTCTGTTTTTTCGGAAGACCTGGATGAGAAGTATGGGGGAATCTAGAAATATTCAAAGTTAGCGCAGGCTAATATATATTCGCTATTGCGGGTGACCTTCAAACAAGAACCATCACTTTATTCTATTTAAAGTGACTCATCTAATCCCAACTGTTTTTTGCAAATCTCTTCAGTCACAAACATAGAAGCAGACAACTTCTGAAAGTAACAAGCTCTGTGAAACACAAAGTCTGAAATAAATGTAACTTAATATTGAATACAGACTGAATATAATCCATATCTATATCCATCTAGCCAATTTTTATTTTATGTACACTGCCTAATTGCTAAAATCACTGCTAAAAGCAAAAGCACTGGAAAGCCAGTGTTCTTCCGTCACACTAAAATAGCCAACTATGTATACTTACTTGCATTCCCCAGGTACGCTGCAACCCCCATGGAGTAAATTACATCCTTGTTTACATACAGCTGTGAATAGAAAAAAAAAGGTTTAGACTTCAGTTAGTATGGGCAGTAAGTCTTCAGTTAACACAGGAACACTGGCTCCTAGTCAAGCAAATTTCATAATGGATTAGCTTATTTGTTGTTCGGTCCTAAAACAGTCTTCCTTTTAATTAATTCTTACACAGACATCAACAGATATCATAACTATTTAAAAAACCCAAACATCTAGCTCTTCAAACTAGCTATTTCATTAAATGAACTCAAAATTTTTATAAAACCAACTGACATAGCCTCTTGTTTAGCATGCATCTACAAACATGGATTACATTTTTAATGTTATAATAATTAATTTGATTTGTTACATGGGTTCAGACACTTTTTAAAGTTACTTAACCTTTTAAAATAAGATAAAATACAGAACTAAAGACCAGCACACCTTCAAAAATTATCCAATATTGCCTAAAATAGTTCTAAATGGGTGTTCTCTCATCACTTGACTTTTGTCATAAGTGAAAAACAATTTTAGTGCCCACTGAAAGATAGGAGGAAAAATGCTGTGGGACTAAATTGAACATTCCAGTATATTTAAGAAGGACCGCACTTGAACATTAATAGATATCAAAAAGCTTTCAGCGTGGTATACATTAAACAGCTTTATCCTCATTTTCAAGAGTTTCAAGGACTTTTTCAGGACTGAAAAATTCATAGTATTACTAAATCTGATACTGTAAAATGTTATTAAACCTATCTCCATTTTAGAAATCTGTTAAAAAGCTATAATGCACTATTTTTTCTTAAAAAGGTAGCTCCTTGAACAAGGTTAACCAGTACCTTCGGTTTAAGTAAAAAGGGCATTTAACTCATTGGCTTAAAGACCTCCTGGTTGACAGTCAGACAAGTCCTCTCTACAGCAACTGGATATCCTTTTATCAGATTCTGCCAAGAGCCTCACACTTCACTCTTACTAGAGCATTACTTTTTTTTCCTTTTGGCTTTTACAAAAAAGCATAAGCAGCAGCATCCAGCAACAAAATAGTGCTTGCATTCATAGTGGCAATTCATAGTGCACAGGCATTAGGCCAGGAAAAGACAGAATGATCAAATTAGCTTATGGTTCAACTCAATGATTTTTTTGGAATTGCCAGCAAACTGAAAAATCCATTATTTGCCCAGCTCTAACAACAAAGCGAATGTATTTGTATTGTGCTAGTGCACATGGCAGTATAATTGGTGCAGCATGCTAAAAAAGATTTCATCTCAATGAGCCTTCTAGTTTCAACAATTATGTAAAATAGTAAACAAAATATTACCTTGTTTACATTCTTCTCCCATCCAACCTTCCATGCAGGCTTTGTTTCCATATTGGTCACACGTATAGTGACCAACAAAGTCATTACGAGGGCCACAAAATTTATTGCACCGCGTGCTGTAGTAATTCTCATCACATTTCACTCTTATTTGCACTTCAAAATGGGCTACATGCCCCTTAAATGGTAGTGTCTTCCACCGATCCTCCGGGTTGATCATACCAGCATACGACACTCTCTCTATTAACAGCTCTTCATCTTTTATAAAGAGAAAACAAAAACCCTAATATATTGCAAGCCTGATACAGGAAAAAATAACTTTGCGTTTGTGTGTATTAACTGGTTACAAAGACGTTCATCAGTAGATTAAAAAAAGCACTAAATTTGAGTTGCTAAAGGGCTGCTAACCCCAAATTTATTTCTCTCTGCCTTGCAAAGAGATAGAACTTTAAGAAATGGAACACAAATCAATAAAATATGACTTTGTCAATACATCCAAATATACCACACCCACACCAGGTCAATCAACAAATTTATCTTTATATGAGGCTCTGTTCTTTTTTTAATTCTTAAATTGCTAAATCTGCATAAATCCAGTAAATTTTTGGAATGAGGTTCTCTGATATGATTTAAAAACAACCACCACCATAGTATGTTCACCTAGCTTGCTCTAAATATACACACAAAAATGTATCCTTCACTAAATTTTGTTTTATACATGTAAAAAGCTCATCTACCTCAGCTCTGGCACCTCCCTCCAGAATTTGAAATCCATTACTTTAAAAATGCCAAAGTGAGACTGCATGACTTATTTGGAAGTAAGACCTCTAGAATTAGAGTGAACTCATGGCAATATATGGAATATTCATAATTACTTTATCACTTGTTCATTTTTTTCCCAGTACAATTAAATGAACAGCATTTCATCACTGTGAAACTTTAATATTAGTCTCTAGGAAACGCCAGTCTAAAAAAAACAAAACATAGCAGGTGGCAGAGTGAACATGCAGCCTTAGGTAGTCTCACCCGACAAGAGGGTCCTAAGATACAGATTTAAGGAACTGCTATCATTATACATATTTCATAGGTAGAAGACAATGACAACCAGCACTGAAAAGTTTTCATGAGCAATACAAAAAAAAAATAAGGGATTTGTTCACCAGAGAAGAGCTTTAGCTACCATTCGGTGTTTACAAATAGTAAGTATCACTTTTCCTACTCCAGAGGTTATCTATATAAAATCCTAAAATGAAAGGTCAGTCACATGGTATTATGACTTTTCTAGATTAACTTCAGTAAATAATCTAAAATTGCACATGCTACTTTTACTCCTGTGAAGAGGTTTTAACAACTGCTGAAGTTGTCATGTATGTACTGACTTCATGCATTATAACAAAAAGTGCTAAAAAAAGATACTTTAGCATCTGTTTTCTTTGAATACCAAGTGTTTCAAATAAAGTACAAAAGGAAAGCTAACATGGATTAGACAGTTTCTACCTGGAAAGATCAAGTCCCATATCTCCAGGTCTATGGTTCACATCTAGTCCAGCCTAGGCTGGTAGTGAATGACACTATGTTACTATTGCATGGTTTCAGCACCCTATGCAAATTAAGTTTGTTTTGTCTATCCAATTACTAACAGATAATCATATAATTAGCATAATAGTCTTGCTGGCAGTCTTAGAAGATGAACATGAGACCTGTGACCCTGCTTGTCCTCATCATGGATAGGAACACTGACAGTATGGAGCCTCTTGTATATCTGTTGCCATAATTATACCTCATCAGTAAAGACTAGAGTACTTCAGTGGGACTAAAGGTCAAGTGAATATTTTTCAAATAAAAAGGCATCCAAACATTAAAACAAAAAAGAAAACATTATAGAAGTACAGTCTAACGTAGAAGTCATGCCTTCCCCCCCAAAACAATATACTAGCATTTCCTCTTAAGTTCTGTCATTAGTGTATAACATCTACATCTTCCCTTCAAAAATTAAAGGACTCAGATACAAGAATTACGTAAGTTCAGTTCAAGCATGACAAGGTGCTCAAGTTTCAGTAGGAAGTGAGCATAACTAGCTCCAAACCCTCCAGCCCAGTAAATATTTTAAAAGTTAGGAGTAAATATAAAAAGGAGGAAGATATCAAACAGTAAAAATCCACACAAGAAAGTTATTTAAGTCTGTTAAGACTGGCTTATATTAAAAACTGAATTTATAAGATAGGTAAATTCAGTTATCTGCTTATTGCTGTTCTTTAAGGACATGCCCATAAGTCCTTTTATGTGGGTTCTTTTCTTTTGCTGCAGCACATGGCCAGTTCAGAAGAGACAATATACACCTTGGATAGGCCACCCTAAAGCTCTGCAAAGAAGAAATTTCAACTCCACATTAGGACACATTAAAAACTAGTGTGGTGTATTGCATGTAGAAAAAGTTAGTGACAGGGAGATCCAAAGATATATATATTCACCACTTTTCTTTTTTAAACTGCAGGAACAGTATCGAGGAGTGAAGGATGTAGAATTCACTCTAACTGCTCCGTTTATCCTTTAGCTCAGTACAATTGCATAATCTGAAGGACATCAGTCTGTCATGGTGGCTCAAGTAATCATGCATTCATGACTGTTTTCCAAGTGTGAGAAATCTACATAGTGTCTACAGACTAAGAGTTGTAATGACTACCACCATATACTCTTGGAAAAAACCCAAAGTATTGCTCTCTGCCTGACACAAGAACTGAACGGAAAGGAGCTGTTTTGATAATGAAATCTCATTAAACATAAGTGGGCTAGTGCACGTTCATTAAATTCAGTTAAGGCATTAAAATACTGACTATTTCTGGAAGAGTTGATGCAAGCATTTCCACACAGAACCTTGTGCTCATGAATCTGAAGTGAGGTTCAAATGCCCCAAACTCCCCACTTTGCCTTCTGTCAGAATAAGTTATAACCATCAGGAAAATATTTTCATTTTTGGGAATTCTTCCTGGAGCTCCTGCCTGACAGATTATTTGGAAACCTAGATAATCAAGTCAAGGAATTGGTTCTGAGCCAAGTACAGTAGGTAAAATGGGGAAAGGGAGGAAAAAAGTTGTTAATCAGCTCTCAGAGTTCCAGCACCTAATGTTATCAGGGTCATATTCTACTTCAAGAGTAGAAGTGAAGGCAGCCCCTAAATCCCATGCATGTTTTAAAACAGGGACTGCAACATGTAGTCAGGAGCTGGCCTATCCAAAAGAAAGAGTGATGGAAGAATACTGACGCCGCTTTTCCTCTGCAAGGCCAAAAATTTCCTTCTAGTAGAGGCTGAGAATGGAACTAGAGGGTTTTGGATTTTAGAAACTCTTACTATCACTATCTCTTGATGAGATGAAGGAGTTGCCTTTTCAAGTTTATTTTATATCCCTATCTAACGATTCTCCAGGCAGCCTACAAAACTTCACTTCTGTGACATTTGGCAAAAGGGACTTTTCCTAGTTCTCAGCTAGGGTTACTTGGCAAGGTATTTAAGAAACGTATCTTGCTGCAAGTTTTATCAATTAAATGAAGTGTGTGCTACAGAGACAGACAAGAGACACCTTACACAGTAGCCATTTGACTTTTTTCCACAATCAGAAGTCAGTTTTCCCCACAGCCCATTTTTTGGAAATAAAGGTGGCAGAGAGGCTTGCATGATAGCAGCTGATCCTCTTAGAGTTTCTTTTAAGTTAATATTAGACCTGCAGTCCACCTGGTCTTTGGGAAAGGAATCCCTGCAAAAGATGGCTTAGACAGAGATGCCATAGCTGTATCTGCAACTGGTAGCTGTGCCATAGATTCTACCTACTCAAGAAACCAAAGCAAAACCACAGAAGAATGATTTCCCTGTTTACCACTAGATCTGCCTTTGACATGGATTTAGCATTAACAAAAGAGTAGTTACTGGCTGGTACACAGGCACCACCTACCAGTTACCTGCAAGGAAACAGACACCCAGAAACCTGCTGTTAATTTCAATACTGTTCTGCCATATCAGAAAGTAGGTTCTGGAGAAATTAGTCTCTGCTGAACCACACACTTCCACAAGCTCTGGCTCAGACTTTGCAGCCCTTCAAAGGAGAATTTGGAAGATAACAGCCAGTGTTTTGCCTCTGTGGCCTTCTTATATTTTATGACTGTTCTTATTTTAAGTGGGATGAAGCATATAAAAGAGGAAAGTGAATGTGAGAGTCTATCCCCTCTTCTCAGAGACTTGCAGTCAAGGAGGAGATATTCCAGGACCCACAAGTAGCAGGTTGGCAGGTAGTTAAAATTGCAAGCTACTTTAACAAGTATACACTAGCCTGCTTTCTTAAGGGTCTATGCTGGGCCAAGACAACATTCCTTCCCACTCCTAGTAGGAAAGAAAATGATTCCATCTAAAGGCTTGTCTATTGGAGGCCACTTATGAAATGTAATCCATACTAACTAATAGTGTGAATTAGAAGTAGATTAGTTAAACTGCATTAAATCCCTTTGTGGGACTTGTACTATAACTGTTTTACTTAATTAAGGAATGAGTTTAATTCTGAATGAGAGGGTGCACACAATTAATGCAGTTTAATTCCTTTGTAGACAAGACTAAATCAAATGAGAGCTGAAAAATGGACAGCAGGGCCTATTATGTCTGAGAGGAGAGAAGCCAGACTTTTGTATCATTTTTACATCCTTGTAACTTGTCCCTTCCTTCCATCCTAAAAACAAAATAAAAAACCCAAACAACCTCAACGCATCCACTTTCTCCCAATCACAAGTAATGCTCTTTGAAGCATCAATTTTCTTAACAAGATACTGGGCTAGGAAAATTTGAGAGGAAGCAAAGGAGAAACAAAGCACAAAAAGGGAAAAGTGATGCACAAGAAAAGCCAGGAAGTACAAGTAGAAGATGTGGTAGTTTTGCACTTCTTATAAAATAGGGTCTCTAAGCCTCACCAGATAAAGAATGCTCTTTAAAATCTCCAATGTTTAAGAGTCTTTCCTAGAACCCGAAAATAGCAAGCTTAAATTGCAACATGGCAGAAAGAAAAATTACTACATTAAGGGAATGATAAATAGCTTCACTTCACAAATCAGGCATTGGTTTAATTGGTGTCTTGTCAGGTTATGGGACTGATAAAGGCTTCCCAAATTTAGATTTAAGGTTTTGGAGGCTCGTCAACTAACTACACTGGCATGCACCCAAGAATGAAGGAAATTTACTCCCTTCAATTGCACTTGTATGCCTCACAGTAGCACTTTCTTTAGAGCTGCAACTGTAATCTTACAATTCTGTGGTCTTCTACAGGTCATGCAACCCCATCACTGAGAGACCAGAAAAATCCTTATGGACTATTGCTCAGTCTACAAGTGTTTTCCTAGACTCAATGAAGTTTATTAGAGTAAGTCTTCTGATGCTTTTTACAAGATTGTAAAACATTAGCCATTTCTTTAGGCCCAAAATACCAACACTGATTACCTTTCCACTAAGCTTCCTTTAAAATACAAAGCCATTTTAAGTTCTGAATGTGCAAGACCTTGAAACCTTATAATATGTTTCTCTGACTGCCAAATATTTGTAAGTTACAAAAGTGTCCCGGAAGCACTGAGGTTTCATCAGCTCATATTTATAAAGCTCTTTAAGAAAGACACATCAAATGTATGCTCAATGTGACACCACATCACCCCCTCTCAAAGCAGTGTTCTCCATACATGCTCAACAGATATTTCTTTCTTTCTCCACCTCTGAGGGGATTTGCCAGATAGCACTATAATTTGAGTATACTTAGTGTGAAGCTTTACTTCATGGCTGCGACTTCAATTCTTTGTGGAGATTTAAATGCATCTTTTGAAGTTTTAAGGAGCAGATGCTAGATTTAAAATAGCACTTAAATTCTCCCCCTTTGCACAGAGCTATGGTCCAGAGACAGAGGTGAGCGGAACCCATTCAGGCTGCACTCCCTACTTCAGCTGTCATTCCTGGAATCTGGAAGGGACAGAGCTTTGATAGACGGTAGTGTTAGCACAGACTAGTAGCAGAACCTGGCCTAGTGCTAGCAGCACAAAATATAAAGTTTTAAAATCAGCTTCATTTTATTTTTCAATTCTATAAGCAACATATTTCTGTCAGAATTTAACAAAGATATTTCTTACAGATGGGTTCTCAAATCACCTCAAATATGAACTTATTACACAAGCTAAGGAAGTTAAAAAGTTCAACATCTAATTATGCTCTTAAATGTATTGGTGTGGACTGCTATTAGTGCCACTACCAGCTGGATTCTTAGTGGCTCCAAGTTCACAAGAGCCAATCCAAGAGAACACAGTAAATTACTTCAGTTTAGCACACAACAATTTAGTATCCCATCACTCAAAATATATCAAAATTTTGAGGACATTCTGGAACGATACCAGTGCAAGACAAACTGGTCAGGTTCACGTTGGCAAGCCAGCTACCCTACTGGAGGTCTTCCAGGTATAAAGCTATCAAACCCATTGTTCCAATTTGTAACTACATTCTTTTGTGCCACTGAGGTGCTTTTTTGTTTTGTTGCATAATACAGCATAGAGTTTTTAAAAAAATCTTATTATAACTAAAGGTTTGTATCAAGCCTTAAGGCATTTACTCAAAAACTTTAACTTCATATTACCCAAGCTGAACTATAACCTATGCTTTAGGTCTCATTTAGGAAGGCATCCATCTATAGTACAGTGTTAAGTCCTGACGGTTACACTTCTTACTTGAATAATCATGCTTGTCCTGTTAAATGGGCTGATAAAAAGTGAGGGGGGAAGCTAGAGTTAGTCTGAAAAGGGAAATATTTTACCAAAAGTGTGAGATTTCCAACATCTCTTTACCTTCCTCTAAATTTAAAATGAGCTTTAACAGTATCCATCATAGGAGTCATGAATCTCTAACTATTCTTAACATTCAAAACCCAGCACCACTAATCAAGACAAAGTTATGGGGTATCACATTTATATGTTCTCCTAAGCAGGTGTTCAAATTAGATTCTTCTATACTATTGGGAGAAAAAAATGGCACCCAGTTTACTCAGTATATTTTAAATTTTACAGTACTGGTACAGTATGCTTATTTTTCCAGAAACAGCAAGCGGACACCCCTGCCTATATTGTCTGCACAAGCCAGAGCTAGTAAACAGCTTTTTTTTAAAAAAAGGGGGGGGGCAGTGAGGAGGACAATGAAATTATAGGGCAAAAACTTAGAAAAGGAATTGCATTACAAAAAAAAATAATCACACCACAAAAAGTATGGTGAACATTAGCTAGAGGTCAATCATATGTAAGTATGTTTTCTTTGATGGATGAGATAGAGAAAAGGGGGTTAGTTTAATGTCCATGAAAACAGGAAACTAACCACACTTGTTCAGTACGAGTTGCAGAGATGAAAGACGAGTGTGTGTGGTTCAGTAGTGTGGGCATAATACCCCCAGTAACAAGAGCATTCTAGACTTGCTTTTCTTTGCAACACAATTGAGAACTACAGGTCACTGGGAACCAATCACTAGAATATATTCACTTGCCATCATTCAGTCCCTCAAACAGCTTGATAAAAATATGAGTTGTTTTCCTTCCATCGGACTTCTAACAAGTTTTCCACTTATCACAGAGAACTAGGTGACCAGATGTCCTGATTTGATAGGGACAGTCCCAGTTTTGGGGGCTCTTTTTTATATGGACACCTATTACCCCCCCAACCCAGTCACGATTTTTCATACTTGCTGTCTGGTCATCCTGCAGAGATCTGCTATATGTGTGCTTATGAAAATCTGCCCCTGCTTATTATGCTTTCAGAGGTTTCATTTACCTCTAACAATGAGCCACATTTGAAATTTTAGTGACTACTAACCTACATTTTTCCCCTGTTAAACTTCCAATTTTAAATGCAATATTCCAGAACACATGCATTCAGAAAAGGCTTCCCAAATTCAAGATTCCAGTTTCAAACATACATAATTTTACCATGCACTGTGTTACCACACTTTTGGATGAGCAAAATATAGAAATTCTTCATAAAATACTCACCATTTTTTGTTTCATTATCCCAGTCCCAAGCTTCTATTATTAATGTGAATGATCTCTGAAAAGAAACAAACACCAGTTAGATACACGTTAAACAAAACCAACCAACCCACTCACTCATACTTACAAAGCCAGCCACAGTGATTTGGAAACAGTATTTGTTATTGCCAAGAGAAATCCAAGATTCAAAGCAAAGCAATCTCAAAAACCTCACTTTTTTATTGCAATGTGAAATTATTCAAAAGGTACTACTTAAAATCTTGTATTAGCAGCATTAGCTTGTGATGCAGAGCTGATTTAAGCAATGCAAACAGCACAAAGAAATGAAAAATACATAGAGACCCTCTATTAAGCTTTAGCTTCAATTAGACAGAACACAACTATACAAGTTATTATCCTATTTTAAATAAATACATCCATACATCTGAAGTAGTGTATGTAACTACTACTTACAAGAAATAGCTATTAAGTGTTTAGGCTAAAAAAACTGAATTAGAGAGAGGAAAACCACCATGTGAAGAGATCCAATAATCTAAACTGATCCCTGGTTTAGATTTATAGTGTTTCATTATTAAGACCTACTGAAAATTTAGACTGATATTTTTATAAAAGGGGAAATATGAAGAATGTGCCTGGAAAAGGCTGGGCTCTTCAGCAAAATTAAATAGAGCATATGCTGGGGGACGGAGGGAGGGAGAAAAATGTACAGTAGACTCTCGATTATCCAGGATTGGGTTAACCAGAAAGTGGATTAACGAGGATGTCAAAAAAAAACAAAAAATATGCGTAATTCGCAGGGCTGGCTCTGGCTTTGTTGCCGCCCCAAGCACACAAAAAAACCCACCAGGGCACAGGGCAGCCAGTGAACCAACATCCCCTCCCGCCGGCGCAGGCTGGCTAGTGAACCAACTCCCCCTCCCCATATTTCCTATGGATGGTGATTATCCAGGAGTTTATTAACCAGGATTAATTTTTTCCCTATCATCCTGGATAATCGAGAATCTATTGTACTTTGGTGGACAACATGTTCCTTTTCTAGGAAAAAGAGTGAAAGCAATACTTCCCAGGTTTTGTGATCTAGAATGAAGTAGCTATAATTTAGAGATAGCACTGGGGATGAAGGAAGCTTTAAAACGTAAGGTTTTTAAGGTCAGGCTTGACAAAGCCCTAGCTGGGATGATTTAGTTGGGGATTGGTACTGCTTTGAGCAGGGGGTTGGACTAGATGACCTCCTAAGGTCCCTTCCAACCCTGATATTCTCTGATTCCATGAACAGTCCTGAATATTATTTTCACCACAGTATCCGATTAGTCTTATCATAACTGTCTAGCACATTTAAATGCTGTACTTATTCAGAGGGGACGCTAGAGTCCTATTTGTAGGTCTAAAATATTTACTAGATCTTAGTTTCAACTGAGAATAGCTGTTTATCTACTATATTATCTTACAGTCTTGTTTACATCAAACGGAAGTGCTCATATAAATTTAGCTAAAACAAAATCAACTGTGCAGCAGCACCCCAGAACTCTTATGGGAACATACAATATTCATACAAATTTATGCTTAAGTTGAGGCATAAAAAAGTCTCAATTTCTCCTATATCACACTTAAGTTGTACAAAATTTAGTACATGCAACATTCCTTAAGTACATCTAGTTACAGAGTTGAAGTGACCTGGACAAGTTCACTTTTCTAATAGGAGGCCCCTTGTTAGGAAAAGGGATCTGTGTCAATTTACATAAGTTATTTTTGGAAGGAGGCAGCAAGGAAGGCTATCTAGGGCTACCCTACCTTTACATTAGCAGATGTATACCAAAGTTTTACCATAGTTCTTTAGCACTTAGCCTCTCTCAAAAAAGCTTAAGACTCCAAAGTTTACATTCTTTAAAAGCATAACTTGTGCAACACCCCTTGAAGGTTAAAAAAATATATATATATTTTTTAAAATGTCAATTGTTTTGGTTCCTGTAGGTATACCACATGAAGTCAGCAGGGGCTATTTATATATGCATCTTTCAGACCTCCTTTTTTAGACACAAAAATGCTGAGAGTTACATGAATATTGGGGATTTGGTTACAATCTCTGAATAAATGTGCTTCATGCACTTTCAGGTAAAAATGCAATTTATTATTGTTTGAGGGTTCTCTCTACAATTCTGCAGACTCCTGCACTTTGCAGCTCTTCAGCTGAGAATTTTAATATAAATAACTTTTCATTTACCAAAGTATCAGGAAAGATTTAGCCCAATTTCTGACTAGAGGAGGTAACAAGAGGACAGTAACAGTGTTGGACAGGGAAGGGGATCTTTTCTTTAGTGAGAGATTGCTTTGGAAAAGGATAGCTGGTAAGAGCATACCAAGGGAAAAAAACAATTTCTTACTTGTTCAAAGTTGACAGCACAGCAATCTTCACAATACCAAAAGACCGTGCCCCTTTTTAAAAGTTATTATTAAAGAGGAGGTAAGAGGGATCATTTCAACTGTTCCTCATAGGATACATAGCTGTGTTACTCAAAGTTAAGACCTACCTAAATGCACATTTCTTACATGGCTACTATTTGTTTAGGGTATAAATGTAAAATCTCAGAAACTAAATAAAAGGATACAAATATTCCATCAAAGTTGTATTCTAGTGGTTAAGTGATTCTCAGCATATATTCTGGCAGCCCTCTGACTGAATATTGTTCTAGTAAGAATATTGTAATCTTTGATGCATTTCAGGGGTTGCCAGCCTGAGCATTGCTAAAGAGCCACAGTAATAAGTTACCCTCCATCAGCTGCTCCCAGTGCCTCCTGCCCACCAGAAACTCAGGGGATCAGCATGTCCCAATCAGCTGTTTCCTAGCATGCAGGAGGCTCTGGGGAAAGGGGGGCGGAGCAAGGGCATAGCAGGCTCAGGGAGAGTGGGAAGAAGTGGAGTGAGGACAGGGCCTGTGGCAGAGCCAGGGGTTGTGCAGTGAGCACCTCCTGGCACACTGGAAAGTTGGCACCTGTAGTTCCAGCCTATACAAGGAGCCACATATTAACTTCTGAAGAGCCACATGTGGCTCCAGAAGCACGGGCTGGCCACGCTTTTATTACATAGTTTCTGTACTGCTTTCTCGCTTTTGAATAGGAGCTCAAATACTGGCCCTACACAAAACGTCACCCCAGGCGAGGAGCATCTTCAGAGCCCTCACCCCATTTGTTAAACTTTTGAATACCTTATTTATTACCACCTTTGTGGCTCATTTCACAACTTGATGCACAATTTGCATCCATGATTTATCCTTGTCATGTAAGATGATAAATTTGCACATTTGGGTCTGTAAATCTGTATTTATTCATGCCATATGTAATCAAATAAAAAATGATTTCCTCCAAGATTATTCTTAAAATTAAAATGTTTCTATAACGGAAATGGAACATTGAGAAATTGACCTGAGCACCAAGATCAGGTGGACCAGTATTACATAGTGTTACAGCAGGTGACAGGCTTAGAACATTAACCCTAGTCCTTTAATTCAAGAGGTCGCTTTTCTCACCTTTACCCTTGTGAACTGAAGCACAGCATCAGAGAGATCCAAAGACTGGCCAATGGCATTTTCAAGGAATAAAATAGCAGGCTGTCAATCTCAGCCATTGAGCATCAAAGATATGTTTTAATGAGCCTTAGCTTCGAAAAGTTGCACTCCCCACTCGCGACTGTCAAAACATTACTTCTTTTGCCATGTTTAACATGTAACAGTATTTCTTTTATACTGTTGCATAGATACGAGTTTGATAGATATCTCAGTGTCTCATTAAATTTGTCCTTTATTAGTTGCTACTTACCACACAAGTTCACTTTCACAATTACACAATAAAACAAAGTTCATAATATTGCAGCTGGGCTCTCACTTTGTTTTTATATCCCACCAACTAACTAGCAACATCCTGCTCCCTGTATGCCCACAAGGGCGTGGCTGACAACATTCTAGGAGGTTCAAGGAAAGCGTAGTTTTCAGAAAGTCTGTAGAACCTCGTGGAACCTTGCTAAGGTCCACAACATTCTAGGAGGTTAGTGAAAAGTGAATCCACATATGGAATACCTGAAACAAACAAACATTCTATTTTCCCTTTTGTCACTAACAACAAAACACACCACCACCCCTCAAGCCTAGCACCCTCGGTGATCACCTGGGTTGCCTGCCCCTAAATCTGGCCCTGCTTGATAACATTCCTTCCTCCAAAGCCCAATTCAGAATTTTGCTTAGGTTCCTGCTTTTACTAATTTATATTCCATTTTTATGTAAGGTATCAGATTTCTTTCTAGTCTGTAGTTTTACCTCTTAAAGGTCTACCTACCATTAGCATGCCATTGCATCCAGTTTTAAATGCATTAAAACAATGGGCTACATGCTTTAGGGCCTGATTTTTAGACCGTCAAGACTAAAGGTTTTGGGTTGTCTCATTTTTTGCACACGCAGTAACCAGAGGTGCCTTTTGCATATATAATAATCTCTGTTTACACCAATTCCAAAAGGGTTCTGCAAAGTCCCAACCCATCTTGACTGCTACTCAAAAATACTCTCCGCTGTCCAAGAATGTTCTTTAAACTGCAATCTACTCGGATAGCTAGAGTCTAGATTCTAGGGAAGTTTGAGGTAAAGTCCAGTTATTCGGCAGCTTCTCTGAATCTTTACTTCAAATGTGTTCAGCAGGACCCACTCCAAGAATCACTGTACTTAACGTAAGAACACTAATAACTAATCTGCATACACCAATATCCCCATCCAGATCTCAAACTAGCAATATGTGATTCTTCCGCATTTCTTAAAATGAGAGCATGCAACAATTTTGTTGAGTCCATTAGAACCCCAAGGTCTCAAAATTATTAAGAGTCCAAGTCATGCAAGGTACATACTTAGTGGTAACGATTTTGCCACAAATTAAGTTTGTATTTCAGATGCAATATAGTATCTATTAGCTGTTACAGGGAAGTGTCTGCACTCTCTCTTCAGATGGTTAAAATTCCTCTGAAACAAATGGAGGAAGGGGGCTCAAAGGGAGACCAATAAATGTAAACAATAGGTCCTCTAATCCAGTAACTATTTATATGTTGCAACTTTAAAAAAAAAAAAAAAAAAAAAAAAAGAGAGAAGTGTTTTAAGCATGAGTAGTCCCACTGATTTCACTGAAACTACTCATCTGCTTAACACCCACATAACTGTTTGCAAGATGGAACCAAGGCTTATACTGCAATACTGATTGTTAAAACCAGAACAATTCTGGAAGAGTAGTGACCACACTTGTTAATCAAGGCTATATAATCCATTTCAGTTCAAAACTCCCCAGAAGGTGGACATTTTTCATAAATGCATAACAGCAGTTCACATTTTTAGCTCTTTCCCCCATCCCGCCCCTCTTTTTAAAATAAAGGTAAGAGACACATCCAACTTTTAAGTATTTTGATAGCTGAAGTGGCTGAGGATTTAAAATTATAATTTAGCATGGTATTAACCCTCACTGAAAATAAAAGCCTTTAAGCAAATGTTGGTTTGATCTGACCAAGTTATGACACTTTGAAAAAGAGTTTCTGTCAGGGGTGTCATTGGACAGTCTGTCCAGTTTATTTTGCCAAGCACATCAAATATACACCTGAAGAGAACTTTACTGAGAATGCATACATAGCTAATTTAGTTGCATACTGTAGTGTAACAGAGGTGCATATATGAGCTGAGAGAAAGACTTCATAGGAATCCAAAATGGGTGGATAGGGTTACAAGGTAATTTATGTACGTTAAATTATAGGTAACATGCCATCCCACAGCTGAAGGGGCAGTACCTCCAGTCTATACTTACATAGTAGTATTTGATTTCTAAAGTAATACAAAATGTATAAGGCTGTTGAAAAATCCATATTAACTTGCAGCTTCTTGTACTGTATATAGATGACACTATTTACAATATTTGGAGCAACAGACAGTTTCTGGCATACACAGGTCAAGCTTAGGCAAACTGCCTCATTCCCTGAATTGCACCAAGGAAAGGCTGCCTGGTGGTTAAAAACAAAATTTACAACACAGACATGCCCAAAATCTAAAATAAGATATGCCAAATCAATATAACAAGGAAATTCAAAAGTATACAAGAATAAAATTGCAAGATAATATGCATGTAAGGTTCAGAAAAATTGTCTGGTTTTATCTGACAGTCACAAATTGCACGATCACACGTGCGCAGCTTAAGTTTGGACTCAAATGTAACATTCTTATATATTTGTATTAATTAATAATTTAGACCACTAAAAGGTGCGCGTCAGTCTTGTAAAACTGAGGAACTATATTAAGAGTACGTTCTCCCTGCCCCACTACCCCAAAATTATGTTTAAAAGCTACATCTCAAAATGCAAGATATAAATAGGGCCAGAAAAATGACAAAGAAAGGACCCATATCATTACATTCTGAAACTTGCTGGCATCCCACACTCTCGCCTGGTCTTTCAGATCTACTTCTGCCTTATACAAAGTATCTGGATTATACGGATTTGAATGTCTTTTTTTAACTACCACTGTGCCTATGTGAGTATATGAATATTAAAGGAATTGCCAAGAAGTTTCATATTAAAAATGCTCTCAAGTACTACAGTTGTCCATCAGCAGTTTTCTTTCAATGGTTCTTTCATTATATTAAAGTGACATTCTCCATTAGGCCAGTTCTCAATTATAAAATTTCCTGATTTCTACTTGGCTGTGGAAAAGAACATTAGTGTTTTTGCATAATCATTTTATTCAGCTCTTCAGTTATGAGTGTGGTATCAGAGCCTCTACAAAACTGATGTATGCTCAAATTTGGGGTTTGCTCTTCTACCTCTCTAGAAAAAAAAAATACCCTTACACATGGGCATCTCAGCTTCTAACTCCAAATATTCAATATGTTTAAACAAAGGAATTAATTTTTGTGGTGGGAAGAGGTCTCATTTAGGATACAGTTAACACTAAAACAAGAGAGACATCTCCATAACTTAGTCCTCCATTTAGAGCACGTACAACTATTACAGTTTCAACATCTGCAAAACAAAAACCCTGCGTTTTTTTCAAGCTGATAGTGGGTCTGTTCTATAAAATAAAAAAAAAACAAAACAAAAACTGTTAGCCTTTTCGCATCCCCAGTTAAGAGAACAGCAGATATCCATCTGATATACGTAGAAGTACTTAACCCTCCAATTACCTCTTTGAAGGATATATGCTGCATCTTGAGGCATTTAAGTTTACAGCCCAACTATCAAGTTATTCAGTAGTCATGTGACTGCATTAATAATATTTTATATCTAAATATTATATATACTGATCTTATCATAAGATCAATAATTTAAACACACATTGCCTGCTCTCAGTAGTGACAGATGTACCAATACTAGATTGATTTTATAATAAAATTTTGATAATAGTACCGAAAAACTTTTTAATAAAAGCTAAGACTGGCCGAATGTAACAAAGCTCATGCTCTTCAGTTAGAAATAAATGTTATCTAGAAGGCATTATCTTCTGCCACATACAAGACAAAATTATTCTCCAGTACAAGGTGTTTTATAGCAAACAATGTTCTGTATTCCTAAAGGTAGCAATTTGGGGAAGATTTATGGAAGCCAGTAGTAACAGCGCTCTCTCCCACAAGCCAAGCCTTATTTACATTTGATATCTTTTTATAGGGGATTTTTTTGTAATGCAACACTATTAAAGCACCAGCCAGAAGCGTAGCTCCAAAAAGGCAGAACTATATCAAGAGATTTAGGGTTAGTTTTAAGTACACTTAAGTTAGGATATATGCTAATAGTCTAGAAAAGATTTCCCTATTAATGCAACCCGTCATTGTTCTTGCATGGAAACTTAGTAAAATATTTTAGAAAACCATAGGTGACTAACAACCAACTAAAAACCTCTCAGAAGCAATATGTCCAGTAAAACTACTTTGAAAAGTCAAAACTACTGTACATTTTCTAACCAGTATGAAGTTAAAAACTAAAAATATCAACTTGTAGGTTCTATTAACTGCTTCATATAAGCTGTTTGATATCAGATAGCATTTACTGTTCATTGTGGTAGCAAATGCTACACTGAAAGACAGTTTCCCACCCCCATCAATCAACACCTAACGTGAGTTACTGACATATGAAAACTGTAAACATCTGATAGCACTATAAGTCAAGTCTCATTTTTACTGACTTTGATGTGTAAGTTTCTCTTTCAAGAAGAAAGTGATTAAACCCAATCAAGCTTTTGCGTGAATGATGCAACTGACAATGTGTCAATGGCTACCAGTTATGCAAACGTTCAGTTTCTATTGGCCTCCAAGAAATACTACTCTTTGTGAACTAAAGAGAAGTATCTGATGAAGTTTCATTAGACTACTTGTTCAGTTTTCTGAAGAGATGCATTTAAAGACTTAATAAAACTGAATCGGTGTCAAGTCTTCATGTTGACCAAATCCACTTGCTGAATGATTTTAATTAAACAGTCCCAAAAATAAAGTTAGTTTTGTTTGGCAATGTCTTTTCACCGGTTAAGCCTTTAACACGATATGTTCTCAAAAAGCAAACACCACACAATGGATCAAATCCTAATTTCAAGGATATTAACATACTAGGAAAGATTAATCTCAATCACACCTAGCCTACTGATGTACACACCACAGATTAGACTGTAACCTCAAATTGTTAGCTAATTTGTACCCCTTCCTTCACGTTCAAAAGAATTTTTTTTGTACAAGTGCAAATTTTAAGTCTGTTAGATGGAAGTGACACTAGATGCATTGTTTCCTGTTTCAGATTCCGTAACAAGCCACTGTATATGAAAAGGGACTTACCCTTAATTAATAGTATTTCAACTGCACTTGTGATTCTGTCACTAAAACAGTTTAATCAATATTTTAATAGGGATAGAAGGCTGAAGGAAGCAAGGAATGCATTATAAAAAGGAAAAGATCGGCCAATGAACCTCTCTCTACATCCAAATGTTACAAAGTATATATTTTCCATGGTTAAATTAGACTTTTCTGTATGCATGGTCTACTCTAGTTTCAGTCTGCAGTCTTCAGTGAAGCAGGATCTCACCAGTATCGAGTAACATCACTTATCCATGGCATGCCTCAGAGAGGGAAAAAAAGATGCTTTTATGTTTTAGAGATGCTCAATTCTGTCATTTTGGTTGCCTCACTTCAGACCTCTTGCACTTCACAGAGCAGTATTATTCTGACTCAATAGTTACCAAGGGTCAGTGAACTAATAGAAAGAATCTCTCGCCACTGCTTCCTGTCCAGCTGGACCTATTAATCCAGTGCAGTATTGCTGAATCTCCCAGCACTTAAGAATGGGGTGGGAGGGGAAGACGTCTTAAGAGAACCCTTTAGATTAGTGAGACAAAACACCATCCAGGCTCCTACTCATTGTCAGATAGCAAGCGGATTGGGTACAGATGCTGCTCTCCACAACAATCCAGCCAATTCACTCAACTGCATGGGAGGCAAAGAACAGCTAGTTCAAGATCTTGATAGGATGCACCCAAGGTGTGAGAATCGGATCTCCAAAAAAATTGCCAGAATTGAATCCCACAGTGATCTCTTCAGATAACTGAAGTTCAGTAACTTTTTCCTTCACTTTTTATTCATATGAGGTTTATTTGGTATGCTCACTCCTGGAAAGCAAGAAACTTTAGGGATGTTCTAGATGTGAAGTTAAAATTGCAACAAACCCTACATGGTAGAATTGGCCAGGTGAAGAGAAGGAACATTCTAACCAATCACTCCCTTCCCTTACCTTGGGAAAAAAGTTCTGGGCCTGGGGAGTCCCAAAAAGGAATCTCTATTTGAAAGCCAAAGCCAAGCAATTATATTATGTGTATTGAGAGTGGAATAGCTATTTTACAGATGTCTGTAACAGATAACAAAAAGTTGTTTTAAAAATGAAGGAAGGCTGCTAAGACCTATTTTCAAACTTGGTCAAGAACGACAATTACAGTTAAATGCCTCTTGGCAAATACAATAAATAAATTCAAAACCCAACTGAAAGGAACTAGCCATGGACCTAACTTCCAGAGCAAGTTTTTCAGACTATGGATTCATCAATCTAAGGAAAGTGTTGCAAAAAAAGTCTTCCTCTTCAAATAAGCCTTTCAACCATCATAAGAAAGACACTGACCCACCCATCTACCCGACTAAAATCTTGAAACCAACATTAAAACAAAAACCCCCAAGCAGACTTTTTACTCCAAAAGAGGCGCTCCAGAGGCTCCATGAAATCCACCACAGACTTTGCTGCTCACATTAATTGTATGTGGAAGGTGCTCAGATGCCAAAATGATGGGCTAGCATATGTAACTTTAAGACAGCATTTCACATTGCTACCTCAATCTGACACCTACGCAGGCATAGCACTTTGTTGGACAATTTGTTAAATGGGTATTAAAACAAACCCCATATACACAAACAAGGAACTCAGTGCTTTAGTCCATTCCAAATAGCACCCCAAAAGGGCCTTTTAACATCAAGTGCACAGTGATGGGCATACATTTGTTGAAAGAACACAAATAGACTCATTCAAGATGGAGAATATTGAAGATACCCCCCTCAAGGTGTCAAATCCATAGCACCACATTATTGTAAGTCTGATATTCAGTGGCAACGGTTCAGTAACTACAGCCTGAGAGAGTCACTATGCAAGTCAGTGATCAGGAAAGAGACTGTTCTAGTGAGTTTTCAAGGGACAGGGGGAGGGAGAGACATTTTTAGCTACTTTGTTAGGACCTCATTAATCTCTTATGGGACAGGGATTTTATTTTATTTTGAGCCACAGAGAAACAGATCTACTTTTAGTAAGTCCATGATAGGCCAAAATGTCTGGAGAGAGCTGTCCTTTAAAGTTCAGCTCAACAATTAGGAGTACTCAATCACTCAGTTCTTGCACAGGGTGAAGAAAGGACTCCATATTGGCCTGCAAGCTTTTTCCACTGGCAATTGCCACCCCCATACCCCCTCCCTCAGGCATCCACCAGAAGGAAATCACTCACCTGCTCTGAAATACAATTTCCTCCATCTATACACACTCTTTTACAAGCCAAGCTATCAACAAAGACTGTGGGACTAGGATGAAGTAAGGTGCCCCAATTTTGAGGGATCCAAGGCCTAAATCACAGCTTGATGGACACTCTACACTGCTATCTGCAATACAGTTCACAACCACACTTATCTGCACCAGTATAGGGATATTAGGATCAAATTTTGTCTCTACTGAGTTTTGCCAGTACCTTTGCTGCCAGAGCAATTGGTGCAAAAGCATATAGCAGCCTCTTTCTGCAGCAACTGAAGACCATGTTTCCTTCCTAATACAATTCTTTATTTGAGCCATGAGAAGATAGACATTAGCTTCTTGTTTAGTCCAATGGCAAAGAGATTTCCGCCCACACCTCCCTAGAGGAAGGTCTGATCTGTCACTCCCTAATCCAGAGACCACTACAAAGGAGATTCATTACATCATTAAGTATTCTCCTTTCCTGCAAAGTACATGGCAACAAAAAAGCTCACATGGGACAGAGTGTGCTCCTGAGGGAGGAGAGGGAAGGTAGAGAGAAGAATACTAGGTCTCTAGGCCATAATTTTCAGCACATTTACATATAACTCCTGTTCTTGGACAGACCAAGTTCCAAGAATGTGGGCTCTTGATTTTCACTCTGAGATACTAAAAGATTCGCCACCTCAAGCCCACCCCCAACAAATTCACAGACAGTGGTAATTAGGACACAGAACAAAGTCACAAAACAGCTTGATACTACAGTGATTTCTGTAAGGTTAGGTAAATGTTCTCACCATTAAAGTTAGTAAAAGCCACCATTTGAAACCAGAGTGCACTGCATATGTACAGAAGTTCACTAAATAGTAGTTACCTGTAAAAGATGGTGCTGGCTTTGCTCCTTAAAGTACATCACAATAAAATCTGAACATAGACTTTATAAATAGTAAAAAAAAAATTCTGTGGGATTGATATGGTAGTTTCTAAGTAGATAGGCTCTGAATACGGCCAAAAGAGTTGCAAACTGTTAGTTTGAGGTTCCTTTATTGCATGTAAAGGAAAGTAAAGAAATGGAAGTTTCATATGCAGATGATTAACTTCTCCACAAGAGAAGTTCATTTCTTCAGGAAACATACGGACAACCATCCACTGACAGCTAGCCACATAACCAGGAAAGCTATTTTTTGGTTTGTTTTTTTAACTACTAAGGACAAGCCTAGAGGTAGTCAGGATCTCCATTACAGAAAGGTGATCCAACCAAGCACAGTTTGTCATTAAGAGAAGATTTACTCAAAAACAAAAAACCTTACACTGATTTATCCACCAGCAACATACATCTGTGTCATTAATGGAGACATTGTTTATGCAGAGCCCCTACAGGCAGGGATCTTCTTTTTGTTCTCTGTTTATAGAGCACCTAGGACAATTGGATTCTGGTCCAGGACTGTGACTCTTAGGTGCTACAATACAAAAATAAACTAAACTAAATATGTCTTTACTTACCAGTCTGTTGTAATTTCAACGAAATTCCATTTTAAGTCTCAGGACAAAAACAACTTTAGAGACAGAGAAAACAAACAGGTACATTGAGAAACTCGCTGTAGACACGCACCCTTAAAATATAGCTCTCTTATTATGATAGCTATCCTATTATGATAGACTTGAATAAATTTCCTGACAAGGCTTTGCTAAAGGTTAACTGCTATTTTCCCCCCCAACCCTCCAAGGCCCCATTCTACTCAGTAATTGGACCCACAGTTGTCACTCTGTTCAAAAACCTGGGACCAGCTTGATGCTGAGCCAAATATTAAACCTAAATCTTGAGACCAAACTCTGCAACAACTGCATCTGTTAATCACACAGCTATGCTCCTTCACATCACTGTAACCAGTCAAAAACAGGCTTGACTTACTTCAACCAGGCCAGGATTTCATCCAAGGATTTCTCTCGTACTTTAAAAAGTCTCAGGAAAACAAAAACAAAAAATATTTTTGTTTTCTCCTTTACCAATCTGTCACCCAGATAGGGAAGGTAGACAGACAGGCAAAAAGGCATCCTTTAAAAAGTGGAAGTTAAATCCCAGTGAGGAAAACAAAGAAGCGTAAACTCAGAGTTAGGGAGGCCAAAAGAAGAATTTGAAGAACAGCTAGCCAAAAACTCAAAAATAGAGAAATTTTTAAGTACATCAGAAGCAGTGGGGACACTGGATGATCAAGATCCTAAAGGAGCACTCGAAGAAGATAAGGCCATTGCGGAGAAAACAAAATGAATTCTTTACGTTGGTCTTCGCAGCTGAAGATTTGTAAGAGAGATTCCCATCCCTAAGCCTTTTTTTTAGGTGACAAATCTGAGGAATTGTTTCAGATGAAAGTGTCATTAGGGGAGTTTTTGGAACAAACTGATAAATTAAACAGTAATAAGTCACCAGGACCAGATTGCAGTTCTTTCAGAATTCTTGTATGAATGCTATTTCACATTTGAGAACTGTGGTATGTAACCTATCATTTAAATCAGCTTCTGTACCAGATGACTGGTATCACATTAGTTATTGTCTATTTTTTTTTTTTAAAAAAAAAAGGCTGCAGAGACAATCCTGGTAATTACAGGCCAGTAAACCCAAACTTCTGTATCAGGCAAACTAGTTGAAACTATAGTAAAGAACAGAATTATCAGACACAGATGAACATAATTTGCTGGGGAAGGTCACCCTGGCTTTTGTAAAGGGAAATCATGCCTCCATAATCTATTAGGATTCTTTGAGGGGGGTGACCAAGCATGTGGACAAGGGCGAGCTTGTGGATATAGTGTACTTAGATTTTTGGAAAGCCTTTGACAAGGTCCCTCACCAAAGACTTTAAAGCAAAGTAAGCTGTCATGGGATAAGAGGGAAGGTCATCTCATGGATCAGTAACTGGTTAAAAGGTAGGGAAAAAATGGCCAGTTTTTAGAATGGAGAGAAGTAAATAGGGGTATCCGCTGGGTCTGTACAGGGAGCAATACTGTTCAACATATTCATAAATGATCTGGAAAAAGGGGTAATCAATGAGGTGGCAAAATCTGTCCATGATACAAAATAATTCAAGGTAGTTAAGTCCAAAGGAGACTGCGACAAGTTACAAAGGGATCTCCCAGAACTGGATGATTGAATTTCACTTGTCATTTTGTTGCCCCATGTTAATAACTGCAAAGTAATGCACACTGGAAAACATAATCCCAACTACACATAACTACTCTAGACCCCATCATTTTAGGTAACCACTGCTTAACCTTCTCTTTGGTAGGCTAAGCTCCTTAAGGCTACTTAACTTATCACTATAAAGGACACGTTTTCCCATGCTTCAAATCATACTTCAACAAAAATTAAAGGTCTAGAACACATGACCCTATGAAGGAAGATTGAAAAAATATTGGGTTGGTTTAGTCTGAAGGGGAGATGACTGAAGTTTTCAAGTATATAAAATATTACGAGGAGGGAGAATATTTTCTCCTTAACCTGAGGTTGCACAAGTAGTAATGGGCTTAAATTGAAGCAAGATACAGGTTGGACATTAGGAAAAATTTCCTGTCAGGGTGGTTAAGCTCTGGAATAAATTGCCGAGGGAGGCTGTGGAATCTGTCAGCACATATTTAAGAGCAAGTTAGACAAACACCTGTCAGGGATGGTCTAGAATGGGGTGGGCAAACTACAGCCCGTGGGCCCATCCTACCTGGCCCAGGAAGCTCCCCTCACTCCCCCATCCCATCAGCACACCATGCCACCAGTGCTCTAGCCCACTGCTCTGCATGGCTGACTCCAGCAGGGCCTGAGCTCCTGCTGCTCTGAGCAACATGGTGAGGGAGCGGGGCTGAGATGTCCTGCTGGGCCATGTGTCTTGCTCCGGTGGGCCTGAGCGGTGTGGTAAGGGGTCCAGGCCGGGGCCTTGCATAAGGGGCAGGGAGTCCCAGAGCTCTGTTAGGGGGCACGGGTGTGGCTAGGGGTCCAGGCAGTCAGGGGACAAGGAGCAGGGGGGCTTAAATGAGAGGTGCAGTCCCAGGGGGTGGTTAGGGATGGGGGGAGTCTCGGGAGGGGACAGTCATGGAACAGTGAGCAGGGGAGGTTGAATGGGTTCTGAGCGGGGGCGGGAAGTGGGAGGGGGTCAGACAGGTGGCAGGGCCAGGCTTCCCTACCCTACTCAACCCTCCATACAATTCTGCAACCTTGATGTGGCCCTCGGGCCAAAAATTTTGCCCACCCCGGTCTAGATAATATTTAGTCCTGCCTTGAGTGTAGGGGACTGGAGTAGAAGACCTCTCCTGGTCCCTTCTAGTTCTATGATCTCATGGCTCCTCTCTGTTTTGTATCAGTAATCTATCCTCTTCATTATTTATCACTCTCTCAATTTCTTGGGTCATCTGCAAACTCTTTCCGTGATGATTTTACAGTTTATTTCCCAGGTCACTGAGAAAAAATATACACAAGGTCAACAACTGAACCCTGTGAGACCCTGGTTGAAACACTAGCTACTGACTGTTTACAGTTACATTTTGAGATCAGTTAGCCAGTTTTTATTTCATTCAGTACATGCCACATTGTGTTAAAAACCCTACAAAAATATAAAATCAACGTGGCATGCAGATATAGAGGCATTCCAAGGAACAGCCCCAGGAGAGATCACCTGGCATCAGCTGCCAAATAGAGCCAAGTCAGAGTACTGCCTCAGAATTGGGAGACAGGGAATGAATAATGATGAGTCAAGACCTAAACCAAATCCCATTAGATTTTTAGAGGGAAAAAATACAGGCCTTCTGGCTCCAAGACTGCACAGAGCCTAACCCCACATTTTATAGTTCTCAAATAACTGGATTAACATTTTTATACTAAATTCCAATAAGTCATTATTCAGTAAAGCCATAAGCACCACCCTGCAGGGAGAGGTTTTGATTAACACACAGGTACTGTGAGGAACACAGTCTTCTCAGGAGTCCTTTTAGAGGCTGAAGAAAGTTTCCAGGAACTCAACATTCACACCTAGTAATGCCATCACTCCTTCCACTAAGGAGAGCACAAACCCGCCACATTTCGTATGCCCTCAACCTGAGGGACAATGTTTGACTGACTCTGCCTGAGACATGGACATGCCTCCAGAGGTCCGCTATGCAAGACCAGTGCTCCCCAATAGCCTGCATGTATCAAGAGTAAGAGCTTCTCTCATAAAAAGAGAAACAAGAGCCACCCTGTAGTGCCATTTCTTCCAGCTGTCAGAGAAATGAGACACACTGTTCACACACAGATTCTTCCTCAAGTGCTGTGATGTCAGGAAGGAGAGGCCACTCGAGCAAAGTAAGATACAAACTGAAATGTAGCCTTATTTCCCAGGCCTACCACTTATCAGCTTCCAAAACAAAGTCAGGAGACAGCACAAGAATTACTTCCTTGCTGGAGCCAGAACAGGAAACAGAGCTAATGCAGCAAGCAAATATCTGTTTGGGACAGCAACACTATAGCCCTCTCCACCCCCACATCTTCCTTCAGTTAGCTAATGAAGTAAAGCCACTTGTACTGGTATGAGGGGCTAGTGAAGTAGTCATGTTTCTGTACAACATCCTTAAGTATAATCTTTGATAACAGTTTTGAATACGTAAATGTTTTGGCAACATAGTAAATAGCTGACAAGTTAGCTGGGAGTCTCAAACTATCGCTTTTTTATTACCAACAAAAATGAGGGTATAAGTCAATTCAACAAAGCTTTCTTTTTTATACCTCAGAAAGGCTGCTGACCAATATTAGAAATGCCGGTATAAGTTGCTGAAAAGAAAATTGATGGTTCCATGAACTGCAAACATGTTAGTAGGTGTTTTATGCAGGACTACTATCATGCAAGTTTTAACATCCTCTTCCTCTCAAACTTAACTTACATTTCCAAATAAAAATTAGTACTTTGAGCTCAAATCTCAGATCATCAATAGGCTTAAGTCACATGAATCCCATTAATTTTCTATTTTACCAGTTTCCCAACTGAGTGAATCTTGCAAATCCTCCCTTAATGTCACTCTTCATAAATACTTCTGAAGTAGTGAGAGGAGAGAGCATGCGCTCACACATACACACAGTGAAATTTCTCTCTTTTAAAAAAAGAAATAGTCAGAAAGTTCATCTTTATGTCCTCTTTTACTATTCAAAGTAGAAACAATCTTTTTACATATAGTTAATCATGGTAAAGTTAATTTAAGTCAAGAAATCAGTCCCCACTTGAACCGAAAGTGTTTTTAAAATTGTTACGTTAATATCTTTTAAACTACTTTGAACTTTGGTTTCAGACACAACCAAAGATTTCTCCTTCCACTAGTTTTCTGAAGGATATTGTCTTCAGAGGAGAGACATGATGGATGAAGACAATAGACATGCACTTTGCCTGGTCATAACAGCCTACAGCAATTTCCTTCTCTACTTCCATCCCAGATGCTTTCATGACTACACAATTATTTAAGATTTAGTGCTCTCCAGGCCAGCTGATTGAAGTGAGCTTCAAGCCATTTCCAGGAATTCACATGGAGTGCTCTAATAGCAGAAGTATACAATGAAGCATCTCTGAAGTTAAGACTTGCAACACAAAACAAGTGAACAGTCTGCAATGCAGTCTTGTGTGAAATACAGTCAACACTATTCAAATATTTGAGTAAAAATGTTCAAAAAAACCTTTCAATCTTACTATCATCCTTTTGACCTATTTCGGAAGGTCATGCAGGGTCATCTACCTTCTATTCACTTCTCAAAAGAGTCACTAAGTTTTGATATGCATGTTCTCCATCACCTACAACTGTTACAGGGAAACATGCCTCCTGCATTCTCTTATGCTGATGAAAATGAAGCTAAATTATCTTTTTCAAAGTGTATGTAATGATCATGAATGAAGAGCCATTAATGGTTTACATAATTATTTTATACCAATATTTAGAATTCAAAGATGAACTAGTAATTAATACTGTTCTTCCCCTCTCCACTATGCTCCATGTGGCATGGATATTATCAGGTCCTCTGGGTGTTTCAAGCTGTGCATCATTATAATTTCAACTTCAGGTCAAGAGGGAATTAAACTAGCCATGTAATAACGTACTTTAATTACTGTTCTAACAGAGAACACCTGCATGCGTTGTATGTTGTATTGCAACTGTGTATACTAGAAGGTAAACTTATATTTTGCTTATGAACGTCTTATAGTTTCTCCAATGTATGGCAGTTATTTTTAATTCTTAGCAATTTTAATATTCTAAAATACAGTGCTACAACATTTTAGTCTAAAAGCCCTGAGTAATTTACAAATATTAAACAAAAAGTTAGATGTATGCTTTGTAACAAAGCCACATACACATCCAGCAAGACAAGAGACCTGTTAAGTAATTAGAACCTCCTGCTAAAAAAAGATAAAACATTTATCCATTCACATATGTAATACAGAACATGTCCCTATGTATGCAGATTAAAAGTAAAAACAAAAAGCTAAGTACTATCAATATGAAATCATCCCTATTTTGAAGGGTCAGATAGTTGAGCAAGTTTCCCCCCTCAATCCCTGGCTTCTAGCTAGTTCCTCAAAGGGTACCAATTGCGACTGCTTCTGTGATATGGCCAAGCGATCATGAAGAACTAGAATGAAGCCACTTGCAACCATCAAGATGTTAACAGCTCTTCACCGCTTTTGAAATCTAGTCCCGTAAAACAAACTAACTATTCCCAAGCATTCCAAGCACAGCATTGGTCACAATTAGCAACAGAAAAACAAGCCACTAAAAAGAAGTTTGTTTGTTAAGCTGAAAAAGTGTCCAGTTTGTTATGGCTTCCTTATTTTTGGTTGCTCAATACAGTTTCCTGGCAAGTTAATAAATAGGGATACTTGATTTTGCAGAAGAGCAAGCTTCTGAAGCTCTTATTTGTGACAATTACAATCCATGATATTTTGGCTGGTAGTTCTCTTAGGGGCAGCATGATCTAATGGTTAAAGCAAAGGGATTTGAGTCGAGAGAGCCAGTTTCTCTTCCAAAAAACTTTGCCACCAACTTAATGGCTTGCCCAAGGCTATATAAGTACCCCTTTTTCCACTCTGTAATAAAAGAATAATATGGCCTTACTTCATAGCACATCTGTACAGTTTGAAGTACAAAGCTTTGGAAGTCTCAAACAAAAGGCACTATATAAACATGGTGATGGTTCTCTGGGTATTCAGGACTGAGATTCACCTGGTTACTCACCTGCCTCCAGTGAGACTAGCTTGTACTTAACTGGATGCCAGCTCCCTGACACCTCCAGCCTGCTAGTCACCCAAATATTCCCCTCTGGGTTATGCCAGCCTTTATTATGCCTCACACATTAACAATAGGTGCACCTCAGTCCCCAAAACCCTTTGAAGCATTCCTTTGAAGTGGACAGCCTCTTATTCACTGAACTGTTACCAGATCTGTTGCCTGCAATGGGAACAGTATACAAACCCTTCTTGATTAATTCAACTTTGGATCAGCTCCTTGTACAGAACCCATAGCATTGACTTATGTATAGTGAAAACTGTAAATTTAATCATCAAAGATCAGGATTCAAGAAAATGAGTGAAGATAATGGAAACGGAAGGTTACATATAACACAAAATCAATACCTGCTTTCTAGAGACTAAAATTAAACAGGCTAACCTCCTGTCTAGAGCAGTCTTATCTCACCCATAGCCTTGGTTGGAAAAGGCTGATTGTGATTCCATTTTGTCTGTAAACATGCAGTCCATTTACTTCTTAGGTGCAGTATAACAGGGTGCTTTACTTGTTCCCTCAGTTATAGTCCAATAAACCTTTGAAGTGCACTCTCAGATACCACTTTTTTCTCCCCTGCTCTTCTTTTCCTGTTAAATCTCAATCCTTCATCTGCATTTAGTTCACACTGGTGATTGCAAGCGAGACAATACTCAATTTACGTTGCAACAGGTGGATAAACATCTCTGCTCTGACAGAAAGCCAGTTTTTCGCCTCTGCTGGGGATTAACACCTTGATACAGACTATAACTGTACATCTATATCTATACGCACACCCCTCCTTACATAGTAGCCATATATAAAATTTATGACAATATTCCTAACCAGTGACACAGCTGTTTTCCTTTGATATCCTACATGACGTTCTTTGACGAACCAGGATGCAACATACCAGTCTCAGGAAATATTTGTAAACTCTATGCACCTCCAAGGTTACCAATTTTGGTTGCACCTATTCCTGGAGGTTGCATCACATGACAAATCTTTAATTAAAGATTAACAAGTTCAGTGCCTGGAGACTCCAGGATAATCCTGCAGGGTTGGCAACCCTTACCACCTCGGTGTCCCTTTGCCAGCTGGCATTAAGATGTCCTTGGATCACAAGTGTAAATTATTTTTTCCCCCTCTAGAGGACTTTACAGCTGCACAAGGCTAAAGGATCTCACCTCCCTATTCTGCCCCAGCACAACATTTTTTCTTAAATAGTTTATAATACAAGCTATTAGAAGTCTTTAGAAATAATGTTACTGTACCAAAATTCATTATGTAGTCAGTGTGAATTTCACACTGAAAAAGCTGTTCATTGCTTGTTTGAGAAGGAATACTTTTCTAACTGAAGCTGTACTTTTGATCTTTAATATTTGCATCTTCCTTTCAAATTAAAAGGTAATGCTGTGGAAGCACTATGGGATATCAGAAAGACCTAGAGGTTAGTTTACAGAGAGATTTGGATAACCAAATACAGTAGAACCTCAACATTGCAATCACCTCAGGAATGGAGGTTGTGTGTAACTCTGAAATGTTTGTAACCGAACAAAACATTATGGCTGTTTTTGACTTAGTAAAGTTTCAAAGCTGTATTATGGAGAAGGAAAATGCTGCTTCTAGCCATCTTAATTTAAACAAAACAAGCACAGAAAGTTTCCCTAGCTTGTCAACTTTTTTTTTTTTTTAAGTAGTTTATGTTAACACTGTACTATGCTGTATTTGTTTCCCCCTACCCGCACACCACTTCCTGATTGCATATTTCCAGTTGCAAATGGGGTGTGTAGTTGTCAGTCAGTTCATAACTCTAATGCAGATCCATAAAACCTCACTTACATGATTCCTTTACATATGCAGTGTTCATATGCAAGGGCTGAAAACCCAAAAAGGACTAAGACTATATGGGCAAAGACACTATGGATTGAAATCCCAGCAAGATGAAGCTCACAATTCAAATTGCAATTAAACCCTAAGAACATGTGCACTGTACAAAATATTTCTAGAATATAGGGCAGATTTTATCTGATATTATTTACATTATTTTTTTTTAGACTGGTTTGCTCTGCATCAGTAATAGAAGAGAACCTTTCCCAGAAAAAGATACTAGCAGTCCAATGAAGTACACAAGCAATAGTTACCCAGGAAGATTAGTGAACAGACAAGTCAAAACAAGATGACACTGAAGGGGAAGAAATTTAAGTTTCACATTTATCTAGTTTTAACCTAAGATAGGAGACTGGAACAATTTCTAGTATCTTAAAGCAAAAAAGCACATTAGAAACTATAGCAGCAGAGATGACAGGGGAATAAAAGGTAAGAGATATACATGTATGCTAAATAAAATATAGTCTAAAGAATAATACAAGGAATAAAAAACCACACCAGACAAGATGTGCAACAAAGGACAATTTTTTAAAATATATACACTTTAACACTTAAGAAGCAGGCTATAAACAAATTGCAGTTTACTTAATATTCCAGTCTTATTCCAGGTTTTTGTTTTTTTTAAAAAAAAAGTTACTTCAGAGAGCAAGCACCTGTGCATCTGTCCAAAGGGCATATAATTGGTTATTCAAGAACTATTAGTCTGTTTCTTAGCAACCTCTGTAAGCTCTAATCAAGTAAGGCCAAGATTGTCATTTATCCTTGAAATGCCATGCCCCTTTCATCTAATAGAGGATTCATCTAATAAAGGACTCTAACTGCTATTAGGCAACAAATAGTAGTTTTAGCCAGGGATAATATCCATGCTCACTACACATTTCAGCTGAGAATTCTTTCAAATGCCAGAGATCAGAAAAGCTCTTCGGTATATTCCTTTCCCTTTATTTCATTTGGCTAACAACTGAAATGCTGACTGCTAAAATAATCCATTTTCTTCCCCTCAATTTGTTTAGATGAACTGCCAAGCTAAAACCACTGGAACTAGGGGGTGTTTGTAGTTTCCTTTGGGAAGAAAGGCACTATATAATTGGAGTAATTAGTCATTGGAACAGTTTACCAGTGTCATGCTGGATCCTCCATCACTGAATTTTTAAATCAAGACTGGATGTTGTTTCTATAAAATGTTCTAGGAATTATTTTGCGGGAAGTTCTATGGCCTGTACTAGAGAGGTCAGACTAGATTATCACATTGGTTCATTCCAGTCAGATTCTATAAAGAGGTAAAAGATAGCTTGGTTAACAAAACAAGAATTTTTGTAGCAGTGGATGTCTTCAGTATGACTTGATGCAAGAAAAGCATCTTTATATCACTCGCATCAGTACAGACACGTTTTGAAGCAAACCACAGACCTTGGAGATTAAACTTCATGAGCACCCAAGAGTATTTAAGCCCCCAAAACTTGGGGGATAAAATAGTCCTCTTACCTATTTACCATAAAATGCAGCCATTTCAACGTGGAACACTACGGCAAGAGTTGAGATCAAATAGTTTATTGTACCCAATTAAAAAGCACACAGTTAACTTGGGTAGCAAGAATGAAATTATCCAAGTGGGAATTTGGATGTATGCCATGGAGGACTGAACTGACCCATAGAGTCTCAGTGGATTTCTGATGGGCTCTAGTCTAAAATTAACCCAAGAGTGTTTCATATGACATTTTGTTATGAGTTGATCCCTACTCAATTAAAAACAACCAACCAAAATGATTTAGATACCTACTAGCCAGAAGTGAATGGTGGTACTAGCATCAAGGTCCAGGACAACTCACTGGAAGAAGCTTAGCACCCAAACACACCTTGCTGTGGTTTACACTTGGGGAAGAAAAATCAACATAAGATAGCAACTTCAACTACAAGAATAGCGTAACTGAAGTCGACATACCTAGATCAACTTACCACGGCATCTTCACGGTGCTGCAACTGCTGCCACTCCCCTATCGACTCCACCTGTGCCTCTTGTGGCGGTGGAGTTCCGGAGTCCAGGAAAACGCTCGTGGATCAATTTATCACGTCTATTCTAGACGCGATAAATGGACCCCCCAATAGATTGATCGTTTCCCACCAATCCTGTGGTTAGTGTACGCCTGGCCCTCCACTGAAAGGGGCAGGATGGCAGGATTCCTTAAAAGGTTCTCTCTCTAGCCCCTGTTCAGCAGCTCCATCTTTTGGACGATCCTCTGCTAAATTTTGATACATTTGAAGCACTACCCTTGCCCCCCATCCCATTCCTGGAAAAAAAACCCAAAACACACATTTCCTCTTTCAACCTGCCCCTAGGAGCTTCCTGGGTGCTGTAAGTAAACCAACAGGACGGGGAAAGAAGAAGAAACAGTAGAAAATAATTTCTTCCTTCAACTACTGTACCATATTTCCAACCTCAATTTTTTTTATCCCCCCCTCCCCAACAAGTAGCACCATTGCTTGCTTCTGCCAAGGACTTTTCAATCAGCATCAACACAAAGTTGACATAGGATCATTAGTTTTATTCTGCTGACTTCTGGGGCAGAGAGGAGGGACGGGTGTGGCAGCGTAGGGCAAAGAGAAATTTGTGAACACAAGAGCATTTATAAACTGCAGATTAAAGGATAGCACTGCATCTATTTACAATTACTTTAAAATAAAATTGGTTGAGGTAAAACTACAACTGGCCCTGCCTACACTTAGTTTTTATAACCTTTTAGTTATCTCCTTGTTAAAAAAAAGAAAAAACACAACACAACACTTTTCTTACTGTAGACATAACCAGAGTGGCTTCACACTTCATAATAGGGTCAAACTGCTCAAGCCAGTATTATAAGTGGAAATGATACAGAGCTTCTACTACAATAAATTATAACAAGCAAAAACCTCCTTCCCCATGCTTTACCCCAGGTTTATTTTGTTTTAAATGTGATTCTCTGATTGAAAATGGACTATATATTAGAACAACAGATTAATGCATGTGTCCTGTGTACTGCAACAAGAGTGATACATGCCTGGAATGCCTTCTGAAACGGACTGATACCTGGCAATCGGAATTTCTTTCACATCTATAATACTAAAGCCTGCACAGTCTGAATTAAGCTTCGGTATCCATAAAGAAGAGAACTTTAGTATAACATTGGTGTGTCAAAGAAGTTTTAAACGTTAGAATTAAATAAGCTTTCACAGGCACAGATTTAAATTCATAAAAATGCAAGACTGGAAGGGACCATCTAGTCCAGCCCCCTGCACTAAGGCAGGACTAAGTTTAAACTGTCCTTATATTACTACTATCTGAAGAGTTATTCAAAGTACTTTTAAGGGCCTATGAGGGAAGAAACATTAAGAAAGTATAACACAGCAGGTGGCAGGCCACTACTCTCTCTGCAATACAAGATATTTTTACAAGAAATTCTAGGTTCAGTTACAACATCTGAAATATGCAGAGGACATCAAGGGTTATCTTTCCACTGAAGTTTGAAAGAGAGGACTTTCCTATAGTTACATGAAACTTCTCTCTTCATACTTTCTGCTTTGAGCACATAGCACGCCAGTAACAAAGCCTCCCCCAACCCCTTTTCTTGGTAAGTGGCACCTGCAACTACCATTGAAACCAAGTGAAGAGGTCCATATGCAGCATACCTGAAAAATCAGAGCCTAGATGATAGATCACTGCTTCTCAAATGCGGCCACAGCCGTTTCCTGGGCAATGGAGGGTTGGGGGCAGGGGGGAGATCATCAGCACCTCCCTTTCCTCCTTGTCGCATGCACCGCCTCTCTGGACACACAGGTGGGACACACAACGCTTAAGGAGCAAGGTGAGGAAGACATGAGGAGGCGAGTGGTGAGGTGAGCAGTGAGTGGGGTGGGTGAAGAGGCGAGCAGCCGGGGGAGGGAAGAGGTGGCGAGCAGCTAGGTGTGGGGGGGCCTGACAGGGAAGTAAGGAGGCAAGTGGTGAGACAGCAGCAGGGCAAGGAGCCACCTGGATGCAAGCAGGGGAGCGGTGAGCCACAGCAAGTGGGGGTTCTCGCGGCCGCTGGGGGATGGGGTGTGCCTGTGGCAGGTGAGCGAGCATGTATGCAGGAGGCCAGTGACAGGCAGGGTGAGGCAGCGAGGGGTGAACGCATGGGCAGTGGGTGGAGCCCCCCCCCCCGGACTCCACTGTTTCCCCCCACGCCTCCTCCCCCCGCAGCAGCCACAGCCTCAAGGCTCTCGCCACAAGACCCCCCTGCCTGGAGAAGTCCCAAGCTCTCCCCATCAGCTGGAGGAGCCCCAAGACACCCACAGACATCTGGCTGAAGCTCAGAGTACCTCCCCCCTACGCACCCAGAGGAGCTCTGGATTGGCCAAAGCGACCCCCTCCACCTGCCTGGAGGAGCCCTAGGCCAGCCACAGCTGTACCCTACCGTTCCCAGACCCAAGGTGCCAAGATAAATTTTTAATTATTGATTGGACTTCTATTATGTCAAGCTGCACTCTGAGGCCACCAAAAAGTTTGTTGTGAGAACCCTGGCCTAGATCTTTACTAGATTATCAACATGCAAGATTTCACTCAAAAGCTCTGATTCAATATTGAAGGGATACTGTTTACATACTGAAATAGTCCCTCATACTCTCTCTCTCTCTCTCTCTCTCACACACACCCAAAATCCCAAGAAGAGTTAGATCTGCGAAGAAGAGTGCAAAGCAGCTGGAAATTTATCCAAACTCATTCATCCACTAACCCATAAGAAACAGAGAGCAAGGTTTTCTTGTGCACCCCAGTCTTCTATAAATGCATAGCAGAGGCTGCAGGAGATGATTTCTGGTAATCATAACTTATGGATGTTATCTGGAAGTAGGGTGACTAGATGTCCTGCTATTTGGGGCTTTTACCTTATATAGGCTCCAATTCCCCCCACCCCACCCCACCCCTCTCTGTCCTGATTTTTCACACTTGCTATACAGTCACCCTATCTCAAAGTGTCATTTTGGGCTATTAGCATAGAGTATGTCCTTTTAGAGTCATAAGAGAAAGCTTTCTGAGGTGGTTATTACAATACTGCTAGAATGTTCTCAAATGGTCTACCCAAAGTGCCACAAAAAGGCATTAATTAGCAGTAAATATTTCATTTGAAAGATGATTAAAATACAGGCTTGCCTACACAAACAACTATTTTGTGGCAAGCAGGGGTGAAAAATCTACCCCACATTAAGTGTCCATGTGAACATTGCTACTGCACACTAAAAGTTTCCTACTGCACTTGGATCTATACTGCTTTGAAACAGTACATTGATGTGCACTAGGGAACTTTTAGTGAGGGGCAGCAGTTCTCAAACTCTGGATTTGTGTCTCCAGAGATAACATGCTTAACAGCAAAAAAAATTTTAAAATACATACATAGAGGTGAGAAATAACAGACCTCAACCCTATTGTCCCTCTGAAAATGGGTGTACGCAGAGTCAACCCCTTTACCTCTCTCTAAAAAGTGCTAAGTTTAACAAAGTTCAATGAATAGAAGATTGTTGGGGGCAGAACAGATCTGGACAAGGAAAAGAAGCACAGAGATAAATGTGAGAAGGGAGGGACAGGAAGTAGAAACAAAAGTGAAACTGCTTGAGCATCATATTCCAGAAGTCTTGAGGTCTTTCCGAGCGTAGACTTCACTGATTTCAAATCTACCATACCATTCTTTCACTAGAATGGAAAACCTATAGTGGCAGCAGGCCATAAGAGACCCAGTTTGGGAAAATTTTAATGAAGTTCCTCTACCTGTGGGTAAAACAAGCATGCATGCAAAATGCAAACAATGCAACATAGAAATGCAAGGCCTGGTTGCCCAAATGAAATATCATGAACACTGTTTCTTCTCAGGAGGAAGCTGCGTTGAAGATTATGAAAGGAACATGCCTAAACATGCAGGCTCTTCAGGTTGGTAACAACCAACACGTATGCACTTTTCTTAGAAGTCCATGATTAAAACAAGTCTTCCTGATTTAAATCAAATCCACCCTGGGCCAAACCATGGCTTGTAAGCTGCATGCAACTCTTTTACAGTTGAAGTGCAGCTTGCAGACCCCCCTCACGCTCCTGCTCCTCATTCTCCATATACCAGACTGGGAGAGAATCAGAGACCTCAGCCTTGCAGCAGGATGTTGTGTAGGAGCTTCGGCCCAGCGAGGGGAGTGGGGGAAGGGGTCTCAAGGCTTCTGCAGGAGTCAGGCTGAAGCCCCAACCCAGCCAGGCACCTCTTACAGGGCTGAAGCCCCAAGCCTCAGCAGATGTGCCCTGGCTCTTGAACTTCTGAAGATTGTCGTACGTGGCTTAGAGCGTCACAAATTTTGGCCACCCCTGGTTTAGAGAGAAACTTTGTATTGTTAGCACAGACATCCAATAAAAAAAGCTGCAGTCAAGTTAAGTTGCAGATATTTTATGTTTGCAACCAGTGTAGCTACTGTCTACTTCATTTTTCATATTAATCTCCCATTATACTGGCTTAATTCATATAATATTCTTATACTGCATTCATCCCTGAGCACTTTAGTTTGTTAGATGTTCTTATGTTTACTTTCTCTCCTTCCCTCACTCACTCGATATCAAGTTCTGCTGTTTTAAAACTAGAGTGTCAATAGGGTTAAGGGACAACTTGTCAAAAGTAGGTTTTACATTTCATTCTAAAGTCATTTAGTTTGTGTCATTAACTTGGCTGGTCCCATGGAAGACTGAAAATGACATGACCTTGAATTTGATCTAGTAGTCAATGGAAATCCATTGAAGAAAGCATTGCTGATCAGAGATCCCCAGTGCATTGCATTATGGTAACACTGCTCTACAGCCAAAATGCTTCTGAAATACATGTAGTCAAACTTTACTAATTCTGGGTCACTGAGAATGAAAATGATGCTTAAAATTGTTGATTGGCTCTAGTTTTCAAGATATGCTATTGGGTCAGTATATACGACCCTTGACATGGGAATGGCGGAGGATAAGTGAGTTATAAAGGGAAGGGATCTCAATGGAAACCAGAAATTACTAAAATACATCTTTGACTGGATCTATGAATAAATCTATGACTGGGTTTGGACAGTACTTGCTTTTTAGGCAAAACAATGAATGATGCAATCTGAAGCTGGTATTGTGTCATACATGATATGAATTGCATCATGTTATTCCTAGAAGTCATGGATGATGCAGTCATAACGAAGCTTACATCACTCTGCTGAACAAATTGCCCTATATCAGCTGTAGAAATCATACAGTGTCGTGCTCTCTTATTTGTCAGTGTTTGATTTTGCAAAGGGACACATTTCTGTTTAGCCAAAGTGAGCAGAGATGCCTCGTACTTGTGTGAACAGTGCAGATAACTTCCGCTATGTTTGTGGTGAAGTGACTTTTGCATCACAAAAGCACAGTCTAACCACTATGGTTAAGAAAGCCTATCACCTTTATTTTGGCTGCAAAATTGGAGATCAGGACAAGAGGTGGGCCCCACACATATGCTGCAACACTTGTGCAATAAATCTTCGCCAGTGGTTGAACAGGAAAAGGAAATCTATGCCTTTTGCAGTGCCAATGATTTGGAGAGAGCCAACAGATCATACCAGCTATTGTTACTTCTGCATGGTGCCTCCAGTTGGGAAAGGTGTGTCAAAGAAGAAAAAGTGGACTGTGCATTATCCAAACATTCCATCAGTTATACGCCCAATACCCCACGGAGAAGGACTGACTGTTCCTGATGCACCAGAATCACTCTCACTTGAGTCAGACAAGGAAGAGGAAGAGGATGAAACTTCTGGTCCTGAACCATCAATGTCACAGGACCCACATTTTCTCCCATCCCCCTCTTCTGAACCACACCTCATAACACAAACTGAACTGAATGACCTTGTCAGGGATTTGGAACTACCCAAGAGTAAGGCAGAGCTGTTGGGCTCCAGACTACAGCAGTGGAACCTCCTGGCAGGTGATGTTAGGGTTTCCATGTTCCATGACCGTCAAAAGGATCTTGTCCCATTCTTCTTCATGGAAGGTGATCTTGTAGCCTGCAACAACATCGATGGGGTGATAGCAGCCCTCGACATCGTTCACGATCCAGATGAGTGGAGACTCTTCATTGATTCATCAAAGAAGAGTCTTAAAGCTGTTTTGCTGCATAATGGCAATGTTTTGCCATCAATTCCAGTTGGTCATGCAGTCCATATGAAGGAAACCTATGACAACATGAAACAACTTTTGAGGTGCATAAACTATGACCAAAATCAGCGGCAGCTTTGTGGCGATTTGAAGGTTGTTGCTCTCTTGCTTGGTCTGCAGACTGGATACACAAAGTACTGCTGTTTTCTCTGTGAATGGGATAGTCGTGCAAGCGATTCCCACTACATCAAGAAAGATTGGCCACTCCGACAGTCATTGGAGCCTGGGAGGAAAAGTGTTCAGCATCCATCACTTGTTGAATCAAGGAAGATTTTGTTACCACCCTTACACATCAAGCTGGGTCTGATGAAGAACTTTGTGAAGGCCATTGACAAAACACAAGCAGCTTTCAAGTACCTCCGTGGAAAATTTCCAAGGTTAAGTGAAGCTAAGATAAAGGAAAGTGTCTTTGTTGGTCCTCAGATTCGTGAACTTCTTCAAGATGATGCATTTGACCATGCACTGCGTGGCAAGGAAAAGACGGCACGGAAAGCCTTCCAGTCAGTGGCAATACATTTTCTCGGAAACAACAAGGCAGACAACTACAGGTTGTTGGTGGAAAACTTCCTCAAGGCATACAAAAGCCTTGGTTGCAACATGTCACTACAGATACATTTTTTGCACTCTCATCTAGATTTTTTTCCACCGAACTGCGGAGCAGTGAGCGACGAGCACGGCGAGCGATTTCACCAGGACATTGCAACAATGGAGAAATGCTATCAGGGCAAATGGAGCCAATCAATGCTTGCAGACTATTGCTGGACAGTGATAAGAGATGCTCCATTTAATGAATACAAGAGACAAGCCAAGAAGCGCTGAGTAGACACTGAATAGGACTATACTACGTACATAATAGTTTTTTGCCTTTTGTTTCATAATATATTTTATTTATATAACCCTTTTGCTGATTTTTAAAGTGTTACATAAACAGGACAGGTGAAATATTATGTAAAGCAACCCTAAACACATGAAAAGACCTAGGTTTACAATTTATGATTAAAACTCTACTATCTACACAATATACATAGACATAAAATGTAAAAAAAACTTAAATATCTTAGAAACAGTAGCCAGTTTTAATTGTCATATTTGAATTCAGCACATTAAAATACATAAAATATCAATTTTTCTCTCTCAAGCAGACGACTTCTAAAAAATTGTAGACCAGTGTAATCAGTGCCTGAGTGCAGCCAGATCCAGAACTGAAAAGATGGGGTGCAATTTCCTAACATGGAAGGGCAGGGTGGGAAGAGAAGAGGCATTTTCCAACCAAAGCTATTTGGGTGCCCAAAGGCACTGAGGAGTCCAGGTAAATTTAAAGACCACAGGGCTTCCAATCATTAATTCTGCCCTTACTACAACCATGCAGCTCTCAGATTTTGAGTTAGGGGAGTCTACGTGAGCTAGCTGTGTGTAAAGGATGACACTGAAGTAGACATCTAAAGAACAGGTTTAAATTATATATTAAAGGTATAGTGTCAAGTGGGTCTTAGATGTACTGGTGCAGCCAAGTTATTCTTTCAACAGCTTTGTGTACGATCTATTCCACACTTTGGTTCAAACTTGATCTAAAGCATAAACAACTCCAGACATCTGGATGAGACCAATCACCCTAGTATCTGGGTAGAGCATACAAAACGTACCATTTAAAAAACCACTTTCATACATAAGACCCAATACCTGAAGGTTCCCCTCAGTCCTATAAAACTTCAACTGAGAAGGATACTTACAGGCTAGATGAGAATTCTGGAACACTTATGGAAATCCTGGATATATTCCAAAAGCATAGGGCACACTAATCTTCTGGCAAGTTCCTGGCAGTAACAAATTAATAGAAAAAAGCCTAACCACTCAGGACTCATTCTTGGTTAGTTACCTTGTGTGTTCCAGATAAACACAGGTTGTGTGACACAAGGAGAAGGAAGGTGGTAGCAAAAAGTCTTTTAGGATTCTGGAGACAGAATCAGCACTCTGAATTTTACCTAGAGAGTCTGACAGTCTGTGTAGAACACAGATGTAATATGCTCTTACCTGACCATCACATTCCAGGGTCAGAAAACCAGAGATGCAATTACTGTTTTTCCATTCTCTCCACTCAAAATTTTCAAATTTCAAGACCTGTCAGTACAATACACCTGCACATTTAACTGAACTGCACAGCCAGATAGAGTACGAATATTTTTGGTGCCTGGTGCAGAAAAGCGAAACATTTTTGCCAGGGAATTCACCATTTCATGGCATGATGGAGAGGTGCCACATTTCAAGGCTCCATTGCCTCTGGTCTTCTGTAGCCAGACATGCAACAGTTCACACCTTTTAAGGCTATTGTTTCAGCCAGGAATCACTGCAGTGGTTCACACTTGCAAGGTTCTCTGCTACCATAGGGACTGAAGTACTGTTTCATGGAAGGAGGGTGGAGGAATGGTGGTAGCAATCCCAAAACTGTTTTGTTGAAACCCACAGGTGGAGAAACCCTGGTCAAGATTCTAACCTAGGATATCAGTTAGCCCTCTGATAGGTCAAGATATGATCTAGTATGTTAAGGTGTAGCACTTTTTTTTTTGCACAATAGCCAACAAGATATTTGCCAATCATTGGAATACATGCCCATCTTTTTGGCAGAGACCTTACAGATACAGCTTGACTCCCAGAGGAGCTGACTTCTTACAGAGCAGACACAAAGTAAACCTCTAACTGGTGGAATGGGGTGGGGACAAAGAAAACAGACCCTCTTTTTGAGTTAGCAAAGCAAGAACCTATTCTTGGATAATTAGATGCACAATCAAAATACCCAGTATCTTCCAATGAAGATTCTTGGGAGCTCCTTACAAACGCAATGGGGAGTCAGTATTAAGTGGCCCAAGTCCCAGTCTTTTGCTCTATTAGTCAACACTCCACCAGTTAAATAGGCTGTGCTGGGATAGCCCAATTCATATACAATACACCTTTCAAGGTTTCTCTCCTGATCAAGGTACAGAACCAGTTAATGGAAGCCTAAGCATTTTGTGGAAATGCAAGACCAATTATTATATTCTTGCATGTTCAAGATGTTTGATAGCCCCTGCTAAAGAGATACTATATCAGAAAACTACCTTATCACTTATTTCTTATATGTCACTTACTCCAGAATCAATCCATCAATTTAGGAAAAGTCTGCTCTGAAGCAAGAGATTAGACTCAATCATAAATGTGAAGTTTCTCTTGATCTCTTGATGCAGACAGTTCCCAGTAACGCAAGTTAATGCAATGCACGGGGCAAAGAACCTACCACTTTTAAAAGTTTGTGGAATGCAAGTTTTAATATAAAAATCTGGTAAAGCTGAAATTCTGCATACAAAAGCATCCCAATTCCATTCAAGACCAAACAGTTTTGATTGTCAACAGGACTTGCAATGAAGTTTGTTTTCAATACTATTTTAGTTAGATGTTGAAACATCTATACTTAGAACACAAAATAAGATGACAGTGGTTTAAAAAAGCAATTATTCCCATTTATGAGTCTTTAATATTTCAGTTATAACATTTTATGTAGTTCTCTTGAGAAGTACTTTTATTTTAATGAAGTTAATTTGTTTATTGATAATCTTTTACATGTTAAGCTTCTCATATTTTAGAGAAGGAGGGAGGGGAGAATTGATGTGGGTGGGTGAAGAAGACAGCTGTATTGTTCTAGCTGTTCCTCAACTTCTCCTACTGCCAAACTTTCTGCAGAAGACATATCCCAAGGTAGCAATTTTAAGAACTTTTTGACAATATCCCAACCTTCTCTTGGAGGAAAAAAAAAACAAACCACAAACAGGCTAGAAAGGTGTAATAAAAAAAATAAACTAAACAACAACTGATGACACTTCATATCACCTTGTAGGCATCACTGAATTCAGGTGTTTCAGCTTTGTCCAACTGATTTGTCATACTTCAGACTACTCTAAAGACTGTCGTTTTAAACAGACTTAAAAATATGCAAATCTAATTGAAAAGTAGTGTGTTTTATTGTAATAAAGCATCTTAACATCTGAAAAGGGTGTTTCTATTAACACTGTTATAAACATTTAATTTACAGTCATTGTTAATTTGTGAAATCAAGAGATTACACAGAGGGAACAATAGTGGAGGTAAGTTTTCCTCAGGGTTCAGGTTGTTCTGATCAATACTAATAAGTTAAAACAGTCTCCTTAAGTAGGCATCCAAGCCTTCAATTAATGGGCAGTAATATGCTGACCAATAAGAAGTCCATTTATACCATCTTTTGTTTTCATTAAGTGATATTTTAATCCACAAAGATTTTCATTTTTTTCCCTGTCTTATACAAGAAGTTTTATAGACTTCAGTCCCTTGGTGACAGTAGCTGCCAAACAAAATGCATTTTATGCAATTTAAGGATATGCTTTTTTACCCTCTGTAGTGGCCTCTCCTCCAACTTGATCAGTGACATTACTCACTACTGATGTGCTTACATGCACACTGACGTACATAAAACTAGCCTCCTGACAAGAGTACAGCAAGTGAGAGGTATGCCAATATGAAGAGTTTACGCAAAGTGATCCATTTTGAAAATGGCAGTTTTAAGAGTTTGATGTTTAAGTTGACTTGGACTATTCACCAACACAATTCAGCTCCAATAATGTTTGTAACACTATTGTTTTTAGCATTTATGTTAAAATTTTAAAAAAAGTCATATGCAAACTGGGAAGTCTTTCCATTGACTCATGATCATCATAGGTCTTATTCTCTGAAGATGTCCATGCAGTGTGCAGCGGCAGTCAAAAAAGCAAACAGGATGTTAGGAATCATTAACAAAGGGATAGATAATAAGACGGAGAATATCTTATTGCCCCTATACAAATCCATGGTGCGCCCACATCTTGAATACTGTGTACAAATGTGGTCTCCTCATCTCAAAAAGGATATACTGCCATTAGAAAAGGTTCAGAGAAGGGCAACTAAAATGATTAGGGGATTGGAACGAGTCCCATATGAAGGGAGATTAAAGAGACTAGGACTTTTTAGCTTGGAAAAAAGAGGAGACTGGGGGGGATATGATAGAGGTATATAAAATTATGAGTGGTGTGGAGAAAGTGAATAAAGAAAAGTTATTTACTTGTTCCCATAATAGCAGAACTAGAGGCCACCCATTGAAATTAGTGGGCAGCAGGTTTAAAACAAATAAAAGGAAGTTTTTCTTCACACAGCGCACAGTCAACCTGTGGAACTCTTTGCCTGAGGAGGCTGTGAAGGCTAGGACTATAACAGGATTTAAGAGAGAACTGGATAAATTCATGGAAGCTAAGTCCATTAATGGCTATTAGCCAGGCTGGGTAAGGAATGGTGTCCCTAGCCTCTGTTTGTCAGAGGGGGGTGATGGATGGCAGGAGAGAGATCACTTGATCTTTACATGTTAGGTTCACTAACTCCGGGGCACTTGGCATTGGCTACTGTCGGTAGACATGATACTGGGCTAGATGGACCTTTGGTCTGACCCAGTATGGCCCTTCTTATGTTCTTATTGTATAATTTATCACAGAAGTCTGGCATTCCCATGATCTTCCTCTTAAAGCTTTAGACACTTCTGTTGAGGCTACAACATACCAGTTTAAATGCAGCATATAAAGCAGGTTGGGTAGTTTTCAAAGCTGTAGTACAGCTACTCTACAGTTATTTTTAAAGTTAACGGTGGGCAGGGAGATGATTTTCTTCCTTCCAAACTCAGAACACAAGCCACCCACCAAACTGCATTTTGTGACCAGTTGCACTGTTTAAATAAAATTACAGGTTGCTTTGCAACAGCTGCAAAGACACATTGGAAATGAAACACCAAGTGTTTCAGCTTTAATGCTTCCATAAAGTGGTGTGGGTAGTGGTGTAAAGAATTTGATGGTTGACAGATATTACTTGGGTGCTAGAAGTACTGTACTAAGTTTGCCTGATGTAGAAAGGCCTGTTAAAAACTCTAGGACTTATTCAGTGTACAGGAACATAGAATGGTAGGTGCAAGATAGGAATGTACTTATTCTGACAGCAAACATTAGAGGGCTGCACTCATGAACCTGTACTATGAGGACTACTCAATTCTCTGCTAGTTTCAAGAAGCAGTACTAGAAACTGGCACAATGAAACAATGAGCTAAGTTACCTCTACTTCCTCATGCATATCAAGTATAAAATGTTTTCAGATGCTAATGTTGCTCACTTGCTTCCTCAAAGTCTATAATTTCACCTCACCTGTATTTTATAGCTGACTTTCTAAGGCAGAAAGAATCTTTACTGAAATCCTTGATCACATTTCAGCTAGCTGTTCAGAGTCATCCCAAGTAGCACATTTATATGGTATTCACCATACTACATCAGTGGGGAGCCTTATAATTCAATAGGAGACTAGGAAAAATTTAAGAGTTGCATTGGCCATTGGCAGCTAAACCGCATTGTACACAGAGATCAACATGTAAGAGCGCATATCCAGTCCGAAGTTCTCCGTAGGGATTTAAACAGCAAAAAGAAAAGTATCCCCACTCCCTTCTGTAATACAAAAAGCCTGTTTGAAACTGACCAACTCCCCCATCAGTGGGAAGTGTTGGCAGGAAGAGTCTTTGGTATTCCTGAGGGTTTAAGTGTTGCGGGATTTATTTCTTGAACATGAACAGTCTTTAACCTGAACCTCATCATTTAACATCTCCAAGGACTGATGATTTCCAGAGGTCAGAGGAAGCTCGGACAAGCTTTGCACAGCCCAAGGCGAGCCTGGAGCCAGCCAGTCATTCCTGCAGGACCCACCATGTGCCCAGCGCAAGAACTACCATGGCCGGGGTTCACCCTCCAATGTTGGGCTCCTGTCCTAACTCGGACACTGCCAGGGCGACTCCCTCCACCCCGGGGCTACAGCCACTAGCCAGACCCACCCCGACAGCCCTTGGCAGCTGCCGAGCGGGGCCTGCAGGATCGCACCTGCCCAGCGCGGGGCGGAGAGGCTGGAGTTGGCTCCCCGCTCGCCGCCTCTCCCGAGCTCACCCCGCCGTGTGCCACGTGACCCCGACCCCTCCCCCGCACCCGGCCGGCGCCTCTCCCGCTGCCAGTCGCGCCGGGCTCCCTGGGTTCGCGCCCCCCATCAGCGTGACGCTTGGCGGCTACAGCCCCACGCGCCCTGAGACCGAAGGCAGCCCCCAAGCCGGGGGGGGGGGTGGCCGTGACCGGTCCGAACCCACCGCCCTGCCTCATGCCAGGGCTATGGGGTCCCGGGTTCCCAGCCTCCGCTGGGAAGTGGGTGGGGCAGGGCTCCGGGGCGCCGCGTACCCCAGAGCGGAGCTCACACGCCTACCAGGCCCCTCCCACTGCTGCTCCAACGGCCGCCCGCCAACCGCTGCCCTCCCGCCCCCGGGGGCCGGGCTAGTTCCACAAGCCGCGCAGCTCGCGCCGTTCGCGAGCCGCCGCACGCGCTCTCCACTCGCTCCCCATAGCCCGGGGCCACTGCAGCGGCCGCCTCGCCTCCCCGCGCTCGCTGTGGTGCACGCGCCCCCTGCCGGGAGGCTCCCTTCCCTGCATGCCCCCATTTAACGGCAAGCAGACAGCACCTTGCGCCGCAAACAGCGGACGCTCCAAGTCCGTGCAAAGCTGCAGGACCCAGAGCCAGAACAACGTCTCTCCTTCCAGGCGGAGGCGAATGCGTTTTGCATAGGCGTAGTGCCCACACCTGGAACCTGCGGAAGCAGGAGCTGTCACGCAGCTAATTCCCCAGCTGGACTGAAACGCCCTTCTATAGAGATACTCCTGGGATTAGTTTTCGTTGTAGGTTTAATTTACTATTGCACTGCAGCCTGTGCCTTAGATGTACTACTGCCGCAAATATCCCGAGACACTAGGCTGCAGCCTGTTGCAAGCGTTTCTCGAATGCCTCCCTATCATTACACAAGGGAGTGATTACAGCTCCCCTAGCCCTAGAGATCCCGAGCTGCAAGACAAACGATATCGTTGCTGGTGAAAAGGGGAAACCCCAGCTTTGCAAATGTGCATGCAAACAGCAAGCGTTAACCTTAAACCTGGTAACCATCCCCTTCCATACCTCCTCTAACCTCCAAAAGCAAAGAGCGCACACTCCCTTTAGTTGTAGTAGAGGGATTGCAGCGCAGGGTGGAGGAAAAAGGCAACTCAAATTAGAAAGTAGAACGAACACAGGGAGGTGACAACTATTCCGCCATCCATTTGCAACCAGGACGAAACAGCTATTTCCTAGGTTATTCCTTCCAGCCTATTCAATACACAAAGAAAAATGGTTTTGCTTTGAGGAAATTGAAACGTTATAAAAAAGGGATAAGAGTCAACCTACCGGCCATGCAAACTGAAAAGGTATAACAATCCTGCCCACGTCATGATTTTTGCCCTGATGATAATATTTGTTGCTGTTCAAAGAAAAAGTATTTCCACCGAGAACTGGGGTAGATCCGAATCCGTAGTTGCAAGGTCCAATGGGAGTGATCTTGGCCTGATATTCCTTTAAACAAACTTTCACATAAGTATCACATTCATCCCGGGTACAGTTCAGGTTCTGGGGACTTTTCATGCCATCACAACATTCCCCATTCAACAATTCTCCGTTTACATTCTTCACCGAGTTAAGCTGCAGCTCGAAATAGCCCGTGGATTGGGACACCTAAAAATAAAAAATCAAAGGGGAGTCAACCTCATTACTATAGCGTCTTGGGAAAGTGCATGGAAGTTTGCAATCAGTCAATACTAGGTTTCCTCCCAAGCCTTCCAATAAAGCGTTTTGCTATTAAAATTCTACTTACTATACAATAATACAACGAGAACAACTGTATAGGTGTTACTGCAGCAATAAAAAAAGCTGCACTAGGTAACTGCACTGCAAAAGTACTGTACATAAATAGTCCACTGCAAATGATACAGACACATTTTATAATCCCTCGAGGCTGAATAAATTCTTGATAAAAGGTATGAAAACGAGACGTGAACGCCCAACTCCTGAAATACAACAAATGCAACCTTCGTTTTCAGGGAGAACCGCTTAAAATAAACGGGTGTGCGGGAAATGTAACTGCAACTTGTAGATGTTCCTCTAACACAACATATTGATTTCCCCCCGCCCTCGTTTAAACCCACGGATCTAATGCCAGGAACAGGAGACGGACTGAAAGGCTACAGAGACAGAAAGAAGCCATGGCAACCCCCACAATGAGATCAGGGCTTTAGGTCTAGGAGCCATGCCCCAATAGGGGCAATGCTAAAAAGACAGTTCCCTCTGACTGCGGAATTAAATGCATTTCCCCTCCTCCCCCGCACCCCAGTTGGTGGGAGAGGGGTATCCCCTTCGGCGAGGAAAACCTTCTGCTCCAGCCCCCCCAGGGCATTTCCCCAGCACCCTGCAACCGCCAATCCTCTTACCTGCACCCGCAGGGTTAGGAGCAACACCAGGCTCAGAGCCGCCGCGAGGGGAGCCCGGTTCCGCCTGCCAGACCCCAGCATGCTGCTGCTCCGAGCCGCACGGTGCTTGATCAGAGACGGGCGAGGAAACCAGCCATGGACCGGCCGCGGCTCGGAGCATCGACGGCGAAGCTCTCGACGGGCACCAGGCGGGGGCTCCTCTGCGTGGTCGGCTGCCCGGGAAGCTTTTCCCCCCGCGCCCGGAGAGGTGCAGGGCAATGGGCTGTCAGCCTCGAGCGCTCCCGCAGCGCCAGCGGCTCGGCTCGCTCTCTGCGCGCCCGCACGGCACGAACACCCAACAAGTAAGTGCCAGAGTGACAGCTTCATTACCCATTAGTCACCGGCGCCTTCGCCTTCATATTAATGAGGGGGATGGGCCCAACCCAGGAGCGGGCGGGTGTGGCCACACGGCGCCGCTCCTGCTCTTAAAGGGCTGGGGACAGGGAGACGGAGGGGGGACGCCGCGGGGGTGCGCGCGCGCGGTGCGCCCCAGGACTTCTCGTGCGCGCCCAGGCAGCCACCTGCGCGCCGGCCGGGGGGGTGCCCTGGGCCCTGCGGCGTGGTCCCAGCTGCGGATCGCGAGAGGTGCGCCCGGGGGTGGAGAACTTTACCAGACCTTAGCGAGCCCAGAGCAAACCGGGAGTAGGGGAGGGAGAAGACAGCAGCGAGGGCGAATGCACCGGTTAGCAGCCCAGTCCTCTGCCCTGCCCCGCCCCCACCTGCTGCTGGGGAGGGGAGGGCTGGAGGGTCCCTTTTTTTTCACTCCACCTTTGGCTAATGAGACATGTGACGTTACCCTCGGGCTGCTGAAAAGGAAAATGGATTTTCCCTGGCTTCCCGCCCCAGGGCCCCAGGCCGGGGGGAAGATGTTGACACTACTCTACTTCTGCCAAGTTTCCTGCTAGCTGGGGGCAGGCCGGCTGCTCTGCCCCCATCTACTACCCTTCTAGCCGCTGAAAGGGGCGATTCCTCCAATTTCTGCTCCTCCACAGCCTCCATTATTGTGCTCGTCCTGCTTTCTGAATGGCCATTGTCCCGACTTCTGCCGCTGCCCACGGCTTTCCCAAGCAGCAGCCTCCGCAGAGGGAATTTGACATGAATCTTGCCATTTTACTGCCCTCTACATGGTTCTGAACAGTACCGACCAAAGTGAGCAGAGTTTTGTTAATTTCCCTCTGCTTGAGAAACCTCAGAACAGCAGAGGCAGTAGAGTTGCCTGTGCAACCTTAATGGGGCCCCCTTATGCATTATGACACAAAACTTAATTGCAGGATCATTTTTTCCGCGGGACCCCTGCTTTATTCTGCATATGCTACAGTCCTGTTCTGGGGAGGAAACAGGGTTTGGAGAGAAGGAGACTCTTGTCTGTAGGATCCCTACTTCCCTTGTTGCAGAAGTTGGAAGGTGTTTAGTGAATGAGTCAGAGGTTTGTAGGAAGAGAAAGGAGGGTCTCATTGTTAAAGCAGTTGAATGCTGCCTTGGAGAACTAGAGTCTATCCCTGCCTGCACCACAGCTGTCCTCTGCAATGCTAGGCAAGTAACTTCAACCATACTTCTCACAGGTAGTCACTAATTGTGTGTTCCTCATTTCCTGGGTGCCTGGCTTGAAATGCTGGGGTCTGATCTGCAGAAGTGCTGAATGCTCTCAGCTACAACTGAAGCCAATAGGAGTTTTAATTTAAACAGATGAAATGTTATCAAATGCTCTGTACTCTGAAAAATCAGGGCCTTGGCATATCAAATTGGGCACCCAAACTGAGTGACAACTTTAGATCTTAATCTCTGTGCCTCCGCTCCCAATCTGTAAAATTGTTTCTGTCCCAGTCCTGTCTCTTCCCTACTCCTAGCTCCTTATCCTGGTCATACTCTCCCTGCTTACCCAATCTCACCTTCCATGACTCAGGCTTCTCATCCCTGTTCCCTTACCCCAGCCAGTCCCAGTTCCCCCACTCTCATCCCAATTCCTTATTACCAGTGTCCTTGGCCACCCAGTCCTAATTCTCCCCTGCTGAGCTCCTCATCCAATCTCAACCTCCCTGGCTTCTTGTCCCAGTCTCTGTCCAGCCAGGCCCAATATGCCCCTCCCCCAGCTCCTCCTCTGATTTCCATGTTGTGCCCCCCACAGGCCAACTGGCTTCCACTTCCAGTTTCCCTCACTGACTCCCAGCCTCCCCACCCCCACTGGCTCCCAAACCCCGTCTCCCTCCCCTCCTGCTCCTAGTCACAGTTTCTCTCCCTCCATCCCGCCCCAGTCTGCTCCTTTCCCTCCATGCCCCCCTCCCCACCCCCAAGTCTGGCTTTTGTCCGCTCTGTATCTAATCAGAAGGCTTCCTTCTCCACAATACCTGGGTGTCAGCAGGGGTGTCATTGAGAGCACTGGCTCCCTGCTCAAAGCTCCAGTGCCTGGCCGCACCCCATCTCAGGTCAGAGCAGCAATTACAGAAAAATCTGGCTTCACCACTATAGCCATAAGCAACATGCTCAGTTGCTCTGTGGGAATGAGGCAGTGTCACCGTCTGGTCAGCACAAGCAGCTGTGAGGGGGATGAAGCATGAAACCTTTAGAAATGTAACTGTGAATATGAAAGAAATCTCTCGTGAGTAGTCAACTGTGATTACTTATTGTTTTCTAACCTGGCCACATTTGGTCAGATTTTCAGGCAAAAAGCACATCCCTGACACAAAGGCCACCCGCCCTGACAGAAAGCCTTGGGAGCACTGTTCAAAGAAAATGTCTCAAGAACTTTTTTAACGTGGACAAAGCAATGCATTTTCCCCTAGCCTCATTCTTAGGGCAGGTCTACATTGGAAGCGCTACAGCAGCCCAACCGCTAAAGATGTTCTGTGCCAACAGGAGAGCATCTCCAACCAATATAACACTGGTATGGACAGCACTTAAGTTGCTTAGAGGGGTGTCTTTTTCACACCCTTGAGTGGCATAAGTTAGATCAACTTTAATAGTAGCATAGACCTTAACCACTTTCACTGACATTTTCCAGAACAATTCAGCCTGAAGCAGATACCCAGCATGGAAAAACATCACCCAAAATGGTTAAAGTTTCACAAAGTTACAAGCAACTGAAAACAGGGTCTTATAATGGGAAGGACTAGGCAACCTTAATAAAAGGGGGATGCTACTAGCCCAGCCTATAATATACAGAAAAGATGACTAAGGGGCGTGAGCCTCTCTTCCCCTAGAGGCTGGCTCAAGGAAGTGTAAGAGCCTGCTATAAGAGTAGCACAGTGGAGGATTTCTTCTTTAGCTCCAGGGGCAAAGGTTTTGGTGCTAAAGATAGCAGGTTTGATTTCTTCTGTCCACAGAGTTCCAGTGTGTTGTGGATACGTTACAGAAGACTGGCTCAACTTTTCAGCCCTAACATTTTCTGCCACTCCTCACATTAACCTTTTATTACTGATGATCCAGTAAAGTGGACCATTGGGAACAAACAGTGCAGAAATCAAAGGGCTCCCACTGTGCTGAAAACCTCACAGAGCTAGCCCTCCTCCTTGCTTTGCAGAGACCCAGCCTGAATCCTCAATCCCTCCAGCAGCCAGCCAGCACACCGCTTCCCCACTATTCATGGCCAGCACGCAGCTGCAGCTACTCTCCTAGGCTGACACAGCAGCAGCTGCGATGTGTGTGCCAGCTGGCCAGCCACTCAAAGTCCTCCTGCCCTCCCCATCTTCCTTTGCTCCTTGCCCACCAATAGGCTTCTCTTCCTCCACCCCTTTTCCCACTCACCAGTCTGCTACAGGTACCCATTGCCCTGCTATCCTGCACCCACCCAGCCACTCCCAGCGATCATTACTCACTTGACTTGACTTCAGGAAGCATCCCTCACTCCCCCAGTTACTCCTGATTTTCTACTTTCCCCTCTAAAATAGCTCAGGCCTGAAGAAATGAATATTCATTTATGCTCTCCGACCCCTCCCTGCCTCTGTAGATATCCCCATCATAGCTGCATCCATCTGTCTACTGGTTAAGATCGCCTTAGCACTTTCATCTTTTGTGTGCTCACTAATCTCCCCTGTCAAGACACACGACCATCCTTAGAAAGAGGCATAGGGTCATTTTCAGCAAAGGGGAGGTGGAGGAGTAACAAGAGTCGGGACTAGCAGTTAAAAAAAATTAAAAATATCCTCCCAAAATGAAACACTTCTGTACCTACGAATCTCCCTCTTGGGGGAGAATGAGAGCAAGAGAATAAATCACACATGACAGAGGTTAGTGACGTCAAATAATGCACTACTGGAAGAGCTGTCAGATGCTATGCTATTGAGGGCTGTATAACAGAAACCCCCCTTTCTCCCCTCAAAACACAAATAATGCCAGACATTTTTTTAAGTTATGTCTCATCATGCTTGTTACAACATATATTTATTTGACGCTGGTGTCCAGCATATAATTTTATTTAATGTGCACCTTTATGTGATCTTTCTGCTCTCTCTTCTGTACATCCTTTCCTTTTATTTTGATTATAAAACTGGTATCATGGTCTTTCACATTTATTGTGTCTAGGTAATTTCTATGTAAAATATGCTCAATTTACAGTTAGAATATCTTTCTATCTAAACTGCCAGCCCTGCAAAGTCCACATCAGAGCTGCAAGTTAAGTTGAGTTCCCTCTTCTCATAGATCACCACCAGCAATAAAGGCGCTGCAGGCCAAATTATCAATGGTCAGTTGTAACGGAAAGCCACATCTGTGCCATCCTGGTACCATCAAAGGGCTTGACACTGGCTAGAATTGAGTAAGCAATTCTGTTCCTAAAGCACAAGAAAGAACAGAAACTAGCTGGTTCAGATATGTGGGGATAACATGAGTAAAAACTTATTTGTCACCAAAGTCAGCATAACGGACTCTGAATACACTCAAAAATCAGATCTGGGCTTCAATCCTACAATGATTTTTTCATAGCAGAGGGGAGCTCACTGCAGAATCGAGGCCCTGATCGATAAGATGGTATCATTTTTACATAGTTACTTTTATGGGAAAGTGATACTTAAAATCACATACAGTAATGGCAGCAGATAGATTAAAGTACCTCTGGGTTTATTTGGGGCCATTGTTTGCCTACGAGAAATGACCATCCACACAAGAATTCTTGGATTAAATTGCTTACATCCATTGCCTCCATGAGCACTTATTTTAGAGTCAGCTTTTGCCCTTTCTTTTGGTCAGTGGCTGACATTGCTTTTTGTAAGAAGTTTTGGGGGGTGGAAGGAAGGAGTAAATGTAAATATGGGCTCCCTCTTCCAGCCCAGGTCTCTTGCCCCAAAATAGAATTCCATTCTTTTCCTAAAGCCAGGTGAACTAAGCCCTAGGGGTGTCCGATGATTTTGCCATCGGCGTCTGCCTGTCACAAACCATAACTAAAACAAGATTACCCCAGAGAAGAGTGCTATTAAAGGAGGAAACTACTGCTGTAATTTTGTTAAGGGACAGGATATTATTTAAAAGCCTTTTAAAAGCCCTTTTTATACTACTTGGTTTCCTATAAAGCTGGAAGTTGATTTGTCTTAGTCAGCTTAGATAGTGATGTCAAGACATATTATAGGTTTCATTACATTAGTCCCAACAAATATTTGCCACCTTGGCTTATCAGAGGCTGCTAGCATCTATATCGACACTCTGTGGATGTATTCACTATCCCCAAGAGCGCTGAAAAAAAGTTAAATAAATTGCACGGCAAATATTTCCTTAGCTAACACTGTGGTTACAGGGGATTATGGAAAACCAGCCTGTATGCAAGGCTGAAGAGATCCGTGGGTGCAGAATCACAGATGGTTACATGTTGGCACATCCACAGAACAACAGAAAATTTTGGTAAAATCTGTCAGAAAATTATCTCGCACTTGCTGCAGAAATAAGCCCTGGAATGCTGTAGAATTCCATCTACCCCAACTATAACAGAGTCCCTGCTGAGCTGAGATAGCACTGTGCTCCTTTAGATCAATGGCAGATCATTCACTTGGAAAGCTAGAGATCCTATTCTCCTTCTCAGAGTGACTTCTTTACATGCCATCTATACACACTGTATGTATATTGAGACAGATAAAGATTTGTGGTGGCCTCCAGACAGATTACTGGCCTACAGTTATATATAGCACCTTCTAATGTGATTTTTGGAGAAAACAGGAAAACAGCATAGCAGAAGCCGAGGGTTAGTATGTCAGAGAAAACTAAGGGACTAAAGCGACCCATTAAATCAGAGGCTTTAAATCAAAAGAAAAACATTATTGTACCATGTCAACCTGCAGGTGGAACTATCAGTTATCAGATTTACAGATTTTAAGGCCACAAGGAGCCATAAGGCTGATCGATCTAACCTTGGCTTTTTCCAGGCTTTCATTTGCTTCAGTATTTAAAAGAAAAATAGGCTAAGTATCAAGTATTGGTTATGTGAATAGATTTCCCCATGTCAAAGAATATTTCAGAATTAAGTGAAGATATTTTTGTCTATGTAACATTAAAGTTGTACTTCTCCATAATAAGTAATTGATTTCCTATTTTAAATGCAAACCTCCAAAGCACCATAAAACGCAGGCTTTGAAATGGCACTGAGTTAATATTGCTGTGGGACCTTTGGCCCTTTCTGCCTTTTTTTTTTTTTTTATTGTAACTGCACAACTTTAACACAAGGATCCTGAACTCCACTCAGAAAAGAGTCTCCCTGAAGTAAAAAATACCAAATAAAAAGCCTGAATAAAATTTGAATATGAAGTTCAAGATTTGGTCCATGATTTCTTTGCATTTAATTTCCTTTTGGTAGTTAAGAAAAAGGAGAAAAAGTTGTGTCTGTGCTTAATAACAAGATGGTGAAGTCTTAAATTCAGGAAAATTCCCATTTTGCCCCACTCCAGGTTTCCATTAGTCCCACTCGATCAATCTTGCAATAGGAAAGATGGGAGTTAACATTTTTAAAAGCTAAATCTAATATTGAATATTTTGACTGTCTTTATGTTACAAACATTCAGAGTCAAGCATAATAGGGGTGCCACACAAAAAGCCTTCATGTTTGCACGCAAACAGTTAGTTAGACCAATATGCACATACTGCAATGCAGGATTTTGTGGGCATAACAGGTACAAGTGCATTTACACCTGGCTTTGAAAGACAAACCTTTACAATTAAAAAAGAATGACAACAGACAAAGGACTAGCTATTCCTTCCATTTCCTATGTTTGGAAAGGATATTGCAAATCTGTTCTGAATGGAATCGGACTAAAAATGCTAAATGTGTTGATGCAAGTACTGAGTTAGCGGTCTGTTAAATTAGAATGAATGTTGCTCATTTCCCATCTGGTCCTCTTTGACATTACTTCCAGAATGCATTCACAGCTCTTATTTGTACAGTACAAGTGGCTGGCTATAATAACAAGTTTACCTTTTATAGGCTGCTAAAATACCTCTGTGCCAAATCACAAAATAATGCTCTATTTCTACCAATGAAAGGTAAACATCCACCGCCCTTCTGAACTTCAGCCACCTTCACTTATTAACCTCTTACATGCTTTACACTTACATAATATATTAAGTGCATTTCCTGCATTTGAAAATTGGTGACTTGACAGTCCTGGAGACTGGACTCTTCCTTGCACAGAAAAGATAGAGCACGTTCAGAGGCAGATCAAGCAACCCAACGTCACCCCCACACAACTCTATTCTGCACAAACTACCACTGTGGCTGACAGAGCAGTTAGTTCTCCATCGCTGTTCACTCCCTACCCTCTCTGCTGGGACGGCCAAGGAGAATGCCAACTAGTGACAGTTGTGCTAGTGAATTTTTGATGTGATGCCCTATCTACTTGGCACTGTCGCTGGAAATGCCAGCTAATTTCACAAATAGCCATCAGACACTAACAACTTCATTACGACTGGATTTTAACAGCTGATCCCTCAATTTCCTGTTCTCTTACCTAAATCACTGAGTCACTCTCCTCTGGTCACTTTCACAAGTATTTGGTTTTGATTGCTTCATTGCTAGATTTGAGTATTTTGATTATTTTACCTTATCTCCTATGATGCATTTCAAATATAACATTGTGAATATTGTATTATGAATCTGAAATTCTGTCATGGGGTGCTGCCTGCCAAAATGCACTCCCTTTGTGGCCCCTCATGACCCTGTCAGTGCCCCCTTGGGTTCTTTAAATCAGTGTACCCGCTTCGTTGGGTCTGATTAATGGAGTGAGTTACACTTTGTAGGAAGACTTAGTCACCCTAGTTCACACCTACTTTGGGTGCGGGCTTCTTGCTCCTGTCTGGGAGGCTCCCTACCCCTAGGGTTGCCAATTTTGGTTGATTGTATTCCTGGAGGTTTCATCACATGACAGTCTTTAATCAAAGATTCATCTTTCATTCTTCGAGACTCCAGGGCAATCCTGGAGAGCTGGCAACCCTACCCAGCCCCCTTTTCCTGGAGTTGAGTTTCTACTTTCTCTGTCCCTCCTTAAGCCAGGAGTCCTCAGCTGTCCTCCTTGGAGCTGGGTAATCATTTAGGTCAGCTGCAGAACTTCAGCAAGGTTCCCCTCCACTCCACCCAGCCCTTTTCCTAGGATTAGTCCTTCACTTGCATAGGAGGAGGGTTCAACAGGCAGACCATTCCCTGCTGGGTGTCCCGTCTGGTCTTCCATGCCCTGCCCTACAATGAGAGAGGAGGCAACATATATGCCAGTCCCCTTCTCCAGCTCATCCCCAATTGGTCAGGTGAAGGTAACCTTGCCCCACCCACTCTGCAAGGTTCCCTTAAAAAAACAGTAACTAACTTTCTCCCAAACATTACTTTTGCTTAAGACTGCTTCCTTTCTACAATACCTCTTATTTCCTAGGACTGTACGTATGTCAAATCCTTCCCAAATCTTAAAGACCCATGCCACATGACGAGGGGAGAGTTGACCCTTAGGCACCACTGTATTTAAGGGAACAGATTATCTTGCCACAGACACCTACATTTTTGTCTGTTTATGGTGACCAAATGATACAGCACAGCACAGAATTCTCTCCATAGCAACTACCAGTATTGACAGAATTTCACTGCTCATTAAATAGGCTGTCTGTTTACATCATAGGCATGAAAGAGTAGATTGAAACTGCTGTGAAATGCTGTAAACTGAACAATGCCACCCTGCCTCTAATATCTCCACATATAAAACATACAATTATAGCATTTGGCAAATGAAGTATGGTTAGAAAGTCTATGTGGGGTATGAATGTTGATGGTGGATTGTGACACACTGTCATTACCATAAACCAACAAGGGAGCGCTTCCGAAGCTGAGGGTATAATGGATGTTCTTGACACATATCCAGTAGAGTGAGAGGAGTTATACTGGTCACATCTCCTGGAAGGAGGATAACAATTTAAGTAAAGATGTTTACCAGCTAGCAGAGAAAGTGTCAGCAGGTGGTTAGAAAAAAACAAACAACTACCACCATGAATGGTACACCACTACAGGTAGCAGGCACTCACTTCCTTTTAAACGCCAGTGTAAATGGCTTTTCAATTGTTTGTCAAAGATCCAAAACAAGGAACAACAAACACAGGACAAACCCTGTAATGGCACTAAATTAATTACCAGGACACATGCAAGGTTTTCTAAAATTTGAAGGTCTCAAACTGTGGTCCATAAAGCTCCTCCAGTGATCTATGGAATTGCTTCTGTCACAGTGATAAGACACATCAGTTTCAGAGCCCAGGGTATGGAAAGGAGTGACGTGTCCAGCATCACCTCAGACCGCCTTTGATTGCCCCATAGATCAGGTACCCATTTTGCAGCTGGTTGAACTGTACCTTAAACGCATCAGCCAATGAGCTATTGGTTTGGGGAAACTAACAATGATAATGTATCTCAGTCTTTAAGTAATGATGCTTCCAGTAAGTTAGCTCAGTCCTGAACTCTTAGGCTTCCCAGAGACTTTTTATCTTGCTGTTATGACACAGGAGGAAGCAGGAAATCTGAGCTCTACTCTTGGCTCACTTAAGTCCAAATTTTCAAAAATGGGGTGAAATCCTGGCCCTGTTGAAATCAATAGAAAAACCCCCACTGACTTTAAGGTGGCCAAGATATCACCTATATCCTATAGTTTTGGGTGCCTGAATTTAGATGCCAAGGGCCTGATTTTCAGAGGTGCAGAATACCCACAGTTCTTGCTGAAATCAAGAGGCAGCACTATAAAAGTGCAAATGTATAGTACTCGCTCGTATTGGTTAGAGACATTTTCAAAATGTACGACATGGAGAGAAAGAGGAGTCACAGCATCTTCGTGCTGCTGCTGCTGCAGTCTTTACAAGGGTAAAACTCCTTCTGAAGTAAGGACTGTATGATCAGCCCTGGGCAGAACTTTTTGAACTCATGCCTAGCTCCAGAACACAGGAACACAAAGTTAAGCCAACAAGGATCTTGGAACAGAGAACATTTAGGAGAAATACCTTGACTCAGTGAGTAATCAGTCTGTGGAATCAACTACCTAGAACAAAGAAGCAATTAGAGTGAGTTAAAAATATATGTCAACATTAGCGAGGTAGGAGGGGTGAGGCGTTTGATGCCAAATCTTCCTTCTGTCCCTATGCTTCTATGACTGCAGTCTCATACCAATACTCTCGACCCATTTATGCATGGCTATTTCTGAGCTATCTTTCAAAGCATTAAGGAAAGCAGCTGTAGAAAGTGAGTAGTGCTGTAGGTATAAGCCAGCCAATAAACCCCATTATTTTCTGATCTCTCACTGGTCGCCTTTCATTACATCTTTCCCAACACTGAACAAATCCAACTAACAGTTAGCAAAATCACTTCTGTGAAAGAACTAGCCTGCTGTAAGATACACCCAGTTGTACCCATTTTCATTAGCAGCCCTGTCAATAGAAATTAAATTACATGAATACAGCACCATCACTGCCAACATCACTGCGGGAAGTCATTAATTAATCCTCATTTACATTATTCAGTGCTACCATCAAATAGACTCTTCTGTTGCTACAAAGACTTTCACGAATGATTGTTGCTACATGATAAACCGATTTACAGCATCTCACTAACTCCCTCATTGGTTGCTTGCCACCAAATATATCAGAGGGTTCTTTTCAGGGTCCGGATTGATCGCTGGGCCACTGAACTATATTCAAACCTGACACAAAACACTAAATGGGCTTTTTGTTTTAAAGAAAATAACTCAGTTCTCCAGTCTAATTTACTACAGTCAAATTCAATTTGCTTTTACAGTATTTTTAATGTGCCCATCACCACTGTATCTAGACACCACAAGGCCTAAACTTAATGACCTCTCATAAGGTACTGTAACAACAAGAGACAACTGATCTGGCTCATGGCTTGCATATGGAGGAAAGGTTAAGAACTAAACTCTTTCCAGACCAAACGACATGAGATATGCCCTAAACAAAGCTAATACCTCAGAACTTTGAGATTTTTCAGTCGGGACCTGAATCCAGTTTTGAAAATAGCTCCTATCTTTATAATGGACCAATCCACCCAGGTCCAAACACTCCTGACCTTTGAGGTATTTAAAATCCCAGTGCAAATTCTGCAGTGCGATTAATTCACACCAGGGCCTGATTCTGCATTGCTTTGTGCCTTGTGTAATCATTCACAGCTGTGCAAAGTGGATCAGAAATGCTACCAAATCAGAGCAGGAATGTTTTGTACCCACTTTGCATTTCATTTTCACGGGTGCAAAGGACTACACAAGGTGCAAAGCAGTGGAAGAGCAACCCCAGGCATCCATTCTAAGTTAAATGTCATGGAACATTTCAGGATGGGTTATTCTTAGTTATCATCAGCTTTTCATTTAGAGCAGGGGTAGGCAAACTTTTGGGCCTGAGGGCCGCATCTGGGTATGGAAATTGTACGGCGGGCCATGAATGTCTGGTGGGGGAGGGGGACTCTATGGGGTGTAGCAGCGGGAGCTCTATAAAGGGATATTACCGAGGTGGGGGAGGGTGGATTCATGAGGCGTGGCATGGAGGTGGAGGGGGCTCTACAGTGGCTGTACTGAGGACTCTTATGGGCCCTGCTGGCAGTGACACCAAGGTGGCTGTACCAGGCACTGCCATGGGCGGAGGCACCTAGCTGGGACAGGTGTGGCCCCTGGGCAGTTTCGAGGCTCTCGAGGGTGGGGCCATAGGAGACCGGGAAGGGATTGAGTGTGCTGCCATGTGGGGAGGGGGTGCTGCCACATAGGGGCGGGGTTCTGATCCCAGAAACAGCACAGTGAAGTTGTACCTGCTCAGTGTGGCAGAAGATGGTGCTCATCAAGGGAATTGAGAGTTGGGAGGTGGGCAAAGCGGGGCAAGACTCTAATTCCACTCCCTGGCGGGAGCTCAAGGACCAGATAAAAATGTCTGATGGGCAGGAAGTAGCTCATGGGTCATAGTTTGCCCACACCTGGTTTAGAGGGACTGTCCCCAAAGCAAACCTAAAAAGTTAAGGGCTATACACATCACAATACCCATTTCTGTTCCCTGGGGCAGATTCCCTGATGAAAATTTACACTATGTGTAGATCTGCTCCCCTATGTGTAGGTCATAGGTAGGGAACACATTACATTTCCACCTCATTATTCGTTTTCTAAAAACAAGCATCCAGTGGTGCCAGTTCAATTGCTGTTTGGGCACCTTGTCCGAAAGAACATGGACTTCACCACAAATTTTCACAGACTCCAAAGTTCCAACACCACAGAGGCAAGATCTCTGCAAACGGAGGGTATTTCATACCTGAACACTTCCTGCAACTCCTGGTGTTCCACTGCTTTTCATACAGGAATTATTCCAGACCTGAACAGCTGTACAGTTACCTTTGCAAACTCTGATTTTACTTTTTCCTGATGCAACAGGCTAGACAGATGCTTGTGTAACACCATCAGACCCCAGTTGTAAGCGGATGGCATCGAACCTGGGACCTCAATGTATGAGCGTCTATTGCAAGCTAAAAGCCACAAGCTAAGACTGTAGCAGATTCAATCACTAGTCTCAATGTCACTAGATAGGACAAAACACCATACCCAGGAGGTGTGTGGGTTACACTTACACTTCCCATTTTCCTGCACCTCAGCTTACCCCTCTGCAGAAGTACAGGCCATAGTTGTGTCTTTTCAAAAAAAGTATTACACAGAGTTAGGCCTCAGACCTGTAGTTTGCAGATCCCTGAAGGGGGGTATTAATAACAGCTGTCAACCAGCCTCTGAGAGTACCATACAATTTCTTAGTGAACATTAAATACATATATAAATATTTGCAAACAGCATTTGGAATATTTTTCAGTAACTTCTTAAAATTAGTAACAGCAAGTCTATAGCTGTTCCTTATACAGACTTCCCCACTTTGTTGCTATACATATAATCTCACTGTTTGAACATGTACCCTTTTATACTTCAGTATACCCATAGGCATATCCCTGTCCCCAATCTTTTCACACCATGATTTCTCAGTCTCTATCATGTGGCCTCCAAATTTGTGCGTCACCTGGATGCTCCAGAGCCTCAGGAAAATGGCAGTCTCTTAGCTCCCCACTAAACACTTCAGAATCTCCTCAGCTAAACAGTCCAAAGTCCTTATAACCAGCAACAATTCCAGACCCTGAGCTAATAGTAGACTGGGTCTTAGTTTTTAGCAAGACAGAATCTGTAGTCACAATCCAAAGTGGTAGACAGTGCTTGGCCACAACTAACACATGTTAATTCTTCATCAGTCAACTGCTGAGTGCAAAGAGCTGCCTCCAACTCCTGTATTTATAACCTCCCCCACTTCCTCCCCAGCTCTCAGATTGTGAATACGCAGACCCTGGAAGGTTACTTACCCTTAACATGGAAACTACCACACCCTGCCTCTTGATATCTCTTCTAAATACCCCACCTCACCCTGCTCTGTGATGTTGCCAATTTAGTAGATTTGTCATTAAATCTAGTGACCTTTTAGGTCTCCAAAAGATTTGCCAGGCGTTAATTTTTCTTTTTTTTTTAAATCAATCTGCTGATATTCTAGCAACGTCTGCTTTGCCCAGGCTTAGGGTCGGGGCTTCATTTCCAGTCAGGCACAAGCAGCCTGGCTTGGAAATGGCAGCATCTGCACATGAGCTTTGCATGGGTGCCAGGATCTGGGGGGAGGAGGAGCCAAGGAGGTGCCAGTCACTTCTGGTGGCTGTGGGCAGCAGCACATGGCAGCCACTGCCTAGCTGGCTGCTGTTGATGCTCGAGAAGCAGCGGCATTGAAAACAGAGTCTCTGTCTGCAGACAGTCTCATTGGGCTGGGCAGGTAAGAGTCAGGGGCAGCCGAGCACTATAGAGGGACGTCCCTGCTGTTTCATGTCTCTACAGTTAGACGTGGGGGAGAGGTCCTGATCTCTAGTGAGAGAGGAGGGGGAGGGAAAGGTTGCAGCAATGTGAAGGGGGGAAATCCTATTCACACACACCTGCCTCTCGGTTCCACCCCCCCGCCCCCCGAGGAAAATTCTGGTTTTGTCCCTGTGGCTGGATACTGCTCCTGGCTGGGAGATGCACAGGGAAAGAGGGGAGGCAGGGGTGCCTTCTGCCCCCCACCTCTTCTTTCCTCAGACACCTACACCCTGCCTCCTGCATAGTCCCCTTACCTCCCGCAGCATCCAGTACCCACAAACCTCCATACACCCAGTATTCACCATCCCCCCCAGGCCCTCGCATCCATCTAGATGGCCAGCACTGAGCCCCCTGTGTCCCCTACCTCTTCCAGGCATCCACAACTCAGTTCGCTGCATCCTCCTAGACACCGAGCACCCACCAGCTCCTTGCATCCCCTAGACACACAGCTTGCAGCCCCTTGCATCCTTCGTCTCTTGCAGGTACCCACCACCCAGTGGCCTTCACCCCCAGACTGCCAGCACCTCTCTCTCCTTAGTACTCTGCATCCCACAGACACCCAGCACCTCCCCTCAGGCACTGGTCATCCTCATCACTTTACAGAGCTCCACTCACTGAGACCCATCATCCTGTGTCCTGCACAGAGTCTCTTGCCCAGCTCTCAGCCATCCAGCCCCCATAATGCTTCCACAGGGCTCTCGTCATCCCCCAAGCACTTAACCCAGACCAGTTACATCTTGTTACAGTATATTTTAAAGGGGAAGCATTTGCAGCAGAATCATCAGAATTGTCCTTTTCAGTAAAAGAATCAATCTCTTGTATCCATGCAGGAGAAAAGTCATTGGTAGTCCTGAAGCCGGTATTCACTTTATTTAAAATTCAGTGTTAATGATTTTAAAACTCCAATTAACTGTTTCTATGGATGTCCTGATGTTTGAAAGAAGCAACTTTTCTTTTTAGCTTTCATCATTTTGGATTTTTATTGCAAATTGCATGCTACAATAACATTCAAAATGTGACATTTAAAACTGATTCTACCACCATTTGAATAAAACCCATATAGCATAATTCAGGGTTATACTGATGTAGTTCATCGGTTAACTACGTTTTTCAAAGAAAAAAAACAGAGAGGTAATAGTTCATTAAAATGTACCCTGCAAAGAATTCTACAAAAGCGTTATAAAGTATTCTATAAAGCTTTACCAAATATCAAATCATCATATGCACTGTGGTTTTGTTGGTGGTTACAATACTCTTACTGTTTAGGTTGCTCCAAGTCAGTTACTTTAATAGCAGTAGAATCAGGCATAAAATCTAGAAAGTAACATGGAGTTGAGACATCTTTGTACCATAGAGTGACAGAGACCAATAGAAAACAGGCAGTTGGCCAGACTCTAATAACACAGGCTCTCAGTTTATAGATATTTTGCACTGTCTAGACTTTTCAAAGTCCATCTGGTTCACTAAGTGGCAGTTGGTAACACTGCCAGTGCTCACTGCACATGCACGGACACACAGAAGACTCAGCTGAAATCCATGTCTCCTCCTCATTGCTTCTCTCCTTTCCTCTGAACTTAAAAACCAAAACAATAAAATGCTGCATATACTTTATGTCTTGTCTGATCTTAGGGTTTTGTACGGTCACCCATCACCATAATATCTTAGTGCCTTCCACATAAAATCAATTAAAGAGTATATATATATATTTATATTTTCCAGTATCTGTTGAAGTATTGGCTAAGGGTATAGGAAGAGGCCCTCCAAAGTTGGCATGTGGGTCAGAGCTCTCGTGTGCCAGTGCCTGTGTTATGGCTCTTCTGAAAGGAAGTCTGAAATGGAAACAGCAATCTCAGCTAAGGGAAAATTAAATGACAACGAGGTGAGTAAAAACCAAGAACGCTTCTAAACTGTAACGCGGACTTCCTAAGTGCTCTCTTCACAACCCATCTGCAGAGTTGCACTTTGCAAATTAGGTTGTGCCGCTGGCTTCTCAGAGCCAGGCATACAACTGTGATAAATGTTCTGTCTTGTATTTTCTCTGCAGGAGCCATATCAGTCTTTTTATACTGATGGGAGTTAAGAATGGATAGAAGGGGAAACCGTGATCACCACTGGCTTTTGCAGATAGAGAGCTAAGATAGTCTGTGGAGAACTGCTAATAGACTGTTCTTATATCACATTCGCTGCCTTTCCTCCACCACACAGGGGTTTGTTTTGGCTGGAACTGGATGAATATTGTACCATAATGCTAACTAGTTTGACTCACACAGCAGCAAGTTCCTATAGCTACTAGAGATCCTGCTTGGTCTATTGGATGATATAAAATGTTTATTAAAGTTAATGTTTAAAATCAAAATATACACAAGTTAAGAAGGAAGGTACTGTACATCTGGAATCAGGCTTGGGTTATGAGGGATGACAAGTATCGGTTACAAGGTTCATGAGGTACATACATATCACATAACCAGCATACGTCCAGATTGGGGTGTGGGAGATTTTAAAGTGACAGTCGATAATTGGGCTTGGGTATGCCACCCATAGAATGTATTAAGAGTCCAAGTCTGTAGTGGTGTAGAGAATAAGTACATGGGTGGGGTGCGTCCCTTGGTTTGTCAGGAGAGGAAATGGGTTATTTTCCCTGGTCGGAGGTCTTAATTACTCAACCTGGTACTGATGGTGGCTCATGTGTTCTGTGTAGATGTCTCTGGACTACCTTATAGAGTCGGACACCACGAGCTGTCTCATGAGTTGGGCGTAGCGTCGACCAGCTTCGCATGCTCTCAGTACTGGCTCGTTATGGGGGTCCCCCACACGCAGGGCTCCCATGATCAGAGCATGTGTCTTGACCTTGTAGCCCTGGGATCTCAGGGTGTCAGCCAGCGGGTGTACTTCAGCGTCTTCCATGCTTGGGCCTTGTGGAAAGCTGGTGACCTGTTTTCCAATGGCACCATGACATCTACAATGAGGACCGTCTTCTTTTCTGCATCCATCACGATGATGTCAGATCACAGTCGAATGTCTGTCCAGGGAATGGTGGAGTCAACAGTGATCTTCCATGTTGGGGAAGGTGGGATGGCTTTCGCCAGCCAGTTCTGGATGGCGTTGTGACAGTGCCACCAGGCTCCAGTGTGATGCTTGCAGGGTCTTGGCTTTTTTCAGGAATCAGCATTGACACAGGCGGCACATTAAGAAGTGTTTTGAACCACAGTTTGCCAGTAACAATGGGTAAAGTACCAGCAGAAAAATCAGCCTTGGATTTCTGCTTTTTCAATATGTTTTGAAGATCAGCTGAGCTTTGTCTAAGGCCACAAGGATATGGAAATGTATCGGAGAGCTGAGAATGTACCGAGGTCTGACATTTTGAAAAAGAAGGTTCCATTGGAAGCGGATACAACAACATCACAGTCTCTCTCTCTTTCCCCCCCTCTGCTATAGAAACTCATATACAGAGTTGTCAAAGAGCTATGTGTGGGTGCCATTAAACAATGAACAGCAATTTCCCAGCTAAACAGATTCATTTAGCTAGAGTTAAAGCTGTAAATATGTATCAGTAAATGAAAGGGTAAAGGCCAGAACATCAGATAGTTAAGAAATGCAAAGCTAAAATTACACATTACAAAATTTCTAGCGAGGAAATGCACATTTAAATAACCTTAATTACTCACCTTTATCCTGCCCAAGGATGAACCCCCCTGGTAATACAGATACCGGGGGGCAGATTTGGGCCTCTGATCAGTCAGACTTAAAGATGCCCTTAAAACATCCTCCCAGTATCCCCCCAGCTCCTAACCTCCCCTTCCTGGCTCTGCCCTGGTATAGAAGCATGGCTGGAGCAGAATGGCCCATGGGGGAGACATTTAAGCAGGAAAAATTTAGATCAGCCTCGAGGCTACTTTGTCCTGTGCCCAGGATCAGAGGGTGGAAAGGTTTCCCAGTAATTAGTGTCATCAAGGTTCTTCTGTATGTTCCCGTGTCTCTAGGAATTAATGTATACAGATCATTTCAATACACATTCTACTGCAGCTAATGTCATGGAAAGATCTCTCTAGGACAGTGGTTCTCAAACTTTAGGAACTTGAGGACCTCCATTTTGATTTAAAATTTTTCATGGGCCCCAGCCCCTTCGCCTAGCCCTTGCCCTGCCCTCTTTCCCAAGACCACGCCCCTTCCCCACCCCTTCTTCAAGGCCCTGCCCCTGCACACTCCATCCCCTCTCCTGCTGTCGCTCACTCTCCCTCACCCTCACTCATTTTCACCAGGCTGGAACAGGAGATTGGGGAGTGGGAGGGGTGAGAGATGGGGGCTCTTGGAGGGAGTTTGGGCGCGGGGTGTGAGCTCTGACTGGGGTACAGCAGGGGATGAAGGGTGCAGGCTCCAACCGGGTGGTGCTTACCTTGGGCATCTCCCAAAAGTGACCAGCACATCCCTTTGACAGCTGCTTCTAGGTGTGGGGGCAAGGAGCCTCCACATACTGCCCCTGTCCACAGGCACTACTCCACAGCTCCCACTGGCCACAGTTCCCGGCCAATGGGAGCTGCGGAGTCAGTGCTCAGGGTCGGGGCAGCATATAGAGACCCCCTGCCTCCCTCCAGGGGCCACAGGGTGGTGCTGGCTACTTCTAGGAGTGGTGTAGGGCCAGGGCAGGTAGAAAGCCTGCCTTAGCCCTGCTGCGCTGCCAGACTTTTAACATGCAGGAGGCACTAGGAGGGAGGGGGAGGAGTTGACCAGCAGGGCCCCACGGTCCCAGTTTGAGAAATGCTGCTCTAGAAGACAATGCTGTACAACTCTCAATGAAAATGTAAGTGAATTCTTGATTCATAGTAAATTATTTGAAATGCATGACCCAGTACTCTTCCATATTGTACTATATGCCAAACATTAAATTAATGAGCCACAGATTATTCAATTAATAGCTACAGTATGTCTGAAAAAAAAAAACTGGCCTCCTACAAATTTTAGATGTACCTAGATTTCATAGACCTGTGACCTCACACTACTTTGAAACCATAGTAATTGCTCTGAATTCAGTGGAGTTTCTCCTGATTTGTAAATGAAATCAAAATCAGGCCCCAAATGTTAGGCTAAATCAAGTTGAATTATGTGTGAGTGTAAGATTGAGCTTTATAAGGTAAAAGGGCAGATATTTGAGTTTTTCAAACATTTGCAATTAGCTTCCTCTGCAGGAACTATATTATTCTTCCTATAAAATAATGCCAATCGCTTTGTTACACTTTGAAGCCTTTGTTCTCTAAAACAAAGTACGAATGTACGTGTGCTCTTATTTGGTGGAGTACTGACAAGATTGTGTCAAGTAACATTAAATAGCAATCAGACAAAAATAACATGGCATTATTAAATAGTAACAGTGCTGCCAGTGCAACAAAAATGGATGATGTTATTGTTCTATTCTTGTTACATCAGGGTTTTGCAAAAATAAATTCAGTAAACAAGTTTTCAAATACACACAATCTATGCACTCTAGAAAGGAAATCAGTGATCATGTTAAGAAAATGCTCACTTAACTGAAAACCATCTCCTTCACAAAACCCAATAATTGAGTTCAATAATGCCATTTGGTTGAGGTTTTAGTCAGGGTGTAGCTGGGTTATCCCTTCTGTACAGCCCTGATCATTTACCCTCTTTCCTCCCTTGGACTGGCCTGGTTTCTAGAATGCCTTCAATGCTGAGCGGAGATGGCTGGAAACAAAGACCATGACAGCTTGATAGCCTGGTCACTGCCTCAAAGAACTTACTATCTTAGGCTCTGATCCTGCAAAGATTTATGAATGTGCACAACTTTACTCATCTGAGCAGTCAGTGGGACTACTGATGTGCATATAATCAAGAATGTGCATAAGTCTTTGCCCAGTTGAAGCCTAACTTGAATACCACCAAGACAGGGAAAGGGATTCACTCCTCCCCCACTCCCTATACACCTCTCTGGCCTCCAGGGGCTGGGGAAGAATTTCCCTGGTTTAGGAGCAATATAACACTGGTATAATTGGCTGTACCAACAAAGCAAGCTCTGATATTGGGAGTGTGCTGGAGGCATGTTGGGGCAGGAGGAACCATCTCCATAGTGCATGGTCTGTTGGAGATTCTGGGCTGTGGCAGTTGGAGCTGCTCTGATTTATGCTGGGGGCTGCACTGAACCCCAGAATCCAAGCAGCACAAAGGTGGCTTAAAGCAATATTCTCAATGGGAGGAGAAAAGAAAGAGGAGTTGAGTGACACAGACTACAGACCCAAGGAGGAAGAGGATAGTGCAGTTATCCAGGATGAGGACTTGAGTGGAAAATGCGCAGTTCTGCTTTTACCATACAGAGTATGGGCTGAGATGCCAAGAGAGGTGGCTGCAGATGAGAATGGAAACATATGGGGAGAAGTCAGGGGTGACTGATAGCTCTGGGAATCAGAACGAAAGTCACTGAAATATGGATGGGCAAAAGGATGATGGTCAAAGATGCATCCCTGTGGATGCCAACAGGGAGCAGGCAGTGCATGCAACCACTAAGGGAGATGTTGAAGAACTGACTGGAGAGACAGATAGGAGGAGAACTGGTCCAGCTTGGAGTCATTACTGTCGAGGGAAAAGAGAGAACTAAGGAGAATGGAGAAGTCAGCAGTGTCAAAAACAGAAGATAAGTCAAGGATGATGAGGATGGAGAAAAGAACCTTGGAAAGATGACATGTAAATTCAGTGACACAGGCAATATTATAGGTTGTGTTACCTATTATTAAAGTTGCCTGAAGCTTTCCATTCTAAGATACTGTTTTCAGTTGCTTATATTTTATCTTGAATGGTTTATGCTTAGAAGAAGTTTTCTATGCCAGGTGACTGTCTCAGGCTAAATTTTTTGCAGGAAAGGTCCAGCTGCTTCTCAGAATGAGTTTAAGGAAAAATACATTGTTTTACCCACATTAAAAAAAATCCTAAAACCATTTCTTTGAGAATCTCTAGCACCTGCTCTGTGCTTTGAAGCAGGATCTTGAAATTTGGCAAGGGGGTGGGCTCGCCCTAATATCAGGGATGTGCCTTTTGCCATTCATGTGAAAATGTGCCCAAACTTGCCCAAGTTATAAGCCTTTGAAAAAATCTGTTTGCACATGCTCAGTAGAGGTTTGTTAGTTTGGCAGCTACATTTTTAGAAGATTCTGTCCACACTGAGCATGTTCCAGACTCACAGCTCCTGCATGCCAACCTGACAGCACAAGCGCCATTCCCAATTGTTCCGTTCTTCAGCACTCCTGCCTTGTTTAGAACACACATCATTGTGCTCTGAGAATGAATCAAGATTGTGTGGTACAGGAGGCTGTTGTCTGTAGGATCCCAGCCTCCTTTGTTGCAGAAACTTGAGGGTGTTAAATGAATGAAGCACCAGAAAGAGGAAAGATGGTCTTATGGATAAGGCAGTTGAATGCTGCCCCGGACATTGGATTTCATCCCTGCCTCTGCCACAGAGTTCTTGAGTGATGCTAGGCAAGCCATTTAGACCAACATCTTCACAGCTGAACACTATTTGTGTGTTCCTCATTTTCTGGGAATCTAGCCTGAGGCATTTATCTTCTATCTATATAACTTGTACTTTTATACTGCTGGCCATCCATATAGCATCTGAGTGCTTTTCATGTAAAATCCATAGCAGTAGGAAAGTAGCTAATTGACTTCATGAAGTCTCTGGCACTTCTTTCAGTTCAGGATAAAAACTCTGCTTAGGATAGGGGTTTTTTGTTTCGGTTTTCAAAAGAGTTTAATCATTTCTTTTGTTTTGGTTGGCGAGGGTTTAGGTGTGGAAGACCGTTTCAGTGTTACATTTGGTTTCAGATTTGCAAAACTGCTGAGTATTCACAACTGCAGCTAAAGGCAGTGGAAGGTGTGCTTTGGACATATAAAGTATCATAAAATGCTAAGAATGCTGAAAAATCAGTCCCCAAGTGTCCCAAATTGGACACCGAAAATAGTGCATATATTTGGCCTTAATCTCTGTGTGCCTCCATTCCCCAGCTGGATAATAATACCCCCCAATCTCACAAGGTATTGTGAAGACAAATTCATTAGTGTTTATGAAGCATTCCTATACCGTGATAAGAGTACCATAGAAATGCTCATGATGAAATTAAGAATTTTGTAGTCAGTGTAGGGTTTGGATGTTGTGTGGTAAATAAGACTTCCAGCGACATACTGAATGAGCAAGATAAAAATAAATATTGAATAACTACCCATTCTCTAAGGGAGTCCTGTGGAAAAAATAGTATGTGATTGTATTATGAGATAGTCTTTAATTATATATACAGTCAAGGAGGCTGAATTAAGGTTACACAGGCAACCTTAATTCTGGCATTTCCTAACTTTTGAGTGCTTGACTTTGCAATCTTAATGTTCTTTTAACATAAAGGGGAGGGGGCTGTTTGTTTGTATGTTTTGAGGGATGTTTTGATGTAGTTATTTATGTTGTGTCAAATTTCTGACTGGTGCTTTACACATCTGTACAAAAGACAGATCCCAGCCTCATAACTGATCCCAAGTCCTGTTCATCACTCACAACCTCCACTGTCTTTAAATATCTTTAGATAACTCATTCACTTTAATGGGGATTGCAGTTGCTCAAACCCAAATCAGATATAACAGCATGGCAAATTGTTAATGAACAAAAAACGGGTGGTTGTGGGCTCAGGAGGAAGAATAGTCATAACAGTAAAATATCAAGTTAGATTTGTATGCAACTTATTAATTCATTATTGCTATAATTTTATACTGATGGTCATTATGTTTGCCTAGGAGCATAGTCATTGGCCGGGACCCCACTGTGTTAGGTTCTTTTTGTTCCTTTTCTCTTGTTTTATTTTAAATGTAGTTTAAGTGACTGTGTTATTATTTGAGGAAGTAAAGTTGGAAAGAGGCCAGAAGCACAGGTTCATGCTCACAGGCTCTCCAGAATAAATGAGCCTCACATATTTTGTAAGAATACATACAACATACATCAACAGGATGAGATTTAATCACAAACGACAATAGTGGACCATAAAAACTGGCCAATTGCCTCCGATGACCAAGAAATATCTGCAGCTGGATAATGTCAGTATTTGCAGCATTCAAGGCATTTCCTCTAGCAGCAAGTGTAGGACACTAGAGTTGAACTATTTACTTAGGTAAAACTATGACAGATGGATAATTTCCTGTAATATCCTGAACAAACCTTATTAAGTTAAACCATATTGAATTAGGCCTTAAACCTTTGAGATCCATTGTATTAAACATGCAGTTGTGTATGTGTGATTGTGGAATTGTATGTATTTTCATGGGAAGGATAAATAGGAGAACGACAGAGGGAGAGTAGACAAATTCATGCAGGATGTGACCTCTCCAGAAAGGCCACCCCTTTGGAAAGGTGTATATACGCTAGTTTAGATTGGAGTCTCCTGGGACCAACAGACAAAGAGTTTTTTGATAAATAGCCTGGTTTTTAAAATGGCTCAGGTCCTTCTTCTGGATCTTGCTAATGGATGGGCTCTCTGGTCTACAGAGAGCCCCAATTCATAGGGCGGATTGGAAGGACTGGGCCTACTGGATGCTTGTTCTGAGTTGGAGCCGTGATGAACTTGTGACCATAAATTCCCTTGGGTAGGGTGTTGAAGGCCTGCTCCCACCAGAGCCCATGTGAAGGGTGGCGTTAACTGGTGAGCTTATTAGCACATGCAGGTTCTTTTATTCTTTTTAATAGGTTTATAATGCTTTATACCTAAAGGCAAGTTTGCATAGGAAGTGCTGTGTGGAACCTTATAACTGCAGCAAGTACACCTCTAAACCATCTCTGAAGAGAAAGCAAGCAGGGGCCCTCGGCTACCTGTCTGTGCTGGGAAATACACAGTGCTGAGAGGGAACTGTGCAGCCTGGCAATACCCCATTTGGAAGTGAGAGAGGCATGAATCTGTGCCCAGAAAGGCAATGGCTGGGGAGCCAGAAGCCTGAGGGTGGGTGCCCTTACTGGGCCCCTAAGGGGAAATACAGGTGCAGTTGCCCTGAACTGTGACAAAAACTATTTAGGCAGGTACTGGTAACTCATGTACAAACAAGCACCAGGCGTGGAATGATGAGCTCCTGCATTCTCCTATTTCATGATCATTCCAGTGAGAAATGCCTCCAAGGTCAGAGCATAGGTACAGGCAGGAAATGTCCAGATTTCAATGGCACCCCGGGTGTCAGACTATCACTGTCCAACTGGGGTCACAGGCTAACACAACTGCTGTAACCGTGCCTAAGTTAAGCTGACTGGGGTATCCATTAATCCTAAGTTCCCACCGAGAGATTTTGCAAGGCTGGGGGTATTTGTCCCAATTTTTCTCCTGTCAGCCCAAGGTCCTGCTTAGTCTTACATGTGCTCAGCCACCCTACCTCCTTGCTGTCAAGCATCAATATCTGAGCGTCTGCCTCCCAGTTAGGGGCAGAGCTGGGTAGAAAATGGGTTGTTTTCTCCTCACTGAAAGTGTTAACCTTTCAGATGAAAAACTTTTTGTTGGAAAACTGAAAATTGCCACAAAGTGAAATATTTTCAGCCAAATATTTTTTAAAAAATAAATAAATAAATCAGGTTTTGAGCTGTTTGATGAAAAAAAAATCGAAACATTTTGAGGGACGCAAACAAGTTCTACAATATTCACTGCGTCAAAAGCTCAATTTTCTCACAAAACATTTCAATGAAAAATCTGACCAGCTCTAGTTGGAAGCTTCAGGATTTCATATCCTTCCATAGCCACCACTGCTTCTCCTGGCTAGCAGAAAGGCTTCTGTGATTGCCACTGATTATCCAGGATTTTATCTTGGCTCCCTGCCCAATCTTTGAGGGAATAAAGATCCTATTACCCTTCCTTACTCCCCAGATGGAGGGCTTTCTGGCACCCAAGAGAGCAGGTATGGGTTGTCCTAAGATCAGGTGCTGGAACAATTTGTATAGTGGGCATGCTGAGAGCCATTGAACCAAACTGTAAACCCTGAATATTATGGAAACCACTTGAAGCCAGGGCGTGTGGCAGCACCCCTTGTTCCAGCACCTACGCCTAGGATGGGAGAAGGACAGGACCAGTTGATGTTGGTAAGAAAGAGGTGAGAGATGGGATAAGGAAGAGGGAAACAGAATGGGGAAAAGACTGGGGAAATGAGTGAGAGGGCATGACTGTGGGGGGAAATAATGAATGAGGTGAGGGGGAGCGGGGTGAATGAGTGCAGGGAAGAGAGGGAATGAGAATAGCTGGAATGAATTCAGAGATGACCAAGAAAGCAAAGCGGGAATAGAGAGCCGGCATGTGAACAGAGAAGGCACTCTGCTCCTAATGACTAAACTGGTGCTCAGTTAGCCTGGTATTAGAGGAACCTTGTTCTCAACTATACTGTAAAGCAAGAAATTGAACCAACTGAGTATGTTCTACATAAGCTAAGAAAAAGAAAAAATGTCGGGGCCGGGAGAGGAGGAGAGCAAGAGAGAGCCTCTTATACCAGAAACTAGGCAAAGCATGTTCCTCACAGGGTGATGTTTCTGTGAAAGGACCAGCATGGATTGCAACTTTTTCTAACTACTTAAATATATATACACACACATCTTTATGACAAATCCCCAAGCCCAGGCAGTGCTCTGGTATGCTGGCCACTCGGCTGAATCTGTACAGAACATTATACAGATCTACAGACCCTGGAATGACAGGGATTTTACAAGGGACATATACACATAAGACCCTGAAGCCTAATAAGGTAACCTTTTCCCTTTTGTTTAAAGGCCTCGTAATTTATGTTTTTCATCATCCTACCAGAGAGAGAAGGGTGTTTACTTTTATTTGTTGATGCAGCAATTTGTAATGTATGTTGGAATCTAAGAAGTGATATACCTTATTGACTAGAGAGCAACCTCAAACACCTAGAAAATGAGGAAGAAAAGTGGATGGGTAAAGGACGGTCAACTTAAAATATCGGCGTTATCTTACACAACCCCCTCCCCCCCGTATTTAATGTTCATGGTCACAGAACACTTTGCAAGGAGGATCAACAATGGGCAGAAATGAAGAAAGTAATGTTACTGCACGATTCAAAGTGGGATGGGGAGCACCTGAGTGGCTTGGAGGGAAGAAAAAAGTATGCCAGATAGACAGGACAGTACAAGATAAAGAACCCCCAATTATGGTGGATTATGGGCTAGGAATGAAGATGAGTGAATGAGCCTAGCAGGTAGATACAGAACATAGCCACGAAGTCAGGGAGGTATGGTGAAGCGAGCCCATGGAGAATCAAACATGATAAACTGTTTGTTCTTAATATAAGCATATTCATAAACCAATCTGATCCCCCAAGCTTGAGGGAGAACAGATACAGAAAGCATGTTTTCCATTGTGTAGATAATGGAAATCGTACCTGGAGATACTGATTCAGGTATAGTATTTATCATATATTGTATAATCTCTCTTATTAATACTCTTCTCACTAGGATACCCCAGTGTTGTAATTTATAAGGAAGCTCACAGTTCTTTCTGCAGGTTGTAAGTACATATAACCTGTCCCGTCTCGGATGGAGCTAGCCTGGCTGAGGGTACTTCAAAAGCTCAGCACAGTGGCTGCTACCCAATGCTCTACAATATTCATTGCACTGCCAGGAAAAATTATATCAGCCACGAGATTAGAAACACCCTCATGTAATAGAAACCAACAGGAAGTTTTTAAATTATGGGACTATTGGAACTTACCTTGTCTAGCCCCCGTGGGAAAAAATTCTTGTGTTTGTTTCTAATCCTAATTGCCATAGGCAAGGAACATTTGTTTGGGGGCCTGAGCCCAGGCCTCTGGATACAACTCTCAGCTCTGCCACAGACTTACAAGTCACTTATTCTGTCTGCACCTTAGTTCCCATCTATTAAATGGGTATAACAATAGTTCTTTACTCCCCCGGTGTGTCTATTTGTGCTGAGGAACTCTCGCTGTATTTTTACAGCGCCTAGCAGAATAGGACTTGATCTTTCTTGCATGAGGCCTGTACACGCTACCAGAGTGCAAGTAAGAAAAAATAATAAGAGCTAGGAATGATCACTAATAAGCTGAAACTTAATTGTATTTCTTAAATAAAATGTTGTGAGCAAGTAGCTATTCAAACACGTTTAAATAAATCATCTCACTCTCACAGGTCCTGGGTGCTGAGAGAGCTAAAAAAGCAGCTCCCGCATTTCTGAACAAAAATCCGACACCATTTTTGTGTGTGTACATTTTGTCACCTGGTGATTTACAGCATGCAGGTCTTGGCCCTAACAGTGAAGAATTTAAAGTTCATGTTTTTGCTCCAGGGTCCTGACATCTCCTCTTGTTTTCATTCAAGATATACAAGTACGTTGACGATTATAAGTGGGGACAGCAGATCTACAATGCTTCAAGCTTTTTACAAGAAAAGAGTGCACTTTGCCTAATATGGGCTGCCCAAGGGGCTCTTTGCTTACAGTTGTAATTTTAAACAAAAGGCTCATGGTTTTTACCCCCTGCTTGATCTCATTTATTTTGTGACAGAGAAAATGTGGCAAAGTAGTTTTACTTCTTAGCTGAGAGGGATGGACTTCCATAAACTGACGAGACACAATGGCTCAAGTTTGACAGCGCATTTGCCTACCTCTCATCTGTACATAGTAAAAGCCAGCTTCTGCTCTTAGTCATACTAGTGTAAACGTAACGTAAAAGGGCTGGCTGAGAGCGGAATTTGGCAACGGTTAAGTTGCTGGCCTGCTGAGATCACAGCTTACCATGATGGCCAACATTATCTCACTGTTTCCTTGTAATCCCTCATTGGTCTGTCTGTGTTTAGCTAGTGTCTCTTGTTAGACTGTAAGCACCTTGGAGCAGTTGTTTTGTACAGTGCCTAATACAATGGGGTACTGGCCCATAACTAGGGTGCCTTGGTGCTGCTGCAGTACAAATGATACATTAGGATAATAATAGCATCACAGCCTAGTTATGGCAATGAGCTCCACGTGGGTGAACCTATGAGCCTGCACAGAACTCATTATAGGAATGAAGGCTTGGGATGTATAAGCCAATGGTGAGATTTTCAGTCTATGCTGATGACCCTGACTATAATGCATGGAAGGATGTCCTAGTAGCCTGATTCAATAAAGGCACTTTCCTTTGTGGGGCTGCATGGCCCAATGGCCAGAGTCAATGGAGCTGCCCTCCTTTACAGGGCTGTGTTGGCCTATTGGCCCACTGGGGAAGTGAGACACCACCTAGGAGTGTGTGAGGCCCAGGGTAGGGGTACTCAGGGCCCTCCCTGTTCCTGCAAGTCCCAGCCCAGGTGAGGGTGCTCACCACTGAGTCTGTGGGAATCCCCCCCTGGAACATGCTGACCTGTTCCTCAGTTCTCCAAGTGGAGCAAAGTTTAAATCCTCTGGGCTACTTCCTATCCTGTTTTCCTCAGTGATGATCCATGGTTCCCCAGGGTCCCTGGGGTCCTCGGCTGGTGCGGCTCCTGATGGCTTGATCGGTTCCCTAAGCAGCTTGGAACCTGTCTGTGACTTGATGCCCCTTGGCCCTAACTCTAACCCTGTAGCAGCTCCCAGGAGAGAGCCTGCAGTCTGCATCTTTCCCCTTCAGCAGCCTACCCACACTGAGTGAGGCTGTTAACTTTTATATCCTGCCTCCAGGCTGAGCATGCCCAGCAGAGTGCTGGGGTGGGGCCTCCTCAGCCTGCAATGCACAGTTAACCCCTGAGGGGCCAATGCAGAGTAAGTACACCCCCTCACACAGCCCTTAATATAAAGTGTTTCTCTTTTGTTTTTTGACATTTGTCTTTTGTGTTTACATCTCTTTGCAGCTGAGAACTTATTGGCAATAACAGACCTCCTCACATTGTGCCAAATGTTTACTGAGTGGTATTTTGCAGCGACAGCTCAAATGATAAAATTGAGTAGTGCATACAGTTCTACTCCTGCATTGTAGATTTACTTTTAATAAGAGGTCAAGAAAGCAAAACATCAATAAGCAAAGAAGAGATCTAGCTAATAACCAGAGCTGATCAGGAAATTAACATTTCCCCTGCCCTTGCCAAGACATTTTTTGACAAAAACAAGTTTTTGTTTGCATCGCAATTTTTCACTTTTGCCAAGGAAAATTTGAAATTTGTTTTTACAAAAAAAGAAAATCGGTGTGGGATGTTTTTTGTTATGAATTGATGTGTGTGAGAGTATACATCAGAAAAATTTGCAACAGAAACTTTTCCACTAGCTTTATTAATGGTTTGTTAACATGATTGGATTCTGGAAAGTATTTTAAAATAAACAGATAACTATTAATACAAGTCTGTTTCAGGCTCAGATTTTTTTATGCTCACATCATTCAGTATCAATCTTCTCCCATAATGGAAGAATTATTTTCCATCTTGAAAGATGTATTTTCTTTACCTTCAATTTTTCCCATCTTTTCCTTTGAAGACAAGACCTTACTGGTCTCAAAATGTGTATTATTTAAATAAGAAAATATTTTGCAGTATTCTACTTACATATTCCACTGATCCCTAGTGTATCAATAAATAAACACACCTTCATTGTAAAGTTATATATACTCTAGTGTGGCTCAACCTAGTGTTAAGTAAACAGCAAAAGCTTAGGGAGAGATTCAGGAAGGCTTTCTACATAGAAGACTTAGAACATACTTAATTTTTTTCTTAGACTCATAGGCCAGAAGGGACATTGTGATAATGTCATCTGATTTCCAATATTGCATAAGCTATAAAACTTCCCCAAAATAATTCCTAGTGGAGATCTTTTAGAAAAACATCCAGTCTTGATTTAAAAATGGTCAGTGATGGAGAATCCACCACAACCCTTGGAAAACTGTTCAAATGGATAATTACATTTATTGTTGAATATTTACACCTTAATTCCAGTCTGAATTTGTCTAGTTTCAACTTCCAGCCCGTTCATGTTATACCTTTCTTTGCTATACTTAAAAGCTCATTATTAAATAGTTGTTCTCCATGTAAGTGCTTATAGACTAATTAAGTCACCCTTTAACCTTCTCTTTGTTAAGCTAAATAGATTGAGTTCCTTGACTCTATCACTATAAGGCAGGTTTTCTAATCTTTTAATCATGCTCGTGGCTCTTCTCTGAACCTTCTCCAATTTTACATCTTTCTTGAATTGTGAGCACCAGAATTGGACACAGTATTCCAGCAGTAGTCGCACCAGTGCCAAATAAAGAGGTAAAATAACCTTTCAACACTGTTAGCCAACATTTATATATGTATTAGGTGTAGTATACGCCACAGTAAGAGGTATTATTCACATAGTATTACTATAATATACATTACATAGATAAGTGTTGAGAAGTTATGTTAACTGAATGCATTATGATTAAGGCTAAGATTTTGTCATGGATATTTTTAGTAAAAGTAGCGGACAGGTCACGGGCAATAATCAAAAATTCACGGAAGCCCGTGACCTGTCCCTGACAAAATGTGGAGCCTGGGCAGCTGGCTCCCCCTCAGTCTGGTTCCCCCTCAGTCTTCTTTTCTCAAGACTAAACCTGCTAAGTTTTTTTAACCTGTCCTCATAGGTAAGGTTTTCTAATACTTTTATCATTTCTGTGACTCTCTTCTAGACTCTCTTCCATTTGTTCACATCTTTCCTAAGGAGTAGCACCAGAACTGGCCATAGTACTCCAGCCGAAGACTCACCTGTGCTGAGTAGAACAGAATGGTTACTTCTCCTCTCTTACATACAATATTCCTGTTCATACACCCCAGAATGATAGTAGCCTTTTTTGCAACCACATCACATTGTTAAATTATATTCAAATTGTGATCCAGATCAGAGTCTGCAAAGGAGTCTCTGTGCTGCATCCAACTTCTCTTTGCCCTGGCTCCATGTTGAGGGGCAGAATCCTTTCCTCCAACCTTTGAGTTGTCACTTGTGCAAAAAACCAATTACATGTGGTGCGAATTTCAACTTAAGAAGTGGGATACATTAACTCAATTCCTTGTCATCAATTTAGCACGTTGTTTTCAGTATCTTGGTTTGATTCATTTGTGATAACTAGTTATGTGTCCCAACAGATTTTTTTTTTCCAAGACCAGATCTATTTTAATACTACTTCTCCATAACGCTTTAAGCCCAATGCATTTACATTTATATCCATACAAGTTAAATTCACCACAGTTAAAGACCGTTGGTCCAATTTTATCACAGGAATAACTCCACCAGACCTAGCAAGGTTTTTCCAAAGATGCATTTGTCCCATTGCATTTATATATTTATAACATTTTCTATTACATTAATCTCATGAGAATGACCACTGGGACATTTTTCTGACAGGCAAATGCAAAAGCCCTCACTCTGTGGTAACAGACTGCAGGACACACTAAGTGCTGAAGCCATGAGCTAAGATAAATATGTTGTGTAGATATTTCAAACATTTGCTATGGCTTCAAATCCAACTGTTTCCAAGACAAGTTCAGGGGCTGTAAGTGAACCATCTGTAAGGCATCTCCTAGGCTTTTATCCTGTGCATGCTTTATCTTTCAAATGACTAGTGTGGTAAATCAGCATGAGACATCTACTGTAAAAATCTGCTGCATGACAATTAGATGTGTTTGCTGGTGCCACTCAACCCTGCTATATTTAGCAACATGAGCACCAGGTGGGCCACTGCAGACTAACCCATTAAAAGTAATGGAATGAGTGATCTCACTCTGTTGCTTTCAAAAGCACTGTCTTACTGTGCATGGAGGTTGGTATGTGTGAACAGGGATCTGAGTGCTATAGAAACAAAAGTTGTATTTTATATACTATATGTACCGATGAGGGCAGGCAAACAAAAGCTCTTGTAGATGATCAACGTGAGGCAAGATGTCAAGATGTTTTCAGCCTGCCAAGAACATGGCTCTTACATTTAAAGGCAACATTAGTATTTATGGTCTAAATGTAAACCCTGTTTTATAAGTCAGACGGGAAATTTATGGCTCAGCTGGGATTTTAACCCAAACTTGAATACGTCATGTTGGAAAATAGGGGCTTTTTTCCCTGTGGAAAATGTTGACATATTTTTTTTTTTCATTTTTATTGAAAACCAAAATGTTAGGCTTAAAACCAAAATATTTTAATTCAAAATGGTGCCATCATGCTTCCTGGAATTTGAAGTTTGAATGCCTTATGCTCCTATTCTTCCCTATGGGCCAAGCTCTCTGGCTAGAGTACATCTCCCATGATGCCCCACTTTCTTCCCTCTTGGTGAGGTGGAGGGATCCATCATAAGAGTTCCTGGTTGTCATGCCTCATGGGAAATGTAGTCCAGCCAAAGAACCCAGCCTATAGAAGAGAAAGGGACTGTAAGATAGCCGAACCTACGAGTCCCATGAGGCAATGCGGAGTCATTGGGAATTGAACATATTTCTATTAACTCTATATATTCCATTGCAAGCATACATTGTCTGAAAAAAAAAGTTTTGTTGAATACCCAATTTTCCATCAAAAACAGTTTTGATGGGAAGATTTTTGACCAACTGTACTTCCGAATTCCAGCTCAGCGCCTTAGCCACAAGACCATCGCTCCTCTCTCACTGATCCCAATTTTGCCAGCAAATTGCACTGCAGGTAACACATTGCTTGGTCCTGTACATTGCATCAGTGACTACTGTGATATGCACTGGAGTGCAGGATTTCTGCCGAACACAGCAGGTTGAAAGAGTGACGATTAAATGGATAAAGTTTGCGGCTGACACAAAAAATTGGGGGTGGGGTGATAAATAATGAAGAGGATAGGGTCACTACCACAAAGTGATCTGAATTGCTTGGTAAACTGGATGAAAGCAAACAGTATGCATTTTATCACTGCCACATGTAAATGTCTACATCTAGGAACATACTGTCTAGGCCACACTTACAATATGGGAGACTCTATCCTGGGAAGCAGGGACTCTGAAAAAGATTTTGGAGTCCTGGGGGATAATCAGCTTATCATGAGCACCCAGGGCAATGCTGTGGTCAAAGCGGTTAATGCACAGACCGGGGACTTTCAAGTAGGAGTCACTGATTAACTGTATAGCGAATTGTTTTGATTATACTCACAAATGTTATTAAACATTTTCAAGAGCCCAAATAACTAAACTTAGCCAAATTTATTGTCTAACGACAAAACTGTACAATATGAAAAGAAGACATACACGTTCTCCTTCTAGGAAGCAATTCTTATGTCGCAGCATGTTCATCTTGCACAGAGGCATGCCCTGAAATATGCATTTAAGGCCATGTATTTATAGCAGACCAATATACCAGCCAGAAAATACTGTATAGATTCCCTAGGATAACCCACTAATTTGTACCAGTTCCTTAACAAGCTATTCTGTCCCTTTCTTTATATCATGTTTTGGATAGGCTTCCTATTTTCCCATGCAAAAGTGAACTTCAGCTTTGCAAAGTGTTGTGGGATACTTGACATTGGTGAACAGAATTGTGGGTATATCATAATTTAGGCCGTGACTTCAGCCAGCTTGACTGGCAGCCCCCCTGGCCTCAATGGGCAGCACAGGGGAATCCCTGCCACTCCTGGCCTCCAGCGGTGGCAGTGGGGATCCTCACTGCTCCCAGCCACTCTGGGTAACCAGGGGGAACCCTGGGAGTTCCCTGCCAGTCTTGTGGTGGGGGGACCCCTGGAGCTCGGAGCCGCCAGTGGAGGATGACCCTGGAGCTCCGAATCCCCACAGTTCCCCTGGCAGGCGCGGGGGCAGCAGCTTCCACAGAGAACTCTGGGGCTGCAGTCTGCAGCCCCGGAGATCTCTGTCGCTGGCAGGCACAGGGCCGCAGCTTCTCTCCTGTGCTGGGCAGCGGAGAGAGAAGCCGCAGCCCCCCCCTCCTGGGGACTGAGACCCCGCTATAAAGCGACCCCGCATTTAGCACAATGGGATTTCTTGGATCCCATTTGTCGCGTTATAGGGGAGCTCCACTGTACATCCCTCAGCCATTTATACTCTGCCCCTATATCAGACCACAACATTTACAGCATAGGAGGGGGAAAAGGGCATATATTTACCTCATAAAAATAAACAGCAGGCTCTGCTACATTCCTGGATTTATTCATTCTGAATAATGTTTGACAAAATTATATTTGCTTGTGCTGTTCAGGCAAGCAGTAGCTGGAGTGATATCAAGTAGGCTGTTCTGATAGCTTCAGTAACAATGAGAGTGAGGAAAGAATTGTTTAAAACTGGAGTGGTTCTTTGTAAACTGAAGTATTTAGTAATAAATCATAAGATTTATGCTTTACAAAACACTTTTTATGCATGGATCTCAAGGGAAAGTATCATAACCTCCTTTTTATGGGTGGGGACACAGAGAGGCTAAATGCACTTCCCGATGGTCACTTTACCAACACAGCAGCAGTGCAAGGACTAGAGCGCATCTCCTGGCTCCCCTCCAGTACGCTAAGCCATGTGCCACACTGCCTCCCCAAACATCTTTGGAGCCACGAGGTTTGAGAAATTACCTCTTGCTGGCGGGAATTTAATAATAAATAATTAAACTCCAAGTGATATTAATGAGAGCAATGGATGCTGAGTACTTCTGACAAACAGGTCAACTATGATAACGTATCCCAGAGATTACTGGCCAAGCCCCTATTGCATGGATTGATTGTGTCTTGGGTAGTGATGCATGTGGCCGACATGTTTAAAGAAACTGCTAGCTGCCTGATAACTCTGCAAGAGAATTACAGTTCCACGATAACTGTCTCACATCCACCTCCAGTGTGGTCAAATGGTTAAATTCTCTTCCATCACTGAGCCATGTTTTACCCATTGTATAGAAAGTAGAACACTGGCAGCTCTAAGGAAACGTGAGTAACAACCTCTTGCTTGGTCCAGCTAGCAGAGCTTTTGGTTTAGCATGGAGCAGCACCATCCTCAGTTTAAGTTTGTTTGTTTTTAATTGAGGTGCTCCCTATTTATGTAGTTGCACAACAGCCTCCCTTTATATATGTTTCTGTAGTAAAGGTCACAGAGAATAATTCACTCATTACTAGTGTGTCATGTGGATGAACTTGAAAGTCCCTCAGGACTGGTTGTCTCCTGCATGTTTATTTTACTCAGCAGTATCATGTCAATGTGTCTGCCTAAATATAGCTTCTGTGAAGAGCATTTGTAAGTTTCCTGTTACAGTCTCACTCACAGTTACCTTACAGTAAATGGAAGAAAATCAATGTAATATCCATTCCATGCTGCGGGTTACTGCAGCTACCTGGAAACTTTGGCCAGATTGAGTCTCTTTGCATGGAAATCCTTCTCATTTGGGGATGGGGAAAAATCCAATTTGGTCATTAAAAACACTCTTTTGCCTTTTGTTGCATGTGCACCGCAGAGACGTCTCACAGGAACTGACAATACAGAAACCATGGTGCCCATGAACACAGTTGCAAATGTAAACCCTGGATTAACTGACTCGATACTGGATTTGGATGTGACTATATCAGCAGCTTCAACAAAGCAAATTAAATGGACGGTTCGGATTCAAGGTAATCTTTGAGTGGAAAACACTAAGATAAAACTTGTTAGTCTTTCTATATTATAGCATCACAGCTTTCAAATAGCAAGAAAATAGGTACTTTAAAAATGTATTTAGTTAATGACATTCATAAGCATCTCTCCTAGACAGACACTCAGCTGACAGAAGCACTTCAGTAAAACTAAATTGAAAAATGCTATTACAATATTATAATATATAAAATCATATCAGCCACTGACAAACAATTATAGCTATAAACTGATCCATCAGATGTTATGCCACAGATGAGTAATCCAAAATAGTAAATCTAAAAATACAGACACAGGAGAAACTACACACCCTCTACTACTCCATGCACTGCCATTTTTGGCCCATCCTCTACAAAACACAAGTGGCTTCTCAGCTCTAATTCAGCCAACACAGTGGTCAGTAGCACACAATGATACAATCTGTTGCAGCAGCGTGCAGCTCATGTAGAGGACTTTCTCAGGTTCAATAGGAACCTTTTTACTGTTGTCAGTGGGAGTTGGATCAGGCCTGAAAGGAAAATCTGGCTAAGAAATAAAAATGAGGTTTCTCCAAAATCTGCTTTTTTCCACTAATTTAATGCCAGCTGTTATGCCGGTTTGAACTGATCTAAGACACCAAAGCTGGTGCAAGTTTTTTGTAAGACCCTCAATTTAAAATATAACTTACCAATCAGAGAGTTTGGTTTAGCATAATTTTTTTTTACCATAGAAGATAAGGATAGGTTGTGACAAATTCTCAGACACTTGTATTCCTCTAACAAAGCAAAGAGGTCTGGTCGACGTGCATGAGATTTTCTGTCCCTGAAGCAAGCTTAGGTTCTAGTGCCAAGAGAAAGAACAGGCAGCTTTTAAAGATTCAGAAGTAACTTTGTGTAATAGGTTTCATTGGAACAGACAGATAAATATACTGTTATCTGGTGCTTCTGCAACAGAAGACCCAAGAATGTGTAAAGTAGTAGCAGCAGAATGCTCCTGACAGCGAATAGCAATGCAAATACAGTACCTGAATAGGCCTCACAGCATTTCCACAGAAAGTAGATCAAATGGATCCCAGCAGAGTCTTTGCTGCATCTGTGCATAGGATTCCACACTCTCATATTGGCTTTCCGCCATACTCCCTCCACCTGTGATCTCATCAGATCTCACAAGCTAAGCAAGCTCCGGCCGCATCAGCACTTGGTTGGGAAACGTCCAAGGAAAAGCTAAGCGCTTCCGGAAAGAACGCTGGTGATTCTTATGCCCCCGTCAGTTCTGAACCCTTGCTGTTAAGGGGCACTATGCTGCTACAGATGTAAAAGATTTGAGATATAAAACCAAGGTCCTGACCATGTTTAAAGTCCCCCAGAAGAAGGTTGCAAGAGTAAGAGTTTTAACCCGGGAATCCCAGCTATATTCCCGGAGGGTGATTACTGCTTGCCCCGCTTTGGATCCTCAGCTAGTGTAAATAAGCATAGACCCAATGGTATGATGTCAATGTAACATGCTGAAGAACTGTCTTGTTAACATTCAGCAGTGTGCGTGGGGAATTGTGCACCTAGCAATGTGTGTAATTCATGCTCTTTTCCCTCCTCCATTGCCCTCACTGGTTTGTGAAACCAGCTTCTCTTAGACAGTAAGTTCTGCCTCCTACTATATGTACATAGAGCGCCTTGTACAATGGGGCCTGTTGGGGCCTCGAACTACCTTTGTAACACAGATAAGGAATAATAGTCTTTTCAACTATATGCTCCAGCGATGTCCATTGAGGTTTGGACAGCACCTAGGATATTGAGACCCAACCTGTCCGGGGCCTTTCTGTGCTACTGAATGATAACAACAAACAATAGTTAATTCTCCTATAAAAATTGCCACCATCATGTGACCCTGTCCTACAGCTGAAGACTAGCATTAGGTGTTAGTGGTAACAGCCATAGTCCTTAGAGAGTGGCTTTAAAGAGAAATTAATGAAGTTCCAAAACACTTATAGCAATTACAGTTTCCATAATTCCCAGTGAGCTGATTCCTCCATGGGTTGAGAGAGATGAGAAATAACTTGGAGCCTGTTTTTGCCTAAATGACTTCTAAACTGTTAAAAATACACCTCTAGGGAGAGATTCTGACACCCCTACTGGCATCTTGCTCCAAGATCAGTTACCATTTGGGCTTGATTATCTGCTGCCTCCACCATGGGTGAAACCGTGACTCCAATGAAGTCAATGGTAAAACTCCTATTGACGTCAGAGGGGCCAGGATTTCACACAGTCATTTACACCTGTGCAAAGTGGGTACAGAACATTTCACCCCCACTTTGTATTGATGTAAAGGATCACACAAGGTGTTGAGCAATGGAGAATGAAGTCTATTGGCTTTAATGGGATTTCACACAGGGCCAGGCATTCCTAAGTGCGAGTGACTGTTTTCAAATCCAGCCCCTAGGAAGTGAGTTTTTGACTGTTGATTAAGAACTTGTCCCATGAGGATACTAGCAAAACTGCCATATCTTTAATGCCTGTCTTTATTCACAAAGACTTAAAAAACTGGAAGTTGTTCCAAATCATCATTACAGTGAGAGCTGTACTTTTCTTTAGAAAATATGTCCACCGTTCCATTTCCGCCCCCCCAAAGTAATTCTACCTTTGTAGATTCTTTTTAAGTGTAGTAAGAGGTTAAACTGGGCTAATTTGTTTGTATACTATCGAGAATGGTTCTTGTTTAGTTTTCTGACACAGATTCATATCAATAAAGTTAACGTTTATTTTAAACACTTTCGTTTATCAAAGCAGTTTTCTCAACATTCCTGCCTGCTGTTAGTTTTTTCACTGTTATTGGCAATATCTCAGGTGTAGTAAAAGAATGTTTCACAATGTTCTTTGCTTTCAAAGACCTTTTAAACAAACCTGCAATGAGGATGTAATTCATTTGATGACCTTGGTCAAAAACAAACATATGCTACATTGTGCAGCAGGTGCAAATGTGTTGATAGATTGATAAAACATTTTTTTTAAAAAAAACAAAAGCAAATTCTGGCCACCCTTAGAAGCTAACTGCAGCTTGGTCAATGGAATTTGATGTCTGCATACTCTAAACTCATGAAATTTATGTTGGGAAACATAAAATATCAGCCATGATTTTCAAAACTGGGTACCTAAAGTTTAGCTGCTAAATCCATATTTAAGCTCCTGTATAAAATGTCAGTCTGGCAGCTACCTATGCGTATGAGTAAATTTACACATGCAAGCAATCTTTTGAGTTGACTACCCATGTGTAAAGTTACTTGTATATGTATGTGTTTCCAAAATTGGGTATTTTCTGACTTGATTTCCAAAACTGCTGAGCACCCAATATCTTCCATTGAAAACTCCCAGCATTTCTGGAAATCAAGTCACTTATCTGGATGCCTAAATATGGGAGCCTAAGTTTAGGCTCCCCAGTTTGAAAAGCATGGCCATAAACTCCCAGCTCCTCAGCCAAACCTTCCATTGGTTTGAGTGGGAGTTTTGCATGAGAAAGGACTTCCCGACTGGACAAGTTTCTAATGGGAAAATAAAGCGTAGTGACCATCAATAGAATAGAATTAATCATGATATTCTGAGGGTACAATTGATACAGAATAGAAAGAATCCTGTCATTTCAATACAGGATTTGAGTCAAATACTAGCCCCCTTTACTTTTCTTCTCCCTGCTCCGCCACACCTCCAAATGATTGCAAATTAATGCCATATTCTCCAAGCAAGAGAGTTTACACAGCAGTCCATGTGGGTTCTTTGTGCAAGGAGTAATTTGAGAGGAGGAAGGTACATAGAGGCTGCCTCTGTATTTTGGCAGAAGACAGTTTGCAGTAAAATACATGGACTGTCCCCTCACTTTGAGCTCCTTAAATGAAAGCACTGTGATTCAATAGCAAAATACATACCGATGGGCTTTATCAGTCATATTTATGAGCATGCATACAGCACGGACTAGAAACTCCTAAAGTCTTGTCTCAGCTTGCTTTGGGCCCAGTGTAAAACCTGTAAAGGAGTCTCTGGCAGTAGACTTTTCTTCAACTGTTCCAAAGTCCTCGTGAGGACTCTCGAATGGATATCACCTATGGCACAACTTGGGCCACATCCCTTCAGTGTCTGCTTTTTGCTTCAGGAGACCCTTCACCAGGTCAAAGCAGAGAAGACCTGCAGAATGTCAGCCCCACAGATGTTTGGGATATAGCGCTGTCAATTAATCACAGTTAACTCATGCAAAAAAAATTGTGATTAAAACAATTAAACACAATTAATCGCACTGTTAAACAATAGAATACCAAATGAAATTTATTAATTTTTTTGATGTTTTTCTACATTTTCAAATATATGGATTGCAACACAGAATACAAAGGGTACAGTGCTCACTTTTATATTATTTTTTATTACAAATATTTGCACTGTAAAAATGATAAAAGAAATAGTGTTTTTCAATTCACCTCATACAAGTACTGTAGTGCAATCTCTTTATCATGAAAGTGCAAGTTACAAATGTAGATTTTTTTTATGTAACTGCACTCAAAACCAAACCAATGTAAAACTTTAGAACCTACTAGTCCACTCAGTCCTACTTCTTGTTCAGCCAATCACTAGGACAAGAAAGTTTGTTTACATTTACGGGAGGTACTGCTGCCAGTTTCTTATTTACAGTGTCTCCTGAAAGTGAGAGCAGCGTTCTCATGGCACTTGTAGCTGGCGTTGCAAGATATGTATGTGCCAGACATGCTAAACACTCATGTGCCCCTTCATACTTTGCCACCATTCCAGAGGACATGCTTTCATGCTGAGGATGCATTAAAAATAATGCATTTATGACTGAACTCCTTGGAGGAGAATTGTACGTCTCCCATTCCGTTTTACCCACATTCTGCCATATATTTCATGTTATAGCAGTCTCGGATGATGACCCAGCAAGAACACCACACCATGCCTTTTCCATCTGCAGTTTTAAAGGAAATTTCAATGCATTTTGTGTTTGCAATATTACCATTAACAATGTGAACAATTACCTGGAACTGAGCCTTGTACAGTACTTGAAGGGACTGAGTTTTTAAGAGGGTCTGATATGATATTGTGTTTATTTTTAATTGCTAGGTTTAAACCTATATTTCATTAAAGATGTGGGCTCATGAATTTCACAGATTTTATTTTGCAAAATTTACCTTCAAACCAAGAAATGAAATTCTCTATGGCATTTGAGACAGCCAAGCTGAGATTGAGAATCAACTAGACCAGGAGCGACAAACAGTCCTGTGGCACCTTAAAGGCTAACAAAAGGATTGAAGCATAAGCTTTTGTGGGCTAATACCCACTTCGTCGTCTGACAAAGTTTCGTCTTCGTTATATAGTATATAACTAAACTATTGTTGTATGTAAAGTCAATAAAGTTTTTAAAATGTTTAAGAAGCTTCATTTAAAATTAAATTAAAATGCAGAGCCCCCCAGACTTGTGGCCAGGACCCGAGCAGTGTGTCACTGAAAATTAGCTCGTGTGCTGCCTTTGGCACATGTGCCATAGATTGCCTATCCCTGAACTAGACAAAGGCAAGTGGGGGACTGTACTAAGCACAGCTGGAGCATCTCAAGAAATTAAACAAATATCCCAAGCCCTATCAAATTTATGGTTGACAAAATAAACCACAGAAGTAGCTTTTCATGATTGTTTTTCCAGGACAGGTTTCTAATTGAGAGAACAAGCTCAAAGCCTAAGATCATGACTGAGCAGTGGAAAACTCGACCTCTACTGAAGTCAGCTTGATAAGACCCTAACATGTAGGGATGTCAGTGTTGCCAAAGAGATTTGAACTTTTTTTCTTTTTAAATTGGACCTTATTCAAAAGATCTTGGCTGTGGATGAGTGGGTCTGTGAATGCCTGTAGTAAAGATGACCTTAGACAAGGGAGGCCATTAGCTTGGAATCCACAACTGGGATTTTCTGAAAGTATGGGTTGTTTTTACCTAACTCTGGGACTCAGAAGAGGAAATGACGCCATGGTATTGAAAGCTTGCAAGGAATTACTCGGACAGCCCCCAGCCAAGGCCTTTGATAAACTGCAGCAGCAATACAGTTTCTAAAGAAAGGAGAAAACATCTAGAGAAGCCTCAGGTTGGTCCATTTCCCAATCAGAACATGTCTCCACAATGCTTGAGAACATGAGATTGTAAAAAGTGAGCAGCAAACATGTACATTTTATGACTGATGCTGGAGACAACGTCCTGACTGAAGAGTGGTGGAACAGACTTAAAGGAAGACTGGAGAAAGAGAATAATCCTGAAACCAGAGCATCTGCAGGCATTGCTTCTGAATCAAGAACATATAGTAGTGGTAGACTCAACCCACTAGTTAGGCAAAGGACTATCACATGAATGACAAGGTTCAACAGAAAGCAAAGGAAATGTCCTGGGTTTGTTGAAATAACCTGTTGAGCATGTGTCTGAATCAGGGAATGGGGTAAGGTGTCTGTTTGGAGCTTCCTAGGACTGTGGTACATATGTCCAAGATAGTGTTCTTAGACTTAGTCTTTGTGACAGATAAAATTACTTCTTTCAATATAGTCATCCTAAAGAAAAGGGGAACAAGAGGACAAAATGGGGGCAGAGCAGAAGAAAGGATAGACTGAAAGATGGCTATCCATTAGACAGTTTTGTGCTGTTCCTTAGCGGAGAGGGCAAAAACCTAGGCAATATGTGGAAACTCAACGATTCAACAAGTCTAATTTAATTTCATACATTTCAAGGAGCGCAGGGAATGGATATAAAGTTTTGGCACAGAAGTCAGAGCCATTTTCTGTTTAGAATTTCTCTACCCAAATCCCTTTCCTCGTCCAATCTGTGAAGAGAACTTTTTAAAATGCTGCATTTATGGTGTAGGCACTCCATCTACTCAAGCAAGAGGCCGGGAATTCCTTGTAGGTAGAGGATTCACTTCAAGATTGCACTGAAAAAATGCTCTAAAGGGCATGAAGAATTATTGGGGTAGACCCTAGGTAGTGTATGGGGGGTTAGTCCCCTTTGACATCAATGGAGCTATGCTGATTTACATCTGATTAAGTTTGGGTCAATCAGTGTAAATAAAGCTACAGAACTTTGAAAGATTACTCTGTGCCAGCACTCTGTTGAAAGTTAAACATGCACGCTCTCGTAGACGTGGGCAAATACCTGATTTTTCAATTCATTGCAAGTTCCAAAAAAATAGTAGTCATTTTGGATCCATCCAAAAATGAAATTTTTGGTGAAAGTTCTGAAAAAAAAATTATTTCAGGCAGAACAAAACATTTAATTTTGGGGGGGTCATTTTAACTGTTTTTACTCAAGGAAATTTGGAAACAAAGGGCAAGATTCACAAAGGAAGTTGGGTGTCATTCATAAAAGTGAGGAGGAAGTTTTTGTTGCGGTATCTTTCTTCCACTCAATAGTCAGTGGAACACCTGTTACATGGGAGATGCAGATTCAGATCTCTGCTCTGGAGGAGGAACTTGAACCCAAGTCTTCCCCTTCCCAGGTGAATATCCTAATCACCTGGCTATTGCCTGTCAGGGAACGCTCAAAATCTCCTTTTGAAGCTGTTCCACTTTGTAATTAATGAACTATTAACTGGAGCAGAGACTGTAACCCAGGAGCCCCTAATCACCAGATTATAGAGTCATTCTCACTCTTTGGCCAAAAAATATTTAATTATGAAGCTAGCCCAAACAATCCAAACATTTCATTTCAGAAAGGTCAAGAACTCTTTTGACGTTCCTAATCACTATTTTTCTTTTTCTGAAACAATTTGAAGAAATCAACACAAATTTTGCAAAATATTTCAGTTGACCCAACTCTGCATTTTTTCTGTGAAAACAAGTTTCAGCCACAATTTTTTACCCAGCTCCCTCCCTTGCTTTGGCAGCAGCTCTCCAGTAGCATGGCCTGCACAATAACTAAGAAAGCTCAATAACCCCTGCAGGATTAAGCTCTGACCCTTGGCCAAAGAGGCCTTACCATCGTGGTGTGGAACATTAGAATGTCCATTAAGGGAGTGACTAAAAGGGTATCATCATAGCAAATCAGCAGTTTGATCAATCCAGACTTCCAAGGAAGGAACTCACCCGACCTTAGACTCAAAGTGAAAGAGGTTGGTGCAAACTGAAGAGAAAGTGAATCCATTCCCAAATGGAAATGACATTTAGGAAACTTGCAGAACTCAGGCACCAAGGAGGACTGAAACTATTATCAGGTCTGCTTTGCCAGGTGTCTTTTCAATCTGTTGATGTATTCCAGGTCTCTGCCCCAGTCTCTATGAAAACATCCTCGTTAAGTGGTCTAACATCTGAAAACCCACTAAAACACAGCAAATGAATGATATTCCTGTTATTCATAATTATTATTCATATTACAGTAGCACCCACATATCCCGTTGTGCTTACAGTCTAAATAGAGAAGGAACCAGCAGAGGGAGGTGCAGTGTGACATAACAAACAAACAACAGGGCACAGTGATGACAGCAACATGAGAGAGGGGAACTATCAAATGATGTATATGTTTCATGTACATTTGTTACTCGCACATTTTGGCTGGGGTTGTCAAAGAATTCTAAAGGGGTTAGGCAGTAAAACCCCAATAAATGTCAATCGGATTTGGGTGCCTACCCCACTTAGGCTCCTTTGAAAATCCTGCCCTTTATACACACACACGCCCCATGGTTTGTTCTTGTTTTAAATATCCTAATTTAAACGTACATAGGGCTGCATTCTGTTCTCAGCTACCCCACTGTATCTCTGTTGTAATCAGTCCATAGGAATTGAGTTGTTATACAGGGGTAACTGTGAGCAGAATCTGGTCCTTTAAGTCTGGAATATGAACAGCGCCTAGAATGGGTGTTTTCTCCTCCTGAATCTGGTCACACTGCAGGACTGGGCTAGGCAGTGCTGGAGCTGACTTTGTAGGACTGGACTTGGCTGGGGAAGAGCTGACTTCACAGGGGAGCAGGCCAGGCAGCAATCAAGCTGGGGAAGCTGATTTCATGGAACTGGAGCAAGCGGCCATACCTTGGAGTGAGCTTTTGTCCTATGGCCTTTGCTGGACTGAATGAAGCAAACAGCCTGAGCGCACACAACAAAGGCCTATTCCAATGTGCAGCTGCCAGGTGCAACCTTACAAAGTGAGCTCCACTGTCAAGACCAATCCTGCAGAGGCAGCTCTGAACAGGGCACAGAATCTCTGGGAGGGAATCCTACAACAAAGTGAAAGTCCTGCACAGAACCTCTGTTGTTTCAGACAACGTTCATCTGGTCCTCTTGCTCCCTACCCAATCAAAGTCAGCTCAAGGAGGGTCATTTCCCCCAGCCTATAACTTTTACACTATCTCCCCCTTTTGCAAATACATTTCCATGCGTCATCTCATGTCATTTCCAAAACCAGAACACAAACTCCAAACAATACAACCGGAAACACTGCACAGAATTGCACTGGGGCAACAGAGGGTTGGGCGTGGGGCTAGCAACCCCATCCCGTAAAAATTTACCTGCTACAGAAACGCAAGCAATAGATAATTCAGAGACCAACTTCCTGGAGAATGGCCCAGGACAGAATCCTCTGGCAATCTATTGTTGGCGGCCCATACCCTGAGAGGGGTGGAGGGCATAATGAATGAATGATGAACACTTTAATGTAAGTCAATGAAGTCTGTCCGAGGGAGCTTTCTTCTCCTTTCTTCTGGCTGGAGCTAACTCTGATCTTTCCCTTTATGCATTCCAGTTCTGGGGCTTATATACAGGTACATAGGACATGCCACAGTGGATCAGACCATTGATCCATCTCATCCAATATTCTGGCTCTGACAGTGGCCACTGCCAGCTGCTGCAGAGGAAGGTAAAAAAGAAACCCCCTCAATGGGTAATTACAGAATAACCTGGAAGTTAATGGTGTGGGGCTGCCGTAACTCATTGCAGGGCTTGAATCAGCGCCCTGCTGCTCTTAGGATCTGGGGATTGAAGATGTTCAAAAACCACCAATGTCCCCACCTTCACCCCAGCTGGGCCTGAGCAGATCTGGCTTTTGGGTTTAAGTGTCTTGGTTTTTGTAGTTGGTAATAAAATGCCGAGTTCGGTGTTGAAATGTTCACTCCACTGGGTACTATATAAACAACCTACCAAAGGAGAAAATCATTCTTAAAAAAAACCACCAAACCCTTTTAAATGCAACTTGGGTTTCATCCTGCTCACACTGAAATCAATGGCAAAGCTGCCACTAATTGCAAAGGGAGCAAAATTAGGCCTTTTGGTTTTGAGATGAAATATATAATTACACTAAGCAGAAAATGAAATATTCCATCATGACAGCTTTAGAGTTTAAAAGAAATAGATCTTAGCAGATGCTGATCTGCAAGATAAACAAATTAATTCAATTCAATTCAGCCTCCTCTACAATTGTACTCCTTTGTTCTTTGATTTAAAGTGCCAATTACGGCACTTATATGGCATACCTGACAAAAAACACATGCCAGGACAGACACATAAATCTGCAAACAGAAAACATATCCAGTTGTCCTGTAGCTCTGTTGTATTTGTCTATCATCCTTTAACCTTTAGAACCTTGGCTTTTATCCAGGCTGGAGAGCTACAAAAAAAAAAGAAGAAACGGCAGCACTCCATTTTCAAAGCTTTAACAGCTTGTAAGTGAAATGATTGCCTTTGATGCTGAAATCTCTCCAGATTACATTAGTGTATTAGATTGTACTAAGCGAGCAGATTTAGCTTTGTTCGTTTAAAATCTCAGACTCCGAATGGAAAAAAAAGTGTTTATTATTAAAAATGTTCAATGCAATTTTTTGCTACCTTGCTCTGGGGCAGTTGTGGAATCACTCACTCAGTCATAAGCATACATACTTAGTCATGATCTGAGAAAAATCTCATCGTTATTGCAATATGAAAAGCTAAGCTCATTGAGTTAAGATAAATGACCGGGCTGCATCCTCAGCTGGTGTGAATTGCCATCACTCCACTGAAGCTAACAGAGCTTCTTCGGTTTACACCAGCTGATGTCTAGCCCTGGAAGTGATATTTATTTCTTAACAAAGATTGTATTTCTGCAGCCAATGCAAATTCCTCTTAAGACTTCCATGATGGGTAAGGTGGCAAGGTCAAGACCACAAGATTTCCTTATTTGGGCAAAGTTACGGGTCTTATTGATCCCCAAGTCAATGTGTGTGAGTTCCCCCCCACACCCGATAACTACAACTGTCACATATGCAGACACGCTGCAGTCTGGCTTCTGGAAAGACCAGGTCAAAATCTTTCCTGGGAGATGTAAACTTCCTCCAGAAACACAAAGTCTGTAACATGGCATTTGGTACAGTGCTCTGTGCTAGCGTTTGACATACGCATAGTACAGCACCTCAGGACCACAGTAGCTTATCCATGTCTCCTACTCTGTCCAAATTTAAGGCCCTAATAACAGAGTCAGTTCTGCCATGCTTCTGGCAGTGACTCGAGTTGATTTTAGATACAGATCCTATTGTTGTTCTCCTTCCTGTAACCCCAGCTATTGTCTGTCCTTGGACTGTAAGGTCCTCAGAGTTGGGATTTTCCTCAAGTGACTAGGACGGGACGGGCACATAATGGGTATTACCGTATATAAATCATTAATAAATTAAGATCTGGTTCATAAAAAGTGGGAGTGACACAGTATTGGAATTAGGTTCAAATAAAAAATAAAAAGGCTCCCTTGTGGAGATAACCAACTTTCCAGGAAAACAACAGCATTTCATTTACAGATCTTAGAGAAAAGCAGCTCTGTGACTCCTCTGACTTATTTCAAATTTAGAGCAGGCTGTAATTCAGATCCTTTAATAATTAAAAGGCTTGTGAGTCTTCTTAGCCTCACAAAGAAGAAACAGATAAGCAGCTTTCAGAGTACTAGAACACAGACTGCTGTTTTAAGGGGCATTTGTGGAATATTCTTCCAGTGTTTAATAATGAGTTGTAAAATTTCATACCCAAATAGGAATATTAATACAGTTGCAATGTATATATAAATTTCTTAACATGTTAGTTTGAGGCCTTTAAATGTCTTTAATTGTGAATTTTAACCTATTATGAACCAAGAGCATATATATTCAAAATATAAGCTACGTGGTTTAATTCTGTACACAAGAGGCAAACAAATTCAAAGTCAAGAATGAAACAGAAAACTCATGTGAAATGAAATTCCTGGTTCAAAGAAAGGGAGGGATATAAACAAATTTCTTGGCTTCTGTCTGTCCTCGAATTTCCTACGACCTGGTGTTTCAATGCTGGCTTTAAATGCTAATTTTATATATAAAAAATTAAAAATCACAGGAAATTTACAAGAACTAGTCTGATCTAAAGCCTTTGTAAGCTGAATACAGATGGCTGGCTGATGTGCTAAGACTGTATCAGTTTATAATACAGTACTGAATACCGTAGTGCTGTGCCATATCAGATGCTGCTGCACTGGATTTTAATACCTCCATGTTGCATGAAAAGGTCGTTACACTTTTGTGATCTAAAATAATATTGTTGGTTGAAAAACAGGTTAAAGGGGAGGAAATATTTTGTGCTTAACCTGCACAGATGGCTTCCATCAATTCCACTACATAATTCTAGTAACTGTGTGATGTTACATAATAAAAACCCATGTTTCTTTGCTAATAAAATGAGACAAGTTGTGAAGCATACAAGATATTTGTCGCATTCTGCTACTTTCTTGAAAACAAGCTGTTTGCATTTGTCCTTCGTGTATCTTGTTCAAAACACTTCTGCCTGAAAAATTTCAATAGCATTTAAAGCCATCATACAAGAGACAAGTAAAATGATTAGCCCTAAAGCTTGCTGGACCTGATTTTCAAAAGTGTTGTGGTTCCCACTGGACTTCAGCTAGATTAGTGTGTGCTTCCTTTTTCCTTTTTTTTTTTTAATTAAAAAAACTTCCTTGCTGTGCATACAAAAATGTAAATGCATTATCTGGTACTAAATCAGGTGCAGAAATAGTATGTGCATCTAAAATAAATTGTCAACATCCATCCTAAGTTCTTGTATTAGTACTTGAACCTGATTGGATAAAATGGTGTTTTAGACTCATGTCCTGTGAAAAGTTATGCATTTAAGCATATGTTTGGACTCACTGAACAATGTGACAAAGATTAGCATAGAATCGGAGTCTTAGAGCACAACACATTTTACCAGAAAATAATTTTAGTTCACAAAAGTAAGGTTTTTTAACTTACCATTTTAAAAATACAGTGAATATCTGGGCTTTCTTCCCCACAATGGCCACAGAAATTTGATCCAAGCTATGTAACTTAATCAGAACATGGAAGCATTTGATCTCATTCATGGACCACCTTAGTGATGAGGACTCTGACCTGACATAGCATTTGGCAAGATTTTTAAAAAATGAAGCAGCAGAGGTTTTTCTCTAGTTTTATACCTAACAGGAAAGTTTAAAGAACCTGAAGGAACAGATACAAGGCCACATGCTTCAGTTCCGAGTGGCAGGAGAATGCAACACTGGGATGAAACTTCATCCAAAGTATACAAAAAAATAGGAAGGAAAGACATCCTGTAGCATGCCCTTGGATCTGTTAACAAAGAAGTTTGTTGTGTATCATAGTGCACATCATAATTTTAGAACACCAGTATTCAGATCCTTTTGGGGCAGCAGTTCAGCACTCAGACCCAACATAGGTACCTGAAAGTGGCAAAGGGGATGCAGAGCTTCTCATCTCACTCACGATTACATGACACTAGCCTCAGTGGAGTTACTCCTGATTTACACTAGTAAAGAAGCGAGATCTGAATCAGGCCTTGGGCACATGTGAATACCTCCCGCACCAAAGAAAACAGAAAGAGGCAGCTGACATCAGAAAGGGACCACATGCTGCATCACGTGGATAACTGGAGCCACTACTACAAGGATCAGAGATCTAGAACCTGGGTCTGCAGATGGCTGGTGCTTCTACATTGCCACAGCAGAGATCCCATCCATCTGCTGTAAACCCTGGGGGGACTAAGCATCACAGGAAGTACGTACAGCCCATGGAAGAACCGATTGGCAGCAGCCTTCCGTGACCTCTGATTCATCCAGATGCACTATTTAAAAACAGAGGGAATTCCAGGAAATTATCTGCAACCTGACAGCACCTGTCCTGTTGCTCTAAAGACCCTGCTCTTGGTTTCTGCTTTGGTCTGGCTGTGTTTTCTGGCTCTGACCCTTGGCTTGACTCCTGACTCTGACTGTGGTCCGTGGCTAGACTCCTGATGCTGACTCCTGATTTCTGATTCTGGCTCTGAGTCCTGGCTTGACTCCTAGTGCTGCTTCCTGCTCTGACCACTAGGCCTAACTCCTGATCCTACCCACTGGGCCAAACTGACCACATCCCCTCCCTATATTGACCCAAACCACACCCTATATTATCATGGTGATCTTGAACCTGCCTGCAGAGGGTGCTTCTACTATGCCATGTTTGATTGGGCATCATGCTATTTAGCATGTTCCCACATGACAATGGCACACAGGGAAGTACATGACCCTATTCTGCACCAACCTACACCCTGCACCCCGCACAGTGCAGTAACATAAGACCTATAGAGAGCTCTGTAAGGACTATTGGAAAGTCCCAGGAGGTAAGAAGGGGATCTATGAGGTCCCAGTTTCTTCATCCCTTGTAAGGAGGTTTGTAGCACACGATACCTTACTCCAGACTCTGGTAAACTGGAAATCAACACTAGCGAAGCAAACTCCGATCATCCTACTTAGACTCTCGAATTAAAAAGCTTTGTCAAGCAGTCTTGAATGATAGACAGAGGACAAGACATTAGGCATCAGTCATGTATCCCTAGAAGGCAGGACACTTGACCTTAAATTTCATCGCCTTTTTATGTTCACTGTCCCTACCTGATTTCTGCAGTGAGCAGAGCTGTAGTAGTAACTGCCGAGGAAAATGGCCGAGTCTCACATTAGCGTTCAGTTGTGTGCCAAATTCTGTGCCAGAGTACGCACAGCCACGTTGCTCTGACCTCTGCCACAGGTAGTGCTCCCAGAGCACTTAGAAAATCTCTGTCAGGTGGTACTTACTATTCTGATGTATTATTATTTTCAAAGTGCTCACTGGGGAAACCAGGGTCACATTACACAGGAAACCAAGAGCATAAAAAAAGGGATGAAGATAAAGAGAAATAAACTCGGAGGTGAAAAACACAAAATAGCCCAGAGCACACGGAGCAGCCCAGGAAGTTGGCCTGTGCTTCCTCTTTGTACTCTCTCCATTTCTGGGCCAGCTATGCAGCAGTTTGGTTCCCTGCTCTAAGTTACACCAGACTCTCCAGCCCAAAGGGGCTGAAGCAACCACCAGAGATGGGGCAGAGAATTTCCACTCGTATCCCCTTTACTCTGGCCATAGTCCTTACACCAGTAGCAGGCAACAGCTTTGTCCACTCTGCACCATCTGAGTCGTCCATCTACACTGGGGTGATTCTCCCAGAAAGATGAGGAGGGTTACACCAGCTCTGTGTCCAGAACCTGCTGGCAATGCAGTCTGGGGCATGATCTGTGCCAATGTATGCAATGACCTACAATCATAAAGAGCCGAGTTTTCAGTGAGAGCTCAAGCGGAGATCACCACTGGAAACTCAGGCCCTAAAATTTACCTTAATATCTATCTAATCAATCGATCTATTTATCTCAATGTTACACAGCCAGCTTTGTCCAAAACAGCAGGGTGGGATATTCAGAAGCATGTAAATGACTTCGAAGCACAGGTCCCTTTGCCATTTATTGTTATACTTGAAAAAGAAGACAAACTGGAGGTGACTTCGTGCTTGTATCCACTTAAAATGCTACAGCAGCACTTCAGTATAGCCACTAGCTTCGCGGATGGGAGGCATTCTCTCATTGGTGTAGATAATCCACCTCCCAGAGAGATGGTAACTAAGTCAATGGAAGAATTCTTTCATCAACCTAGCACTGTTTCCATGGGGATTTAGGTCGGTTTAACTATGCCACTCACAGGTGTGGATTTTTCACATCACTGAGCAACCTCGTTATGCTGACCTAATTTTCTAATGTAACCAGGCCTTACTGTCCTCACCTTTAACCCACCCATAAATCTGAAGCCCTTGTTTTATTACCAAGAGGAATTCCCTGAAAATAAAAGGTGCAAGAAACAGCCCATTAAAAGGGTATGAGGATGTTATTAAAGAAGTAAATCTTCTGGTTATCAGCACTGCAAGTGCATTCTTCTGGGGTCAGGTGGTAGTGTGGAAACCAGCGCCTGTTGCAGCAATCCCACAGAGATGTTTGCAGAATGACTGCCATTTGTCAGAAGAACATTTCTTAAATTGTTCCCAGCACTTTCAAGTGCCTGATTGTGACGTGCCCAGTTATTTTACTGATTAATGCACGAGGGAAAATATTAATCAAATATCACCTCCATACACAGGGTAGTCCCAACAAAGGAACCAGAATTGCCTCCTGGGTGGTGGTGGTGGCGGGGGAGGGGAGGACTGCAGCATGTTTTATTCAAGGCTGTGCCATGTTGCCAGCAATTCTATTAGTAGTTTTGGCCCTTGAAACTGTTCCCGTTCCTCACATGAATTGGTGGAGCAGCTGCAGTCACCCAGTTGGAGCTCACCCTTTCCCGCGGAGAATCAGCAGCCACAGTGTGCCCAAAGCAACCGAAGGAGGTAAAAGCAACTGGATTTAGGCAATAGCCAAGAGCAAGAACCACCTGCCAGAGGTTCACGGGGAAGTAATTTTAAAGATGGCAGATGGTTTGTCCCACCTGCAAGTCATGACAGTGACTCAGGCGCTTCTCGGCCAGATGGAGCCAGTTGCTCCTTTTGGAATGGGCTTAGAAGCCCCTGAAACTGTGGAAGTGACATGGAAGGATGGAGAAAAGCTGTATTAGAGAATCCTCAGGAGACTGTATTAGCAGCTCACTCCTGTTACGTTAATCGCCCTCATATTGTCCCCATCCTGCCCCCAGGCCCCGAGGTTTATCAGAAATCAGAATTCCATTTCAGAACAACGTCAAACAAAAGCAATAATCATGCAGGGGTGTTGGGGGGATATTATCAGTCCAATCAAACAGAACAATCACATCTACAGTCAAGGGAACATGTAATCTAAACATGTCATCCAGAGCTGTGCCAAATGCTCATAGAACAACAGGGAACCACACAGAAGTTACCTTGGTCAGTATTTCACTACGAACCTGAAACTCAAGACATGAAAAGGTCCACTAAGGTTCTGATACTTTTCAGTGAAGCTGACCCAAGGTTTTTCTCAATGTTTTATTGATTGGTTTACTTTTGTATGAAATCGTATGGTTCTGATGTAAAATCAGGTGAACCTGGGCTGTTTTATCCAAAGTTTCTCTTTCAATCGGAGGGTGGCAAACCCCTGGGGATCACAACTCAAGATGTTATTTATTTGCTTTTTTGCTGAGCACTGAACAGTGTAGCCAGCCCTGCATATTCCCAAACCCATTGTCACACGAACCCACGAACAGCAAAAATTGCTGATTTCTGCAATGGAGAGTTTGAAAATTGTTACTTAAAGCACCATTGGTATTGAAGACGTTATAAGATACCGAAGCCAGCACAGGATGTTGAGTATCTGGAACACTTCAGAAATATATCGTTTAAATAAAATCAGTGCATTTCCTATGACAAAAAATGCACTTAGAAACATTTATGAGTCAGATCTGGGAGCTCTGAACGTGAGAGCACTGCAAAATGGGATCAATGGCTGGCTTTTCCTTTTTTCCACATTCTTTATTTGGAGAGCGGTTAAAAGGTTCTCTAGTGATAGGTTTTTAATTAAAGAATGGTTTTGGGCTGACATAAGATGAATTTTTTTTAATCCTTTTTGCAAACCAAGAAATTCAAAACAGTTTTATTTCAGGTCAAATCAAATGCTTAATTTGACTGAAAACAAAATGTTTCATTTTTAATATTTTTAAGCCTTTTAATAAATACATAAATAAACAAAACACAATCGAAGTACAATTCAAAAAGAAAAGTAATTTCAAATTGGAAAATCAAAATGTTTTGGTTAGAAAATGTCAAAACAAAATATTTTGATTTTTTTCAGAAATTGTTTGTTTGTTTCCTGACTGAAACCACTCGACAAGTTCGATAGGAATTCCTGAAATGTTGTGGTTGACCCAAATCTCCTTTTTTCAGCTAGAAAATTTTGCGCAGCTCTAATGGAAGCCTTTCCATTAACTCAAATAGGCTTTGGATTAGGCCTTAAGTAACTGTCCTGGTTTTCATAGGCTCCTACAAATGCCGAGGTGCTGCTGAGTTCATATTTGTTTCATCAATTGTTTTAATAGTGAGCATCATACAAAACATTAATGTCTCAACCCTCCTTCCCTGAGCCAAACCTGGGCTCGACATGAGCAAGCATGACAGGACTGGGGAAGGAAGTCATCTTCCTGAGAGGTCATGGATCCACTCTGCAATGAGCCTTAGGACAAGTCTACACTACCCACCAGATCGGGGGTAGAAATCGATCTTTTAAGGATCGATTTATCGCGTCTTGTCTAGACACAATAAATCGATCCCTGAGTGCTCTGTCAACTCCAGAACTCCACTGCGCTGAGAGGCGCAAGCGGAGTTGACGGGGCAGCTACTCAACGCTGTGAAGATGCTGAGGTAAGTCAACCTGAATGCATTGACTTCAGCTATGCTATTCACATAGCTGAAGCTGCGTATGTTAGGTCGAACCCATCCCGCAGCGTAGATCAAGGCTCAGACTCTATCTTCTATCATTAAAATTTGGATCCCTTAGAAGTTAGTGGGAGTTTTGCACTCACTGCGGCAGAATGGAATTTAGCTCAGGGTGCCTGGTCTCTCAAACGGTCTCTGTCAGCACCATACAACACTATCAATTCTGCTTAAGTCATGGAGGAAAAGGCATGATTGCCCCTAGTCATTAAAAACAACTATACTACTCTTTGATCTGCGCATTTATCAGTCATCCTAGAGAAGGGATGCAGCATAAAATGTAGGACAGGCTGTACTGTGGGAGGTAATGTTACAAAGGCCAATTCCCACCTGCTAACTGCTGTGAATACACAGGCAAACAGCAGCAGGTGTGTCATTTAAACTGATTTTACAACGGGGTGTGCCTTTAACCTAAGTATAGAGCCACAACAATACCTTGCATTGTTCCTAGCAATTGTCCTAACTAAGCAAAAATACTATTTATCAAGCGGTTGAATAAGTGGATTCTTCTAAGGCAGGGGTAGCCAACCTGACTCTGGAGCCACATGCGGCTCTTCAGAAGTTAATATGCTGTTCCTTGTATAGGCACTGACTCCGGGGCTGGAACTACAGGTGCCAACTTTCCAATGTGCTGGTGGGTGCCCACTGCTCAACCGCCTGCTCTGTCCCAGCCTCACCCCCTCCCTTCAGCCTGCCACGTCCTCACCCCTCCCTCCCGAGCCTCCTGTACACCACAAAATAGCTGATCGGGAGGTGCTGATTGGCAAGGCTGTTGGTGGGTGGGAGGCACTGGGAGTGGGGCAGAGGAGCTGATGAGGGGGCTACTAACGTATTACTGTGGCTCTTTGGCAACATCCATTGATAAATTCTGGCTCCTTCTCAGGCTCAGGTTGGCCACCCCTGTTCTACTGTATTGGTATTCCCCTTTTATTGAATGGTTTCCAAGTCCTGGTCCTATTGGAGTCAATGGTCACTTTCCCTTTGTTGTTAGGACCAGGATTATGTACTGAGGCATAAGACTGAAGGCCAAGTGACTTTGACCACCAGATAAATGTATTAGATCTCTACAAAGGAACTAGGTAACCTGTTTCAGGGCATGGCTACACTTGAAACTTCAAAGTGCTGTCGCGGGAACGCTCCCACGGCAGCGCTCTGAAGTGCGAGTGTGGTCACGCTTGAGCACTGGGTGAGAGCTTTCCCAGCACTCCTGGTAATCCACCTCCATGAGGGGATTAGCTCCCAGCACTCGGAGTCTGTCTACCCTAGCGCTTTAAAGCACTCAGAGTTGCTGTGCTCAGGGGGTGATTTTTCAAGTTCCAGCACTATACAATGTCAGTGTAAACAAGCCCTTAGTGTGGTCTAGTCTACTATATCAGGCATTAGCCTGGGATCCAGGACACCTGGATTCTAGTCCCACTGTGACAACTGACCTGTGAGATCTGAGGTAGGCCACTTCCTCTCTCCCTGCCTTTTTCCTCTGTTTTATGGTTAGGATCGTCTCTAATTATGTGAATGTTCAATGTCTAGTACCATGGGACCCATGTCCCAGTGGGGGTCTCTAGGTCCAACCTTAATACAAATAATAATAATGATAAAAATAGGGGGAAATGGTAGCCATGTATTTTAAAGGTACTGATGACATCTTAGGACATAACTAATGTCAAATCTAATAGTTACATTTTGCCCAATTTTGCAAGTGGGTATATTTTTATTCCTGTTGGCTAATCCATACGTCCCAGAGCCACACCATAAATATTAAAATATGTTTAATACTACACCTCTGCTTGATTAAGGTTTCCTTATTATAAATGTAGTAGATTTAACTGTATAACAGAATAATGGCTAATCTTATTTTGAGCAGCAGATTATATGACCTGTGAATGAGTTGTGTTATCTGGGTTTTATAACAGTCCCTCTTAATTTGTAAATGGTTATCTGTTTTGTTTTTAAGTTTTTACTCTCCAAGGACCAAAGCTGCATGTGTGGCAACCTAAAAAAAAAAAAGAAAAAAAAAAGAAAAGAGGTTTTTAAAATGCAGATGTGAATTTAAAGCTTGCATTAACAACACTCATTCCTTGCTCTTGGTACTTTGCCCAGACTTGGCAGATGTAAATCTAATTTGCCCTAATTATGCTTTTCTAAAAGAATGCTGAGTAGAGAAGCTGTACACAAGTCTCTAGAGTTGCCTTTTTTATAAATATGAATCATCTACCATTTTGAAACAACAAAAACCTTTCCCATGTGTTTTCAAACCTTCCCACTTATTTTATAAAAACACTGCAGGAATTACTGGTTAAGAAAATAAGAAAAGACATTTTAATTTTTCTCAGAACCTTAATTTTTCATGTTGAAGAGCAAAATGCAGGCTCTTGCTAATAAAAGAAGGGATTATTAAGCTGCACCTGTTGGATACAAAACTGCATTACATCTAGAGTACAGCTTATTGTATCTTATCCACCCTCCACCATTACTGATGTTTGTGTTCAATAGTGTGCTTGTTGCAGATATAATATAAATGCAAACAGCACAAACCCCAGAAATATTCCTAATGGAATTAACCCCCCAAATTTAGAAAATGTGTAGCCTCCAACACAGTCAAAAAAATTAGGGGCCATATCTTCAACTGGTGTCACTCCACTGAAGTGAATAGCTCCACCAGCTGAGGATCTGGCCCCTAAGTAGCTAAGGATCCAAATCAGACACTATATTGAGGAAATTAAATAAGGCACATTTTCTGTCCCTCTTCTCAAAATAGTGGTCTTACATCTTTGTATGTACTATGTAGGATTATTTGGCTGGGGAGATAATGTGCATGTGAAACAACCAAGCGGTGTGTGATTCTTTAGTTTTTATTTTTTTTGCTTAAAATGGAATTAGAATATATTTTCATAACTTCTTTTCTAACTGTGTTCAAAACTGGGAGGGTTGGATGCTCCTAACAAGCAGGTGGCAAACTTGGAGCTCTAACTTGATAGAGCTTGAAACTAGAAGAATTCCAATTGGTAATAAGACACCAGCTTGAAGTAGAGAGTATAATTAACCATTCGAATAGCTTGCCAAGGGACGCGGTAAATATTCCATCACTTGAAGTCTTTAAATCAAAGTAAGGGCTTGTCTACCCAAACAATTAGACCATGACAAGCTGGGGTATGAATCTACCCAGCATTAGTTTTCCATGAACTAACTGTCTGTGTGGATCTTGCTGACGTTAACAGTTTGTTAACGCACTTTGAACTGGTCCCATTTCAGAGGACTAGATCAGGGAGTATTAACTAACTGGCAGTGTGTGTCAACACAGTCCACCTAGACAGTCCATAGCAGGTTAGCGCAGGGGAGAGTCGCATTCCAGCTTGCCATGAACTAAATGTTTGTCTAGCCAAACACTGTAGTTCAGCCACAATGCCAAGTCAGGGTGAGTTGAGGGCACTAAGCACCTATCAGGTTTAGGTTCAAAATTACATAGATTACCGAGCAAGTGAAAACAAACCTGGTGTAGAGAAGGAAAAGAGAAGAGATAAAAGAGAAAAGGCCAAATTTCTGCTAGTGTAACCACTGAAGTCATTGGACCGCCACCGATTTACACCATCAGAGAATCTGGCCCAAACTAAGGAAAAGAAAAATTTCTCGAGGAAGCACTTTTTATAGACAATTCAAACAGATAATTTTTAAAATATATAATCCACTGTGAGAAAGGGCATAGCATGTCGGAAGTGAGATAAGTGACAGAAATCAAGCAGAACAAAGTCATTTTAGAAGTGGATTAGGAGCCTGATTTGAAGCCCATTGAAAGCTTTTGACGTCAGCGCATTTTGGATTAGGCCGTAGCAGAAGAAAAAGGAGGCATTTTCAGATACAGGACTAGGCATTTACAGCTTCTTTAAAACCAACCTGAAAATCAGGTGTGAGGTTTAAAGACAGATAACTAATGCACCATCACAAAGTGATGCCTGTGCAGGATAGCAACACGGAGGCCATCCTGTTTACATTGGCCTCATTACTACTACAAAAGTGATTTTTTCCTCCCTTGGTATTCTACTGTTGAGAATAGCCCACTTCCATTTTATTTGAATTGTCTCGTTAGCACTGCCCCTCACTTGGTAAGGCAACTCCCATCTTTTCGTGTACTGTGTATATATATTTGTACTGTGGATATATACTTGTATTTTCCATTCCATGTATCTGATGAAGTGGGTTTTAGCCCATGAGAGCTTATGCCCAAATAAATGTTAGTCTGTATCAGCAGAAACGAGGAGGAGTACTTGTGGCAGCTTAGAGACTAACACTGCTACCCCTCTGAAACACTACATAAGGGGACCCAAGGTGAGGGCCTCAATCACCCCTATCTTTTGAGCTTGGGAAATGGCCACTAAAAAGGTCTTGCTGCCATCAGTGGCCAGAAGGTACTGAGGGATGGCCTGTCCCCTCCGCCCTTTATGCCCTCAGGTGAAGGGGCCATGAGGACATATAGGGTGCAGGGGCATCCCCCAAAATACTGTTGATCACAATAACCCCATCTCCCATGTATGTGGAACATGTGCACCAAAAATGGAATCTATGTGGACAATCACTAAGAAAACTTTATAATTTTGAATCAGTCCCTACACTGGGGACATGCAAATGTAATGGAAGAATTTTATAGCTGTTTTATTAAAGTGAGAGAAAGCTTTAGCTATGAAAAACAACTCTCTCAACAATCTGATGCAACATATATCTGTATATCTATCCAGTAAGAACTCCAAGTACTATAAGTGTATATTAAGCCTAAGACTTGCCATGCAGCCATCACCAAAGTGACTGAGTTATCTGATCAAACTTATTTGTCAGTATTGGTTAAAGTAAAAGGCTTATTCAATATTTATTGAAATTGAGAGAAAACTTTAGTAAATACGTTCCTTTTCAGATGAATGCAATGAACAGCTGCTTGCTAAGATGTTGGTTTACAATATCTTTACTTTCCAAGGAGAAACTATTAATTTGCATAAAATATATAGCCTCTGGATTCATGGCCACTCGATTCTTTTACAGTCTTTGGTTTGTTGACCTTTCTTTTTCCATTTTCATGTAATAGGCTCTTTACAAAAGTCCTTAATATGCAAGTTCAGTTTCCTGAGCAATCACATTAACCAATAAAGCACTGGAGGCTACAATTCAAGAAGCACTATGCATCTTTTACAGCCTGAATTCATATGGTAACGTTATCAATGATCAAAATAGTGCACATCCCTTTTGCTGTTGTCTTCGCCAAAAACAACACTCCCAGAATTGATCCAATGAAGTGAATAAAAGAATGGAGCAAGGAAGGAGAGTCAATTTCAGTAGAAAGCAGCTGCCCACCCCTCTGGTCAGAGCAGAATCTGATGTGAAATTGAAGCCCAGCAATGAAGACTGAGAGACTTGACTAGGAGATCAAAGCCCAAGTACTCTGATTGCCACATGGGTATATGGTAAGTAAGTAGTATTATAGCAGAGGCAATGAGTGGTGTTATAGCTAAGGCTGTGTCAGCATTTCCGTTATAAAGCCCAGATCCAACACTTTTTGAAGTCAGTAGAAAGGATGCCATTGATTTCACTGGGAATTAGACATAGTTCTAAATCATGTTTTTCAGGAGGTTGTAATTTGGCCACACAAATTGCTGTCATCTGATGCTTGGAAAACAGGCTAATCTACTTTGGATTAAACATTTGTGAGAGAAGGTTTAGCAAAAATATTTTGTCTGTGCATAAAGTTAATAAATAAAAGTGATTCTGTACAGTTTCAGTCTCTTACATCCTTGTGCATTTTTGTATTCTAAAATATTTTGCAGGCCACTGTATTATATGCTGTAAAAGAGGCCCTTTTGACATTTTGCACACTTTTTACACCAGTATTTTCAGATGTACATATATTTATTAGTAGTATTAGCTCCACGTTACACAGATTGGTAGGCTATTGCGTAATAACTTTAAAGGAATCAAATGCACATTGTGGTGACAGCAGTCTGTAAAAAAGGCATTAAAATCTGTATCAGGTGCAATAATTAATTAGTATTTGTATTAGAGTAATACCTAGTTGCCTCAACTGAGACCAAGCCCAATTGTGCTACGCACTGTACAGATTCATAGGAGGAGGATGAATGCCCTGAGGAGCTTACAATTTAAAATATGAAAGGCAGACAAAGTGAATCTAGTGCTAATGACAACTCCAGGAATTCTGTTGATCCACAGAACAGCTACAACACAGGCAGCAACAATACAAATGAGTGTTCACCGTAATGAGGTTAGACATGCCTCTAGGGACAAGTGGATAGTTCATTCTCCATGACCTCGCCATACTTAAGCTCTCTTCTATGACAGTCAGCAACACTACCAGTAAATATCAATATCAATAGTAACTTCTGTGATTTAGACAACTATTTAGAATGGAACTAGTGCCACCAGCTAATTTCTCATCAGTCACTGGGTACAATTACTCACTACTAGTCTGCAGTACATTTGAACCAGTTAACTTATATGCACAAGGCAGCACATCCGACTGCAAGTCTTCAAAGAATGTCATTCCCTTCTCATCCACCTAGCACAAATAATATTGCTATGGTAATTAATGTTAATAGAATGAATAACAAGAATCAATGCACAAACAAGTGGCAAGATTTGATTCTCTTCCATTCATGCACTTAGATTCACATGGCAACTGGCCTCCGTCAGATCTGTGATAGAATAGATATTTTATAATCATATCCATCTGTATTAAGAGGTAGGATACATACACCCAGCTCCCATTGACTTCAATGGGAATTGGGCATATAAGGGTAGGGTGACCAGACAGCAAAGGTGAAAAACTGGGACAGAGGGTGGGGGGTAATAGAAATCTATATAAGAAAGACCCAAAAATCAGGACTGTCCCTATAAAATCGGGACATCTGGTCACCCTATATAAGAGTAAAATTTGACCCTAAGTAATCCAGTGATTATCCCTAAAACAAACAAGGAAGCATTTGTACCAATGACAATTCACACATTTTTAGATATTTAATTCATACTTGCATTATCACTGATGCACAACATTACAGTTTGAGGGTGTTAAAAATCACACTTTCAGTTGTCCATCATCTGTTGGTCCATCATCAGATTTGAAAATGAACATTATTAAGTTATTTGGAAATGTCCCACTTTGCACGTGCTTATATATGATGTTTCTTCCTATTGGGCTTGTGCCTGAGGGAGCAGTTCTCTCTGTGGCAGTAGGTACAGAGGACTGGGAATGTAGGCAGGTATGTCTGTCACTCCCCAGGTCTACTGGCCAAAACCCTGTTTGTAGGAACAGCAGCAAATACTACAGTGGAGAAGCAGCCATCAATACTATACTTACACTGCAGTAGCAGCTACACTGTTGCTCTGCGGCTTTGAGGGATGTGGGTAAAGGATTTCCACCAAAACAGAGATCCTTTGCACAAAATATATTTACTACGCTTTGTACAGGAGACCAAGATTTGCCCCTGAGACACTTAGGCCAGGTCTACACTGGGGGTAGGAGGGCGACCTCAGATATGCAATGTATCTTAGGTCGACTTACCTTGGTGTCCTCACGGCAGCGAGTCGATCGCTGCCGCTCCCTGGTCAACTCTGCTTCTGCCTCTTGCTGCGGTGCAGTTCTGGAGTTGACAGGGAGAGCGCTCAGGGATAGATTTATCACATCTAGACTAGCAATAAATAGATCCCTGATAGATCAATAACTACCCGATCTGGCGGGTAGTATAGACTTGGCCCCAGGGTGAAATCCCAGCCCCACTGAAGTCCATGGGAATTTTGCGATGAATTTCGTTGGGGCCAGGATTTCAGGCTACATTTTAATTTTAAAATCCAGAGAGATTAAAACTGTGATCAGTTTTTTTGTATGCATCTTCCACTCCTGCTTCAATAACAAAGTTTTCTCTATCCATATCTCAGTGATCCATAGAACAAACAGGAAGGCATTTGTCAAATTAGAAAATCATGGTGCCCATTTTTATTTTTTCAGCAGCCCCAGGGAAACGTTGCTTTGGAACCACATAAAACTGAAGATAATGCCCATTGTCTTAGGGAAATTCTCATCAAAAGCAAATTTCATGGAGTCCTGTAAAGGTATTTCTACAACTTCAATCAGCTCTCCCTCTTCAGGCTGGCCTCCACCTTCTCCAGCTTTCATCTGATCTGTTACCTCTGCATAAAATAAGGTTTGCTTAGAACCTGTCACACCAACTCCGGACCTGGAAAAAAAAAAAAAAAAAAAAAAAGGAAGAGAAAAAACTTAACATTTATTTAAGAAAAATGTTATTGTGTACCTAGGAAACTGGGGCCTAGGTCCTCAATTAGTGCCCCTGAGCAATAACAAAATAAAAATAATTCATTATTAATAAATTTTAAGCATTCAAAGTGACAATGCAGAATCTCTTTTTATTAATAAAAAGTTAACTAAAATTGTCATGTAGAAATATTAGTGCACTTCTACATTCAGTTCCACTTTACCACAAATATATCTACAACTACACTCTGTGGCTATATTGAATGTTTATTTTGAAAGGAGATGGAACAATTGATCTAACAAATGGAAGATTCTTCAGTGGGAGTTGATTTAGGCCCTGATCTATAGAAACCTGCAAACAGTAGGGTGAAGATCCCCACGGTATTTGTTTGTTACATTTGATTGTTTATTTTTATAAGAAATTTTAGATTTCTGGTGTTTAAGAAGATTAGGTCTATTCACATCTGAAAACCTGTATTCACATACTGAATAGGAGCAAAACTGGAGTGGAAGCGTGAGATTCTTTTCTCCACTCCGTCTAACCCTTCTGCCTTGACCTAAATGGACCACCCTAAGAATGAATGCATCTGAAGTAATTCAGCCTCTGAGCAAAATTTGTTGTTTTGGATTTACTTTAGGATATCTTAGTCTTTCTTCAGCAAGACCACTTGCTGTGTGTTATACTTATTTGTTAATCCTCTATTTCTTAAGAACTATTTCATTTAGATTTCTTTAAAATAAGAGATAAGTACATAATCCACTCACTTGGTCCTTCCAGGAAAATAGTCACATTACAATTGCAACTTCTGCATTTCCTGTGATAACAAATGACTTTTAAGTCATATTGGGGTCTGATAGCCCACCGAAGCTCTGGATCCAGCAATGAATGCTGAAGAATTATCCTCAATATTATTGTACATAGGATTCTAAGATTTGTAGTAGATTAAAAATTATGTATTTAATACATATAGTTTCTAATAAAATAAAAATCTTGTAGCATATAAACCCTTTTTACTCAAATCTCTAGATAACTACCTCTCCCAGTTAATTCAAGGTAAATCACATCCCCAGCAGGAATTCAAACCAGCAGTATTCTTTCAATCTTCTAAAACAAATCTAATTATTTTGGCTGGACAACTAATATTAATTAGTCAGTTTGTTGCTATATCAATATCCACAATCTTTTTTCTTTATGAAAACAGAATTGGGATTCAACAAGTTGCATTCTCTTCCTAACTCTCTCACTGATGTACTGAGGGACCTTGGGCAAGGTGCTTCAGCTGTCTGTGCCTCAGTTTCTGCCTCTGTAAAAAGTGGACAATGAAATTTACTTAGCTTTGTGAAGAGTTTACAAGAGACTAGGATGAAGGGTGCTGTGTAATTATTCTATCTAATCTCTGCTTTCTCTGTGATTGTACTATTCTTCTGATACATTCCTTGGCCAAAGATAATGTGACCTAGTGGGAGGTAGCAAGAGAACAGGCTAATGGGCTTCCCCTTTCCTCTTCCTCCTCTTACTGAAGGATGTGACCTGATTTCTCAGTAAAACTGAATTACTATTAACTGTCCCTAATGACCTCGTTTTTGCAGCCACTGTCCTTAGTATTTGTATCCTGTTATGGTGGCTATCACTGCAGGCTTGTCAATAAAAAAAAAAAAAAAAAAGCTACCCAGCACTGATCATGATTCACAGATTTGATTCACCACTGGCAGAAGATCAGATGCCTTCTCTGGACTCCCCCCTGCCCTTTGCACCCCTTCCCCTTCTCTAATGGGAAGCTGCTTGGAAGAATAACCCCATCAGGCCTGCTGCCACTCATCTCAGTTGCAAGTGACAATCCAACTGGCAGAAGACACAATAGAACTGCAGTCTTTGAAAGCACCAGGATTTATTCACTGGGCCCACCATGCTGGTATAATCATTCTAATCTCATTATAAAAGTGAGGTAGACCCATTTTTCATGAAGTTGCTACCAGCACCCAGTTTTCTAAAGTTGGAATGCCATTTTTTATGCTAATATGCTACCAGTGTTCTCTCTGCTGTAATGACAATGACACACTTCTATATGATTTCTTGGTACTAATAAGCAATAATGCACACTACTAAAAAGTAACACAGGAGATGAATCACAAGGTTATTTCAGAATCCACCACAGGCAAGGCCTTTAAATCTTAGGAGGAGTCCAAGTTGTTCTGTAAACATATTGGCCCCAGTTTATTCACCTTATTTCATAGGTGTAGTTTGGAAGGGAAAGTAAGGGGATTGTTGCCCCCCGCCACTCCAACTGCAAGCCTCGGGCAGGCATGGAATTTGCACCCCCCATGTATGGCCCCATTGGCCTGACTAGAGCCGTCTCCCTGAACACAGAAGTTAAACTTCCTTGGCTTGCTTTCCACCACTGAGCTCCACCCTGAATGCTATCAATTATTCCCAGTTCTATCTCAGACTGTTTAATAAAATTGTAACTTAAAAGACTTATTTGCCATGGAATATTTCATTGTTTTTATATCACATTTATTTTAATTCTTGGCCCTTATTTTCCTATCCTTTTCTATTGTCTGTTATCTGTGTGTTGTTTGTATGAGGGGCACTCAGTTTTTCAGTCTGTAACAGGTAGGGATATATTTTTTCTTGCTGTTCTTTATATAGGATAGAATTTGTTCTTCAACAGTTATTTTTTGAGGAATCATGTTTTTAATAATTACAAAGCACACAGAGCCTGAGATTTGGTATTTTTAAGTAGACGCCCAAAGAAATGAAAATAAATGTTGGATTTAGACTGTAAAATCTTTTTGGGACCAATTCTAGCAATTTGTATCCTATTGTATTTCATCCAAAAAATAACAAGTAGGAAAACCAGTTTTGAGTAGTAAAATAGATCCCCTTCCCGTTTAACCTGCTTCTGAAGTTTATGCCAATTTTCAAGAAACCAGATTGGTGTAGATCTGTAGTTAGACAATGAAAGCATTAGACGTAATCTAGTCAGTTTGATATTATGCAGAGGATCAGTCCGCAATCCACCAAGTCTAAAAACATATGACCCTTAAATAAAAGACCCTTCCTCACAAACTCTCTGCCTTAATTATTTACAGGGTAATCTCTTCCTATGCTACCCATGACCTTTTACTTTTGAAATAGCTGCAGCTGTGGAAATCACAGAGTTCTCCCACCATGTATCTTTTCTCTAGCGTAAAAGAAAATTGTTTCCTGAGTCACAGCATCATGAGAGATTCAGTTTCTTGCCACAGGACCTCAAATAGCTTATTGATTTCACTTCAGGATATTATAACTTATATGATACTCCTACTTAGTAAAGTCAGAGCTCAACAAATCAGGACTGGCTGTTATTCTCAAAAATGTTTTAAAATGATGTTTGGCCTGGATCTCATATTTTGCACATAGTTTGGGTCATATCTTGCCACCCATCTACACACAGCGCTTGCCACTGAAATCAATGGAACGTTTGGGATAAAAAAATTTGTGGTAGGATACGGCCACAGGTTCATTTTGTTTGTTCTTTTATTTGTATTCTCTCCATTCCCTTTTAAGACAAGCTTAAATTACATTTCGAGTTACTAGTTTTAAAATAAATATCTGCCTCCAAATAAGCAATATACAAGAACAAAGGGTTTGATAAATGCTTTCATTGCAGTTTATTTTACTCCTCTCTCTAAGACTTTATATTTATAAATCTACTTATATTCTAATTCAACAGCTCCTCTCAATTTTAAATTGACTAACTTTGCATACTTTGTATAATAGTACATTATCTTCTGTATAAGATTAATTTGACTAGGTTATTCCGAATGCTTTCATTGTTAAACTGTAGATCTGTCTCACTTTGGTTTCCAAAAATAGGTCATGTAGCTCAGGAAGAGATCAAGAGAGAAATCAATATATTTTGCTGCCCACAAAGATCTATTTTCAGTATTTTCCCACTTACTATCTTTTGTCTACATCAGTGGTGCCCAAACTTTTCTTTCCGTATCCTCCCTTACCAGTAATAGACTCTGTCCACATCATCTTCCCTTCCCCACCCCCTCCCTCAATCACTGCACAATTGGCATAGCAGAGGAGCTTGGTATGGGGAGGAACTGGGGCTGAAAGCGGTGCTGGCCTGGAGGCAGAGAGGGAATGAGGGCAGAACTGGGCTGAGGGTGAAGCAGGGGAGGAGTGCAGCTGCAGCTGGGGCCAGACCTGAGCTGAGTGGTGCTCCCTCCTCACCCCGTTATGGGGGCTGGCCTGGGTCATGCCACATGCCCCTCGAACATTCCTTTGTGCTCCCCTAAGGGGAGGCATGCCCCACAGTTTGGGTACTACTGGTCTGGAGGATTTGGCTTTATTATCTTCTGATTCAGTTAAATGTCATCTTCTTCTCATGGATCTATGCTGACTGCCTTCACTAAAATAGATATTCCTGAATATTCACCACTGCCATCTTTTACAATATTTCCAACCTGTCTTGCATCCTCTTGTATGCTCCCTTTCCTTAGAGGACTATCAAAAAATCCCCACCAAAATGTTTTGCCATGCTATTTCCTACAGAATTCCATAATACAACTCACTTGGGCTTGTTATTTTGAAGCAATTTTAACTGCCTCTTCCGCTCTGATGAAGTCATAAAGCATTTTAACATTCCCCTTTGAAAATGTATATTAGTCTCAGGGATTTGGGGAGGAGAGGTTCCAGTAAAGAAGGAAAGACTTCTTTAGGTTTCCAGTAATATTAAACTTCAGTCATTAACACCTTCCTGTTATCCTCTTGCATCATTGTTTGCACTTCCTACACAAAATATTCAAATAATTTTAGTGTGTCTTTATTCTCTTTGATATTTTTATTTCAGTGAAGTTTGCCACCTTCCTGCTCTATACATTTTTTCTTCTTCGCCTTTTCCTATCATTTCAAATTAAAAAAAATGTTTTCCCCATGATCACACAGTGAGCCTCCTAAAAACAGAGATAAAAAACTGTATTTATTACTGACATACACAAGCATATATCTTAACTTGCCAAGCACTAATGTACTACACAATGTGAGACAAGTGCAAAATAAGGGGGATACAAAAATTATGAATGCAGGAAATTTACAATGCTGCAGGATTTGTTCTTTTGGTGTAAATTACTGTCACTTCAATTTCATAATTCTTTATTCCAATCTAATTTTTGAAAATAAAAGTGATATGACACCAAATATGTGTAGAATGTAAGAGACTTGGAGTAAACTGAATGCAGTCCCTTAAATGAGCACTATGTACATCATCTTTTTTTTTTGCAGGGGAGGGGGGACCACCACTGTGGATGCTTGTATGTAGCAATGACACTATGTACGTAGACTGAGTATATCAGTTAACAAGAACCCTGGGAAATACAAGCATCCCTTCATGGGCTCTTTTTAAACCATATAAGTAAGTGAACTGCTCTGGATAAAGAAGTGGTTGCAAAGGAACTTTCAGGTTTTCATGTCTACACTTACAGTGTCACATGGCATAAAAAGCTATGTGCTGTAGAGAAAGGCAGGTTGTATCTACATTTATTGCTGCGGTGTCTCCTGCTGCTGGAGCCTTTCCCAGCTGCCTCCCGCCTGCCAGAACCTTTCCTCACAACTGGAGCCTTTCATTGTGGGAGAGGAGGGAGAAAGGTGGGACATTGCACTGCTAAAAATAACAGTGCAGATGTGGGAGGTGCTGCTTAGGCATGTAGAGCTGTGTAGGGTGTACCTTGGAGGTTCAAGTGTGTAGGGCCTGTACTCACCAAGACTATGTCTCACGTTTACACTGTAATTTATACCTGTGCTAGCTGAGTATGCAGTGTCTGAACTCTACATGTGACCATAAGTGTAAATGTAGCCTTAGGTAGAGCTGCCATTTTTTAAAATTTTTAAATCTTACTATACAGTCTGTCATTTTCAACTTGTTTTATTTCTACTCTGTATGGAGACACTTTCTGGGTTAATCTTCATTAATTCTATCATCTCTCTTGGAAATTAAGGAAAACTTATCCACAATGCTTTCACAAACTTCCCAGTTCTGAGAAGAAACAGCAATCACCAGCTGCCAGAGCCAACCCATGCCAGCAGATCTTAGAAATGTAATTTTGGCTATATTTCATCCACATCTTGTCTATGCTTCTTATTAGCATGTTGACATCTAATAGTTTCATATACTTTTCAAAGGCTCTGAAATGAATTAGGCATCCAGCACTCACTGAACTTCAGTGGGATTTGGGTGCCAAAATCCCTTAGGATCCTTTGAAAAATCCCACGCATATCACTGTGGGACAAATTCAGCAAAGACATAAGTGGGTGGAGCTCTTGGATGTCAATGGCAGCTGCAACAATGAGATTCTGTATACAATTTCATTCATAAATTTGGTATGCAGTATATAAAAGCGGAACTACTAACTTTTTCTTAAACAGTGATTCATTTTAATGTTACAATGATTCAAAGTGCTACATGTTCAGATTTGAAGCTGGCACAAGCTGACTTCTTTGTACTTTAAATATAGATAATTAAGATGAAGTTCTCTACATGGAACTTACCTATTTATAAAATAAAATTTTTGTTTGGATACAGAATCTGGTATGTAGAAAATACATACTGTCATGTTTACAAGCAAATACCGTATCTCAGTGGCCTTTGTACTGCATTCCAAATCTATTCAGACAAATTTTGTGCAGTTTCCACTAATGTCTTAAGACCTTTATACAGTTTTAAAGTTATAAGCAGCAGGTGCAGGAAAGAAAAAGAACAGACGCAATTAACACTAAATTATATTACACAGTACTGACCACAAACAGGTGTGCTAGCAGGTGATCTTTCTAATCAGGATACATTTTATTGTACCACAGCTACCACAATGCAATAAGGTAAAAATGGATTGTATTCATAGGTTACTATGTAGAAGGAATAATGCCTTTGAAAATACTACAATGCACAATATTAGCTCCATAGAATAAGGGCTGTGTTTTTTCCTTTACATCTTTAATTTACTGTAAATGTTCACAGTTGGGAGGAACGTGGGATGGGAGACAACTTTTATCTGATCCTTAAAGAATATTGTCTATGGGGATTCTGATGTAAGGACCCGGAATTCTAAGACCCTCTTGGCCGAAGTAATCACTACCAGGAAGGTGACAGAGGGTATGATGTCAACACGTCAAAGGGAAGGCCTGCGAGTCTTGTCAGGACCAGGTTTAGGTCCCACGGGGGAATAGGTTCATAAATTTGAGGGTAAAGTCTCTCTAAGTCCTTGAGGAAGCAAATGGACATTTAGTGTGAAAAGACTGACCTACCATCTATCAGAGGGTAAAAGGCTGAGACTGCCACTGGGTGCACTTTGATTGATGAAATGACTAGGCTCTGTTGTTTCAGATGCAGCAAGTAGTCCAGCACAGACTGGAGAGGTGATCAAGTTGGTGAGAGGCGACCGAGCTGGTAAGAGGCTTTTTTGGGATGACCACAGAGAGAAATGTTTCCACTTGGCAAGGTAAGTAGCTCTAGTAGGTTTCCTATTAGCTAGCAAAACCTGGCAGACTTGTTCTGAACAGGCCGGCTCTGCCAGATTTAACCATGGAGCTTTCACACAGTCAGGTGGAGGGCCTTGAGGTTCAGGTGGAGCAATCAGCCATGATCTTGTGAGATCAGGCTCGAGAGGGGAGGGGAGGTAGTGGCAACAGGATCGCTACTGCTTTTTGGAATACAGGTCTTATTCTCTTACACACCTCTAAAGTGCCTAGCACAGGGGTGAGCAGACTGTGGCCCGCCGTCCCTTTTTACCCAGCCTGCGAGCTTGGGCCAGGAGGTGGGGCCAGTGACCCCACCCTCACGGCCTGGGGTGCCTGGCGAGCGTGGCAAGCCACATGGCCCCCACGTTTCCAAGCTAGGGCATGGGGGGCCAGCCGAGTGCTGCCGAGCTGAGGTGCCGGGAGTGCCGCCTGCCGCGGGGCCCCGCGCTCCCGGGCCAGGCCAAGCGCCGCCTGCCGCGGGGCCCCGCGCTCCCGGGCCAGGCCAAGCGCCGCCTGCCGCGGGGCCCCGCGCTCCCGGGCCAGGCCAAGCGCCGCCTGCCGCGGGGCCCCGCGCTCCCGGGC